>OZ038480.1:48462179-48524679 GCA_964036315.1 Acanthosepion esculentum
GAGATGATTTCATTGCTGACAGACTTGCAGAGAAATGGTTTTCGCCTTTCAAGTAAGGGGGGGGGGGTCAAACTCATAAACTCTTCGCTTCTGGCCGACTTGTTCAGTTCGATGAGAACCAATTGCATGTGCTGAATAAAGAAGAACCGAGTCAAGGGAATTGGCTCAGTGGATGACATGCTCCCACTTTACTGTCGCTCTAGATTCACTCAGTGGGTAAGGACCTGAAACATGGCGCATTGACCGAGAGAAACAAACTCCAATGCCAGTTTACTGGCTCGATACCCGGCTACTCGTGCATACAAAGAAAGCTCTCGATTGGGAAGTTGTCCTTATCTTACCATATTATCCTGATTTAGCCACTTCAGACGACTACCTTTTTCGGTCGCTTTCTAACAATTTGAGGGTGTGTCCAACAACGATGTGGAGCTTAAAACGTGGTTTGATTAAGTTTTCGTGTTAAGACCTAGTGATTTCTATCGTCGAGACATTGAACAGCCAGTGGGTCTTTGGTAGGATGACGTAAACAATGAAGGAGAATACATTGTTGAATGATTCATCAGAACTATTAATAAATAATAAGTATTAAAATAAATTATTTAAAACAAACGAACGAATTCATGTAACAACCTAATAAATCAAAGAGTGCGGAAGAGTAAGGATAAGCAAAAAAATTATTACTCCCTGTAAAGTGATGGATCGAAGAGTATAATGAAAATAGACAACAAAAAAAGCTTACCGGTTAAGTTTCCTAATTTCTTATTCATCTAATCTTAATTCTAGTGTTTTTGCCACAATACCAAATTCTCCTGCTGTTATGGATACGATTCTAACCGTAACATTGCACAATTTTATCAGTTCCCGAACGAGGTCCTGCTATTTTTGTCGCTGTTTCGCTTTATTTTGTCATCTTGTGTTCATCTAGCATAGCCACGTATACGATTTAGTATGTCCTCTTTTCTTTGTTTACGGCTATCAAATTTGGTCTTTTCACTGTGAAGTAGTGATTGGTTTGAATCTCCTGTGATCTTTTGAACAATTTCCAGTATATCACTGTTCTTACTCTGTCATATATGCTTTTGTATCCCTCTTACGCCAATCTATTGCCTTCATATATTATGCTGCTGTGGTGGGGGGCACCTCGAGGCAGTGTAATGGTTAGAAAGCTTGTCTGGCTAGAACAGTTACGACTGAGTACTGAGTTCGACCATCACTGAGTGCCGCCTACTTTCGGTCTTGTACCACATCTAAGCTACGTTTTGAAAATCGCTATCTTATGATGTTTTCATTTTCTTTTTATCTTTATAAATGTGTCATTTTGGGAGTTATCCGTTTTTTTTTCTAATCAATTCACTCCAAGCAAGGCGATAATGCCACGAAGACGCAAGGAGTTGCTGGGGAAGAAAGAGAATAAAAAGACTTTGGAAGGAACCGGAAATCCAGTCCTAAATATGAAACAAGGGATAAACCTCTACTGCTGTTCAAAATACCGGGTGGAGTGTGAAACAGACGTTAGGTAAACCTATTTACTCCTATTTGTTCTTAGCTGATATCGTTTCATTTTTCAAGTGTACTTAGCGTAAACATCTATTTTTATCTTTCCTTGCATTCTGTCGAAAAGTTTTCATATTTTCACAACTTTGTTATACATATTCTGTAAATCCAATTTTGGGGCGTTTGCTTCTTCCTCCTCTCTTTTTACATAGAGTCTCTACCGCTGTCATTTCTGAAGTGTAGAGCCTCAGGCATAGTTATTAAATACTTGATGCCATCGATTTAATTCCCTCTATTGAACAGCCTAGTAATTCCAGTAGTTCCACCTGTATGCGCAAGGTCACTTCCTGCGATTTCAGTTATCTATGGTCAAATGCAGAAATAAACAGTTTTTAGTTTTACTTAACAGTTCCAAAGCGCAACAGTAGTAATGCCAATAATTTGGAAATGCCATAAATGGTGGCACGGTGGAGTAATGGATAGAGGCTCGGAATCGGAGAACCGAGTCCGAATTCCAGTCGAATCCATTACATTTACTTACTTGCTAATACCCTTGGGAAAAGTATGATTCCTCTTCTTCTCCCCCCAGTTATGGGTAAATAGCAGGACAGACTGGGTTCTATAGCCTTGGATGGCAACTGGTCTACCGCAGAAAAAATGGCAACTTACTGCGAGAAAAAGTCATATATCGAAAGATGCATGATCGCCTACGCGTGTATCACGCATGGCACATGACATACATAAATGGTGCCCACTAAAAAACGGTAAATTTAGAAAGACGTTAGAAAACAATTCAAAACTGGTGAAGACTGTGACGGAAAAATTCGGGAAGAATTTCTGCACATTTCTTCAAACCTCACGTCGGATGTTCTGTGAAAAGTACGATAACTTGACGCTCAAAAGCAGTGAGTTGTTTAACCATACAAGAAGAGCAGAATGAAACATGAAAGTTGTCTGCAAATAACAAGAGTCACAAGATCGAGCAGCAATTAATCAATAATAAAATAACCAATCAGAGTTAAGTAATTACGAGAGAGTAGAATGATTATTCAAGTTCATGAATATTCAAGACATTTATTCATGGTTATTCAAGGTCAATTACGCCTGAAAGTTAAAACAGAGATAATAAATGTGCCACCTTTTTACTGTGCATTCTGCAGTATATAATTAATAACGTTTATTAATAATGTGCTGAGGTTGCTAAATTCTACGATAATAACAAACATTCTTTTCGTCGCATAACTTTTAAAATATTTTATTATAACAGATATTATCATTAATAATCGTTGTTCATCTCTTAGTGTACCTAATAAGATTTACGGTAAAGAATTTACTATCCATCACATAACTTATTACAGACCAAAAATGGAATACAGCTACCATATCTGGGCTGGAGCAGCTATCCTCACTTTCCAACGTTGAATGAATTCAAAAGCACCTACGCGGCCTTGTGCGTTATGAATTATTTTCCATTCTTCATCCCCTTTCTCGCAGACGAAACTTTGTTGGCTTCTCGCTACTCTATCGCTACTTTCATGGTAAATGTTCAGACGAGCTGCATTCCTTGGTTCCACCAAGTTATGGTTTCACATCTATACCACACCGCCACGTCGATTCATCCACATTCCCTTCGTATTCCGGTAAGGAAGACGTTTCACTCATACAGCTTCTTCCTCAGGACTGTTCCTTAGTGTAACATACTCTTCAAGTCTAGTGTCAACCATCATCGTACTTTCTCCCTTTACGCCCTTAGAACAATTTTTATTAACTTTATACGTTGAGTGGCCCTTGGGTCTTGTATTGGATGAATCTCTATCTATAAAAGCAGGATGTGTGTGTGTGTGTGTGTGTGTGTGTGTGTGTGTGTGTGTGTGTGTGTGTGTGTGTGTGTGTGTGTGTGTGTGTGTAACGAATGCACGGTCGCAATTTTCGACAGGTTTTCACCAAAATTTACATGCACATGCTCCAAGTTAAAGAAAAGGCCAAGACTGACTTTGCATTTCCCAACTCCCATCGATAGTGGAAATAATCGATTTTTTCATGCTTCTACGGCAGTTTTCATGTAGTTTGTGGACATTTTATACTGGCCAGAGTGAGAGCCTATAGCTGGCTGCCACGAATAGGCAGGAAGATTCTATTGGCCAGAAGAGAGCCAACAGCTGACTAACACGAATGTTAACTAGCATGCAAAAAAATCGATAGCTGCATTTGTCACAAGTGGGAAAAATTTAAATCTGCATGGCACTTTACTCCAATTGGCTCATTCGCTCAATGTTGATTCTGATTCCACAGAACTGGGTTGGGTGTGAAAAAATATTTATTGTTAACATTCTTTTTTCATTCGGTTTTTCCAGTTACGAGTCCTTTTTTAAAGCTGATCGTTTTGTTTTCATTTTGTTTAGTTCTTTTTTCGTAACAGATTTAATGTTTATTATAGAGCTTAGAAAAAATTCGCAGTGTGAGATAGGCAAGAAGTAAGGCATGTAGCAACATCAGCACAGCAAAGGGCACTCCTTTAAAAGCAAGGAAGGGCAAAAATATTTTAAGTCAAGTGATAGCGATTGCTGTATGAGTCGTACGATTTTTGAATCAAGCACGGGCAACGCCGGGCCATGCTGCTAGTAACATCATAAAAAAGGTTTATTTTTATAATTGTTCAATATTATTAGGAGTAATTGTTGCTATCTCTTAGTGTACTCAGTTTATAAACTAACCTTGTTATAGTTATATATGTTTAGATATTGTGGAGGAATTTATCGAGAAATGGTTTGTCCTTTTTCCTACTGGACTAGGGTCTGAAATACCTGGATAGCTCCTATATTTGGGATTACATTGGTCAGATAGTGCCGATCTTCAGTTTTCCAAAGATTGCTTGGTCTCTTACGGGTTGCTTTCCTGCAGTGAATTTGTAGCCTGGTGTTTAACATTAGTAAAGCCTTTCCTTCCATTAACAATTATATTAACAAGGTATTCCCTTCTCTTGTAAAAGTTATCTCGTTTATTCTTTTAGGTGCCAATTTAAGTTTTGTTGCATTGGACGCACTTTGCAAAGATTGAAGTGTAGGATTATACATGTTTCATTTGGGGTTGGGAATGGCCATTTGAGTCACGTTGACACATACCGGGAGGATTTCCAATTAAACGATTGGCCAACGATGATCCTGATTATGCCAAGTCTTTCTTAAATAGCGGTTTCAAAAATCTAGGCCTTACAAGGTCATCATTTCATTTGAAAATCAAAGAATTAATACAAAAGCGATGAATGGATTCGTGAAAACAATCACTATAGCCACAGTTCTCCCGCTGTATCAGACGAAGTAGCACGAATTAAAATCAGAATTGAAGTTAACAAACTTTCGAAGTTATTTTCATGACTTTCAACCAATGTTTGGTGACATTGTCAAAAGTGATTCAAGGATATACCTGCCATCCAGATTCAGAGATTGCAAAGAACAATACGAAACGAGCATGTTTTAGGCATTACCGAACCCAACAAATTAACTAGACATTGAAATCGTTTTAATTTCAAAGTTGCAAAGTATGACAATAGTTATGGAATTACAACACTTTGAGTACGTTGACTTAGTTTTTATTTAGCAGTAAATAAACTAATAACAGATAAAACTTAAAACAGTTTTCATTTAATAGCTGAATATTCTGGCTTCATGAAATATACCTTAAACAAACTAGATTAAATTATTAAAATCACTGGTATAATTTCTTTGCAAGCCATGCTGTTATATAGAAATAAAGTGTCGCTGCCGACTCTTGAGTTTGAACATAGATCGCCAGTGAGCAAACACAGGCAATCTCATTATTGAATTAAGTAGACCACGTGACCATAGAGGAAATGCATATATGTAGGAAGTAGCTGACGACTAACGATCGTTATTTCTACTCTGTCCTCTATTACTATACGAACCTCTATTCCTCTATTGAGATCGCTATACGGATTACTATTCGAGCGAGTGTTATCGAGCAAGTACTATTAGTGCGAGTGCTATTCGAAGGCGTCTGACACCAGTATTATTCAACGGCGGACTATAGTTGTATCTGAGATTACAAAGTCTCTACTACAACGGGCATTACAAAAGTGACAACAAGCATTCGTTGACATTACAAAAGTGGCAACGAATGTTCGTTGACATCACAAAACATACAAGGAAAATATTATAGAATAATTCAAAATTGAGGAAAAATTATGGAATTCATCGACAAAAAAATAGAATAAATATTTAGTTGCCTCTCCTTGAGTTTAATCCTTGGCATCCTTAATTCCTGCAGACACCAAAATGTTAGTGTACAAGACAGCATTGATTCCAACTCTCCTGTATGCTTCTGATACCTGCACAGCTTATCGACGACAACTGAAATTCCTTGAAGTATCTTGAAGATCAGCTGGGAAGACAGAAGAACTAACGTCAGCGTAGTGGAACAAGCTAAAATGACCAACATTGAAGCCATCGTCATAAAAATTCAACTTCGATGGAGTGGATATCTGGTGTAAATGGATGACAACCGGCTACCAAATCCATTCTTTTATTCCCAACTCAAAGAAGGAAATCGAAAAAGAGGAGTTCAAAAGAAGAGATTCAAGGACGTTCTAAAACTAAACATGAAGAAATGTAACATCGACATCAACAGCTGGAAATCAAGTGCAATGGACAGGAATCTTTGGAGATCCATTTTCAGAGACGGAACAACAATCTTCGAATCCAAACAATCAGCCGACCTAGAGGAAAAAGATGTCGATCAGAAAAACTAATCCACCATACGGAATAACCTGTCCTCAATGTCGAAGGACACCTCAAGCAAAAAATGGTTTGAGTCCACAAACCCGTTTGATTGAGGCAAACAAAACAAGACCATCATCCTCGACCTTGAGAGATAGCCACGACGAATTCTTTCGGGCATGGATTTCACTAATTTAAAGCAATATTATTTATTAAAGTGGTCCCAACATTCCTGAATGGCGGTTGGTTGATGGATGGAGCCTTCTCACGACCATTTTTAATTCCATGATAAATTTTCAGTTGAATTTAGATCTGGGCTGTTTGCTGGCCATGTAATTGATTTTTTATTAGCCTTTCCTAAAGAAAATAAAAACTTTAACCCACTTTGCTTTATGGCTAAATGCATTATCGTCTTGAATAATGACTTCATCATCACCAAACCAATTCTCTAGAAATGAAATGAGAAAATTATCCAGGATTCCAGTGTACATATATGCATTGATTGTTGAGCTAATTGCTATCTCCTCTGGTTCTTTAAACGACATACAACCTCATATTATGGATCACTTGGGAAATTTACTTGTTTTCATCAGGCAATCATCTTTATATGTTTCGTTTGAACGTCACCAGATCACCTGCAAAAGCCAATTGGTCAAGGCATATTCATATATGCATATATAGGCCTAAATGCATATGTACGCTTAGAAGTAAAGATACCGATGTAGAAAAACACAAAACTCATCAGTAGCTGAAGAGTGCAAGGCGAAATACAGAGATGGAAGAATATATAATGGCTATACACAACCAAAGCCCATTTACCGATAATTGCCAGGCAAACATAATAAAAATGATGCTGGCCCAATGTGTATATTACCAGGAAAACATGTTGATACCTTTGACCAATTAGTGTCTTGTTGTCCAATTCTGACAGCGAAGGAATACAAAGATGTTATGAAAGTTTGGATAATGTATTCATGGAAGATATATTAATGTTATTTCGCACCACGTGTTAAAAAAAGTAGGAACATCACTCTAAAGCACTCATAGAAATCTAAGAAATCTCTATTCTTTGGAACTTAACCAATCATTCTGAAGGCATATTAAAGCTTACAGATAAGATTAAATGATTAAAGATTAAAAACAAAAATATATTTTAATAGATAAAAATATGTCTGTTAAAGAATATCAACAAAATAAGTAAATATAAGAATCTTTAAATTAAAATTGCAAAAAGCGTGGCTCCTTAAAACTACTGTTGTACTTTTAATAATTGAAACTCGAGGTACAATCAAAAAAGATACAGACAATAACATTGACAAGATTACTGGTATTTCCTGTTTACAAGAGTAAAACTGCATTGTGTGGAAATGCTCATCTCTTCGGGAGATTATCAAAGTAAAGAAAATATAAACACAATCCATGTTAATTATTCCTTAACATCAGAATGCATGTTTACTATCTTGCCTTACGCCTGGTCTCGGACAATAAGATAGAGAGAAGGATGCTGAAATGTACTCGGCCCAACTAAGTAAGGACTCTAAAAGCATTCTAATGTTTGGTCTGTTATTCCTGTAAATAGTAGCCTTGACAGTAATACGAATACTAGCTCAGAAATGGTCACTGATTATTTCTTCTCAAGTCTAAACGAATATATTAGTCTCTGTCCATGCATTTTTAATTCATTAAAGTATTAGGTCATCCCATAAGTTCTGTCCGAATTTTAACTTTTTGTTAAAATGAACGAAATTTAAAGAGTATTTTATAATGTCTAATGGAGCTGAACATTATTTTTATGTTTAGATGCATTTAAACTGATCAAATTTTATTTCAGAGAACAATAAAATTAAATTTTATTTGATTAAAACCCTGCTAACATGGAAGTACCCAAGAATCATTTGAGGCACATAATGCTTTATGAGTTCAAGAAAGGAAACTCAGCAGCCGAAGCGGCTAGAAACATTCACTCAGTTTATGGAGAGGAATGTGTGAATGAAAGAACCGGACGTCCAGTTGAGTTTGATGAAAAGCTTCTTGAAGCAGCCCTTGAAGAAAATCCTGCTTTATCAGTTGAGGAATTGGCAGTGGTTCTCAGTTCAAACCATACAACTGTTCATCTTCAACAACTTGGAAAAGTTCCTAAACTTGGAAAATGGGTGCCTCATGAATTGTCTGAAAACAACCTCAAATCCCGAGTTGACATCTGCTCTTCTCTCCATTGTCGCCAACTTGTTTCACCTTTTTTGGATAGACTTGTGACGAAAAGTGGATCTTTTATCGAAATGTTAAGCGTCGTAGACAGTGGCTTGGTAAAAGGGGAGGACCCCAGCCACAGCCGAGAAGGGAACCTCATGGGCAAAAGGTTCTTCTTTCAATCTGGTGGGATTGCCAAGGAATAATCCACTTTGAATTCTTACCACCTAATGCAACAATTAATGCTCAAATATACTGTCAGCAATTAGAGCGTTTGAACCAAGCTTTGAGGAAAAAAAGACCTGCTCTAGTGAATCGAAAACGGGTGATGTTTCATCAGGACAATGCGCGACCACACACAGCAAAGTATCACGTCACAAAAGATCGAAGAACTTGGTTGGAAGAAAATTCCTCATCCACTTTATTCTCCCGACCTTGCTCCTTCAGACTACCATTTGTTTCGTAGCTTATTTGGAAGAAACAGCTTTTGTAACACAGGAAGAGCTTAAAACTGACATTTGTGAGTTCTTCAAATCAAAGCCAAAAATTTTTTTACAATAATGGAATTAGCAAGCTTGTTAATAGATGGAAGGAAGTCATCAGGGAAAATACATTGTTGATTGAATCTGTAATTAAATGTAACATTTGGATATTTGTTTTCTTTATTCAAAATTCGGACAGAACATGGGATGACCTGATACATAGAAGAAGAAGAAGAAGAAGAAGAAGAAGAAGAAGAAGAAGAAGAAGAAGAAGAAGAAGAAGAAGAAGAAGAAGAAGGAGGAGGAGGAGGAGGAGGGGAGGAGGAGGAGAAGAAGAAGAAGAACAACAACAACAACAACAAGAAAGAGCAGCAGCAGCAAGAAGAACAAGAACAAGGACTACTGTTATAAATAAGTCCTAGGTAAGATCCAAAAAGGTACAGACAAGAGCATTAACAAAATCCCTAGTAACCACGATTTACAAGCGGTTAAGATAACTGTGTAGAAATGCCCATCTACTCAATCAAGAGAGTATTATCGATATAAAGAAAAATTTAACATCAGAATTTGTTCAAACAGAATTCAGTCTATGGTAGCCTCGGCATGAAAAGACTGTGATAGATGAAATCTTTCATGAAATCATCCCGTGTCTATATCTTATAACTTTCGTGGAATGCATAGGGCGTGGAAGTCACATCGACTCTCATCGAGAATCCAAAAATGGTTCATGTGCAACTGCATTCTTGTCAGGGTCAGGTGTATGACTCACTGCAACCTGCCTGCCATACAGGAAGTTCTGCAATAACCATTGCGTTTAAGGAATGCAGGGAAGCATCTTCGCCCGAAGGAGCAGACGCGTGTGAAGCGGAAGGCCAGGCCAGTAATCGATAAATGATCAACTGAGATATTTTCTTAACGGGACAAGACTTCAGATAATATTCGTTTCTGCTGTTCGCAATTTCAATGTCGTAAAATTATGCTTGTGTGTAAACGCCAAATATAGATAGGAGATTCATATGAACAAATATTCTAACAGAAAGTTCTGTTAGTAATTATGCTACTCTAATTTATACTATCAAATCTTGAAATTCTGAAATTAATTATTAAGTGAAAATATTAATTAACGACTAATAGTTACGTTTACATTATGTATGTGTCTACGTGTGTGTATGTGTGTGTGCGTGTGTGTGTTTCTTTACGATATATCATAATTATCTGTTTTTTCCGGACATTTGGGATGAATTCATTATAAGAACGAATGTAGCAATCATTTAATGTATGTTCCTGACAAATTTTAATTAAGTCAATTTTCAGTATCTTCTAATCAAGAGTGTTGTTCTTTGATAGCTTCTCGTCTATTAGTAATTACTCAGTAGGCGAGCAAAGGACTGGAGTTCGGGAGGTTTTCAATAACATCAATATCGTAACGCCTATTTTCTGTCGTTCACCTCGGGGGAGGAGAGAAGCAAAATTCCCGATTTCTGAGAAACAGCACTTGTTCATTTACATCTGCAGATTATAAATATAAAACCCGGAATGATTGAATGACTTCTTTTTTATATTATCAGCGATTTGGCATAGAGCAACTGTCAGCAAGCTAGTCTGGGAGACCATTAGCCCGTGTCAGAAGTTCGAGCTTAGTCTCATACGTATATTTGTCCGGCCTCCCCACCAAGGCTGGATGTGACACAAGGCTGTTTTAACATGGGGAGCACTATACACATACTTATGAATATGGACCATGGAGAAAAATTAATTTTCCCCAGCCCCCGCGACCACCAACCCAACCTCTTTAGAGCGATGAGGAAGGTGCTGCCGCAGGGTTGGAATCCCCGGAGCTGAGAAACTTCACCCATCTAAAAAGGAGAATCATAATCATCTAAAGAGGAGAATCATATCTCCACTTCCAGCTAAATTTGGTAATTAACAGCATTATCAGTAATTTAGGGATGGGTGGTGTAATGGATAACGGTTCAGAATGAGAAATCAGAAAGTCTGTTTCGAATTTCAGTCGAGTTTGTTATAATTACTTATGCGCCTTTGGAAAGGCATGAATCCATCTCTTCTCCCCCTATCTCGTCTGTGGGTTGAATATCAGGACAGACTGGTTTCTATGGCCTTGGTAGACAGCCAGTCTACTACAGTAAGAAACTGCAAAAAGGAATTTCCTTTCAGTCAGTCATGAATAGTAAGAGACATGATCGCCAAAGCGCGTATCACTCATGGCACTAAACTGAACAGTAATTTATACCACCTAGAATAAAGCGGCGGTCAGCAAACAAAACTTCGAGCCATTAATTAATGCAACTAATTTACACAAATGTTCTCGTATAGCTCATTCAAAAAGAAGAGAGGGAAAAAAATCACCACTCTCCGGAACAAAGTTTTTCGTGGCTAGCATGAAGCGACAAAATAATCGCTCACTGAAAGGATAGTACTTTCAGAAGGTTTAGAATGTGAATCCTTTCAATTGTTCTATTCATCAGTATCTTTCAGATGTATATGAAGCTCAGTGAATATTTTTAAAGTTTGATTTATAATCTAAGTCTGAATTCAACACCTTGGAAAGGCAACGGAAATCAACTCCTCAATCTTTCCCGTGAAGAAGAGGATTATGTGAAGTGACATAGTCGCTTACCTCCTAAAGAGACGCGACATTAGAAAAAATTAACACTCTTCTTCATGAATCACATTTAAAAGACGAATTTACCTGATATTTTATAGAGAACAAAAAACTTCATGGTGTTCTGGTTGATGCTCCTGACTGTGCTGACGTGACTATCAAAACGTATCCTACTCCAAATCTACCAAGATTCTAACTTCATCAGAGTTTTATTTATCTCTTCTGAAGAAAAATTTAAACCAATGAGCAGGTATCTATATTTTCCATAAGCCCTTTTCACAACATAGCCATTTATATACCTTTGAGTTTCAAATAGACGATTATCCATTTTTGGAGAGAAATCCACTCGTTGCGTCCTTATTCAAACCACTCCTTTTATTAGATATTCAGGAATTTTCCTCCCACCCCGTTAATTTAGTCTGCTCGCATTCTAGGACAATGCGTTTCATTACTGAAAATTATGAAAGAAAACTATTAAAAAATCCCAACCACCCCTTTTATTACAACTATCCTGTCTATTTGAAACTCAAGTGTACTTATAAAATCTGCGATAACCAATATCAAAATGATGCTGACACTTGGTTTTCTGTTGTTACAAAATTACGTGTGCTGTCCAGTTTGCCAAATGGCTGACTACGCATGACGTGACAGAAAACATTCCCGCCAATTTGACGTAACCATTAGTTTACTCCCCTCAAAAATCAACATCTACGGAATGTGTTCCAAAAATCTTAATCGGAACGAATTCTTATCCATTGCTGCACAGTTATTTTCTCAATGATGTATTGTTTATTGTGACAAGGAAAAGATGAATGCAGTTGTCAGCATTTGAGGGTTTTTTTTCTGAATGGATGGTCACCCAAATTGTTGATGTAACACATTCAATGAACAGTCAAATGTTTTCCAACTTTTACTTATTTGCCTTGTTAGCTGCGAGTTCAAGTTCTATATGCTACGTAGTTAACTTTAAATGACACTTTGTTATTTACTAAATTTAGTTTAGTCTGGCACAAGGCCAACAAAAATCGAAATCACTATAATAAAAACGGCTCTCCAGATTAGTTTTCTAACCAATCTCTACTCAAACTTTTTCATCCTGCGATCCTTTTCGTGCCCTTTGAGAGGAATATGGTGTCAGTTGTATGAATGTTATAGAATAGACAAGTGGTATTTTTTATATACAGTGTAACCCGGATATAAGAGACCCGGATATAAGAGAAACTCGGATATAAGAGAGATTTTCTCTGGTCCCAAATTAGAGCCTGTGTTAATGTATATATAATAGACCAAACCTGCATATAAGAGAAACCCGGATATAAGAGGCTTCTTCTCCGGTCCCGACAACTCTCTTATATCCGGGTTACACTGTAGTTTTATTCAATACATTGTTACACATTTAATGAGATTTAATCGTTTGGCTTTTTCCAACAAGCAAATCGTTTCTGATAATCGATTCGAAGAGCGGGATGCACGTATATCCTTTTCAATTGACAGATTTGCACGAAATTTGGTTTTGATCCTACAAATCGCCGATAGACTTTGTTCACAATGGTAAGTGGATGGGAACAGCAATAGACTTGCTTTCCACGCATTTTTCTTTGAGACACAGACGTTAGCGATTTCTTCAGCAAAGAAAGAGGTATTAACCTGAACATTTCGTGAAATACTCATGTAAATCTTTTAAACGCGTACAAAATGACTGGAGTTAATTTTCAAAATAATCCTGTAAAAATATTGGAAGTAGAAATTTAAAATAAAAGTGACATTACATAGCCGTATTCAATGCAAAACTGATGAAAACCCTATGCACATTGAAATATAGATAACTGACCCCTCTTAGCAACTTGACTGAAGTTGAGCCTAGACGTTTTAAAGCATTAAATAAATCTTAATCGTTTCTGCTATGTTTCTTTACCAAGAAAATACATGAAAGAAATTCAAATGTGACCTGGTTATTTCCCTCATGTCAAAACCTGAAAAAATAGGAATTTACAGATTACATTGGTTTCCACTGTTAGGTTAATCTTCCCCTTTCCCTAATTAGTATGCGCCGCCCTTAGCCGGTTATGTGACCATTAACTGCCACCAAGTGACGCGCCAATAAGTCCAGAGAAGAGTTTGGGGATAGACGCCGTGAAAACTGGATGCTCCTCTGCCACGTGAGAAAAGCATAGCCTTTTACAAAATGACGTGCTGGAATTGGGAGTAAAGGAAGACCAGTGACGTGCAGAGGTTTGATGATGCCCAGGACCAACTCCTTGATTGTATGTCCCTGAGAGTCAAGCAAGGGAGTCTATAGGGCCTACTACTGAGAAATGTGAGAAAGGAAGACATTTTAAATATGAAAAAAAAAACAGATTAAACATGAAACAAACACTTTATTTAAATTAAATATAAACTAAATTTTTATTTCGCTATTTGATTGGATGCCCTCCCGATATGAACGACCGGGGCCATCGCACTATCTAACCCCTTCTGTGCGCTACTGAGGCAGGCTTTTATAATATTCGTTAGCCTTCCTTTTTCAAGTACTGAGAGAAGGTATGTAATATATTTCTATACTTTGCTATCATGTTTCCTCTATAAAAAAAAATCTTTTACGTTCTTCCGACTTCTCACGAGCCATTCCTTATATTTGTTTTATGTTGCGGTAAATAGCTGTACCTACGGTAGGTACTACTGAGGCCGCCAAGGTATACCACAATTAAGCATATTTTATAAATAAATATTAAACTAGTAACAACATTGAGAATATTCTCAACATTACAATCAGAGCCGGTTATTAAATACTCAATGTTCGCTGTCCTCCGTCGATGTAACAAAAAAAATATGCTTCGATCAATACTTTCTAAAGTCAGTCATGAGATTCGAAACTGAAGGCATCACTCTCTTTGGATACCGCTTCAATAGAAAGTGAATTGAAAACGACTGAAAATAAATCACTGCCGTTTGTGCCGAATAAAGAAGAATCTGTATTGTATAGCGAAAATTGCCTTTCAAAAGCTGAGCAAAGTATTAAGAAAGAAGGAAAATTTAATTAGAAACAAAAAAAAATAGTACTGAACTGTTATGTAATATCAGTCCTCCTATATTGCAGGGAATGCTAGACAATCTCTCACAGACAAGGAAGAGATATGAAGCTACAGAAATGGGGTTCTACAGAAAGATGCTGAGAAAAATATGGACATGTGCGCAGCGACGAAGTTTTAGAGAAAATGGAAACAAAAATAACACTTATAGTTAAAAAAGAGACAGTTGAAATTTTTCATAATGAGGAAAGAAGGCTTGCAAAATTTGACACTCACTGGACAAATTGAAGAAAAACGAGGAGGAAAACAATACATAATCTACCTAGTGAGCTTGAGTAAATGGATGGTAGAACAGGGTTAAGAAGAGATAATAAAAAGACAAACTTTATTAAGTGCTACTAAGGACAGTAAATTGTGGAGAGACATGATTGCCACTGCCATGAAAGGACACGCCACATAGAAGAAGAAGAAGAAGAAGAAGAAGAAGAAGAAGAAGAAGAAGAAGAAGAAGAAGAAGAAGAAGTCTTCGGCACCGGATGATTGCTGACGTCAGAAATGTAAAATTCTCAGTGGCAGGAAAGTCGGCAAGCGTTAGATAGAAAGACATGCTCTGATTGGATAAGTGCCGTTCCACTTCGAAATTTAAGTAGCGGAGAAATAAGGTCGTAATTTGCAGGCTTCATTTCTAAATTTCACTGCAGTAATTATCTCACAACAAAATTAGTCAGAGACGAAGTTACATAATATATATATATATATATATATATATATATATATATATATATATATATATATATATATATATATATATATATATATATGATTAAATAAGAAACAAGTAGGAAATGTGTTTGCGTGCGTGTGCCGCACAGATGTGCGCATATGTGTATAGTTTTTGAGTCTGTATTCAACAAGCTAATTTAATTTCCTCTGTCCCAGGAATATCTCAAATTCTTATCTAAAAGAGGATTAAAATTGCATGCAATTCCTATCGGATTTTTTTCACTTCTGCTCTTTTTTGTTTCAAATTATTTCAAATCAATTCATGTAGGCAAACGTAAAGCTTCCATAACCAGGATTTGAGAAACATAGCCTAGAGTAGCTTGACGTTTTTGTTTATACAACGGTGCTTCCATGGAATTTCATGTGTTTGCTTTTCTTGTATTAAGAGTAAATTTGAATTGTATCAAACACGAAGCAATGAAATCTATTAAATTGTCTCAGATACGGGTAAGGCCACTCTCATAGCGTTTGTATAAATGACGTGTAGTGTAACGGGATAATAGATTGATATTGATAATACCATGGACCAAACATGTGAGCAACTACGAAGTTATAGTGAAAATGGAAACAAAAACGTCCATCATACATGACAACGGGAAGAGAATGTTAAAAACTCTCGGAAAAATAATGAGGATAGAAGGCTTCGAAAATTTTATGCTCACAGGATAGATTGAAGGTGAGATCGACAGAGAAAAACAACGAATAAACTACCCAGCGAGCTTAAATAAATGGATGGCCGAACAAGTTTTCAGAAAGATAACAAAAAGACAAAACGCCTACGTCCTGAAGTGACATGGCACAAAGAAGAAGAAGAAGAAGAAGGAGGAGAAGAAGAAGAAGAAGAAGAAGAAGAAGAAGAAGAAGAAGAAGAAGAAGAAGAAGAAGAATGCTAATATCAGCCATTTCTTTATAAGCAAACATTTATCTATCATTGATCGGGTAGACAATGCCACCGTCGGTTGATATTAATAAAATATTTCTATTAAAACATTTTTTCAAGAAAATAATAGAAGAATCTACAATGTTATTGGTCCTGACCTGGCATCTCGGCTTCAGTCATTTTCCCATCGTCATAACATAGCTTCCCCGTGCCTTTTCTATAAACGTTTTCATAGTAGTAGTTCTGGTGAGCCTTCCACTATGGTGCCTAGACTTAATGAATCTAAGCGTACTACTAGATTGTCGGCAAGGTTTCATCATTTTATCGTTGAAATGACTAGATGTAAACGTAAGTTCTATGTTAACGGTCTCTTCCTTCGCACTTCTCGATTGTTTTTTTTTTTTGTTTTTTTTGTTTTTTAAGCGTATCACCCCAAGCAAGGCTGGAGGCCACTATCACGCAAGGGGTTATAGAAGGGTTGGAGGAAGAGCAGATAGGAGTGGTAAAGGAGAGGATGTGGAGAAAGAGAAAGACAGTGGATCGATCAAGGCAAGGGGGTTACAGAAGATTTGGAGCGAGAGCAGATGGGAATGAAAGGTGAAAGGATGTGGAGAAGGGAAGTGGATAGATCAAGGCAACTGGAGATGTCGATTGACGCTACACTTAAACCGTTGGAGATTGTATTTGTCAGGGAAACAGGAATGGGAAAGGGAGTTCCACAGGCGAGATGTGCGAGACATGAAGCTATTGGAGTAGAAGAGACGTCTACATCTAACAGTTTCAACGGTGAAGGGGTGGGAACGGGATGCCAGCCTCGTAGGACGTTTAAATTCTGGAACACTTTTCCGGCTTCTTGCTTTCCAGTCAACTTTAATCTTCAAAGATTTAAATGCAATGTCCATCGTTATCTCGTCTTCTTTATTTCTGTTTTTTATTGTTCTCTCTTCTTAATAATGTTTTCATTCTCTCGTATTCTCTCACACTCAGTAACTTATTGCGTCTTAGTGGATTTATTGACTTTCCTGGGGTGAACTGATAAAAAACACATAGGTTTTTCCTGTTCACTGCTATAGCTCTTTCCAGCATAGATGGAGGTTTCCTTCCTAACAGTTTGTTTGAAGTAGTGTGAACCGTCAACATCTATCATTATTTCCTCTTTGAATTACATGTACTATCCGTTTTAGTTGCTGTTGTTGTTGAATATCCGCTAATTATGCTGTTTCTGTTGTTTTGTATTGTTCCTTGTTTTTGATTCTGTAGAACCAGCCCACGAGGTTCGAAGAAGAATGGTCCACGCTGAGTCCTACAAGCTCCCTTCTCTCTAAGCCTTGGATGGTCAAAATAGCAAAATAAATTTGTAAAAATAAATGTATAGTTATTATTCTTCACTAAAAACGTTCCAAGAAACTTTTTGTTTAGACAAGTAGAAAGAAAACTAGTAAAAAAAATTGTAGTGGGAGGTAATTAAAAAAATAAATACTGAAAACTTTTGAACAAACCAAATGGGATGCTGACAAGTTTTCGGCCCGTTCAAAAAGAAAATTAACTATAGCCAAATAAATGTGTCTATATATGCCATTCATTTTGTAGTTCAAGGAACTTAGCACGTCTTTTCTCAAGATACTTTAACCTTTCAGAAATAAAAATTATAATATCCACTCTTTCGAGCTCGTTTTTAGGTTTGGATCCAGGAAAGAGATGAAGCAACATCTCGTAAAGTAGGTTGTCTATGCACTCAAAACACTGCATCGTCTTGAAAAACATTTGAGTGGTTACATTGTTCTGCAAAAACATCTTCCAAACGGTGCTGAACATCAGCACCTTTAAAAACACTCGGTTTAAAAATGATACTCTCACTTCTCTTTTCCTTCAGCTATGCGCAGTGCCAGAAACCCCTATCGAGAATCCCCTCCCCCTTACCAGCTGGTCAATAAGTATTACTCTTCTTTGTTCGGAAACAGATTTATTTTAACTCGGACGAGATTGAAAAGGTATATCTTTTCCACAGACAGGCTTTTATTTTATTTCAGTGTTATGGAATAAATATTCCATATAATTTCTGTAGTATTATACCGGAATAGACATTGCACTCAAATTTCACTTCAAACCTTTCAAATTGCGAAGTTGATCTAGGGTTGCACCCGTTCACACCAGCTTCGGATAATGCAATCGGAGGAATGAGAATGTTGGACGAATGAATATATAAACAATCGCCCAGAAATGTTTTGGGCAGTTTCTCACATATAACAGACGGAGAATGTAAAGTCCATGTTTCAGGCGAAGACTCTGGGCGCAGCACCTACCCACTGTCCGAAAGTTATCGAAGGATTCAAATCTCATCATTTAACTGGTACCCTCCACGAATCCATTACATTTCAACGGATCATACATTTGCTTTCGCTCTTTATTATTTTGTTCAAAATATTATGGGTGGTATAGATACCTCCTTGGTAGATATGCATACCATATCAAATGGTTTATATAATTCCAAACTTTCCGTTTACATGGCTCGGTTAAATTCCATATTTCCTATTGATATGGTTTCATCACATTCCGCACATTTCGTTGACATGATTCAATAAAAGGTCACATTTTCCGTTGATATAATTCAATCAAATATCGCACTTTCCGATGACATGGTTCAATTAAATTTCACACATCCAGCGCCTTCTTTACACGGCAATTTTAACGTTTAAAGTTCTATGGTCCTTTGTAAAAGAAAATGTCAATCAAAATAAATAAAAGCACGTTTGTTTAAATACTTATGAGTTATATCCTATATAAAGTAGTGCACATGTGTATTTCACTATGAACAAAATATGTGTGTTGCTTAAGGTTGCAATGAGTCAAGGCCATAGAGCAGGAGTGATCCAAATTAATTCCTACTTGTATAAAAATGAGAGTTAGGCTATCGAAACTCTTTGAGCGACTCAGAGCAAAATTTTAGAAGGATAGAACAAAAAAATTTTAATGTAAAAATTTGATGCAATTTTTAAAAATATTCCAGAAATTTCGCTTTCAGAAGCACCTAACATGACTAAATGCCTGCCTTGTTATGTTGATTGCAATAAAATCTGCTGAATGCACTTATAAGCAAAATGTCTATTTGTTCAAATTCTTATAACAAGTAATCTCTCTCTCTCTCTCTCTCACACACACACACACACACAAACTCTCACTCATATATATATATATATATATATATATATATATATATATATATATATATATATATATATATATATATATATATATATAACCTCACCTTTGGATAAAAGCGTGCTTGTATAGTTCGGTATTACTAGTGTTATGAGTTCGATGTTCATTGAGTACTGATAGAATGTATGACAAAGTAGAAAAAGATTTCGTGTGATGCGTGTCATGTTCGTCTGACTGCACATGCGCACGGACGAGAGATGCCGAGAATTAAAAATTCTTTTAAACTTTAATTTTTTTATTTCTTTTTTTTACTTTTTCTTTTTTCATTCAGATATTTTTTCTTTTTGTTTTCATCACTTTTGCTACTAGATATCCCACACTGTGATAGAAGTTCTGCCAGAAATGGTGAAATGTTGTAAGAGCCAAGGCTAATCAAAATGTCCACCATTTTTTTCAAAGACATTTCATTTCTGTGCCTGTATGATTCATTTACATGTCGAAGAGTTACCTTTGTCATTCTACTGTCATTCTACTGTATTCATATTTAATTCTTTCTTCAAGTACCTCAATATTTCTTGGGTGTGTCTGATAAACAATTGATTTCAAATGGCCCCACAAAATAAGAAAGTATCAAAACAAATTAGACCTTTAAAACATGATTAATTAATGAGCCCCTATGGTGTGCGACATTTGCTTACCATATATATATATATTTGGATTATATCTAGATATAAATAGTCAGATTATATATATATATATATATATATATATATATATATATATATATATATATATATATATATATATATATATATATATATATGATATGTTTAACGTTCTTTTTATAGATACAAGTATTTAAGCATTGGCTTAAATACTTGTATCTATAAAAAGAACGTTAAACATATCATAAATGTCTTTAAATAAATTGTCGGACTTTGTCCAATTCAAATATATATATATATATATATATATATATATATATATAGTTGGATTATATCTAGATATAAATAGTCAGATTATATATATATATATATATATATATATATATATATAATCTAATATAATTTAGTCTGTTATCCACGTAAATATATATATATATATATATATATATATAGTTGCCTTGATCTATCCACTTCCCTTCTCCACATCCTTTCATTTTTTCATTCCTATCTGCTCTCGCTCCAAATCTTCTGCAAGCCCCTTGCCTTGATCGACCCACTGTCTTTCTCTTTCTCCACATCCTCTCCTTTACCACTCCTATCTGCTCTTCCTCCAACCCTTCTTTAACCCCTTGCGTGATAGTGGCTTCCAGCCTTGCTTGCGGTGATACGCTTAAAGATAAAAATAAAATATATATATATATGTGTGTGTGTGTGTGTGTTAAAAATATAGTTTTAAGATATTCTATATTTATGGGTTAAAGTGCTCAATATCAGGGATATAGCGTATATAAATATAAAAGTCGACATTGAAGTCAACATCCAGTGGCGACAGTTTGTTTCATACTGACGATTGCGTTTAAGCATGAAACAGACTGTCGCCGCTGGGTGTTGACTTCAGTGTGGACTTTTATGTTTATATACGCTCTATCCCTTTCGATTAGTGCATACATAATACTCGATTAGTGCGGTAAAACATTCTTCAGTTTAACCATAGTAATTGAAAATTGACTTTTTACAGTTACTGATGTACACGTTAGCCGCACTAATCGAGGGAGTCTTATATATATATATATATATATATATATATATATATATATATATATATATATATATATAGTCACATGCGTATGTGGCCTAAAATGATACGTTTCGGATTTAAATGTTCAGGATTTCCGATTCCTCATTCCTCTAAACCATTTCCCGTAGATAAACGGAAGATTAATTTAAACTGGATGTTGTATGAGGAATTCGGTTTTTAACGCGTCCACGTTTTTTTATTAAAAAAATCTTTAAAATTTAATGAATATTTCGAAAGAGCAATTTCTTTATCCCGGAGATTGTCTCTCTTGAACAGTACATTAAACACAAGGGTGGAGGTATCGTCAAGTTTTGATGTACTGTGTCGCCCCTACACAGGATGTGATTTATAAGACTGCAAGCAGCTATTTTACAGTTTCTATAAAGAGTGAAAGAACGTTCTTTCTTAATTTTTGAGGAGCTTTTCTTTCGTCTGATTTTATTAGATTATGTAACATTACTCTCAGGATGTTTTTAAGAGTCTGCGACCGTTAAGCAAACAACATGGGAAATACAGAGTAAGTTACCAACGAGATTTGAATTCTCATTCTATATCATTGGGTGCCAATCTGATCTGTAAAGTGCCTTATCTATTAGGCTATAAAATTAATAATAACAGCTGTTTTGAATGGTTTGACGTGCTAATTTTTTTTTGTCTGTGCATTCTTTTTAACATGTTACAGAATATAATTACCTACTGGTTCCAAGACATAGGGAACCCCTAGAAGATTCTGTGATCGCTTCACTACGAACGGAGGGGAAAATAAAAACTTTATTGTGTAGCACTATAAGAGAACTTCCTGTGACGCTACAAGAAATAAAGAATGAAGCTCGCAATGATGAATTCATTAGCACAACAAAGAAAAAATTTCAGAAAAGGACCAACACATTTCAGACAGTTTTTCCCTATGTGACGAGGTACTCCTATATAGCGAGAGAGTCGTCATTCCAAAAAAATCTACAAAAAAGAATCCTGAAGGATTTTCATATTGGGCATCCGGGGAAAAATAGAATGAAAAGTCTAATGCGCAGCTACGTATACTGGCCTAAAATGGACCAAGACATCGAAAATACGGTCAACACGTGTAAGGGCTGTGCATTGGCGGAAAAAGCACCACCTATCACACATAAACCGTGGCCAAAGACCGACCGACCTTGGTCAAGGATCCACGTGGACTTTACGGGACCGCTAGAGGGATTCTACTATCTAATCGTAGTAGATAGTTATTCAAAATGGCCGGAAGTGTTCCGATGCAAAAAAAAACACTACGGAAGCAACAATAAGCTACCTTCACGAACTATTCGTTTTGTTGACACCCTAAAAAGAGCCCTGAAAAAAGCTTGCGGCACCCCAAAGGAAAAGGCCCTGCAGCGTTTTTTACGCGCAAAGTAAGATCCATTTTCGATAAATCGCTGCCCAAACAAACAAAACAAGGTCCGACCTCTATTGTACAAAAGAAAAAGTACAGCCCAGGAGAAAAAGTATTTTTTAAGATGTTTAAAAATAATACATCTTTCTGGGAACATGGTACTATAGAAAAGAGGATTGGAAATATGGTCTACATAATCCAAGGCCCTCGTTTCTCTCATAAGAGACACCTGAATCAAATCAGGAAACGACTGTTGAATGACTGCAGCAGCACTCCACAGGAAGAAGAGGTGATGGATAATATATACGACACCTTCGACATTCAAATACCCCAAGCAGCTCCGGAACCGCGAAGATCTAAAAGAAAACGGAAGTTCACGGACCCTCTCGTCATCAATCCAAAAAGGAGACGATATTGAGACTCCTGCGGAGGTAAAGGCTTGGAAAGAGGGGTGTTATGGGGACCTACCTTCATGGACAAAATAGACTCGTCTTATGACTATATTATGCCTCGCAAGAGGACTGTAGACAGTTGACGAGTTGACAAGCGGTCGAACTCTCTGCCTCTGAGCAGAGAGGAACCCGGACGAGGCTCTGCTGAAGGGCAGAGTCTCGTTCGGGGAGGTTGACCAACCCGATCCCGTTTATACGGGATCTACGGGCATTTTTTGGCCGATCCTACGGGCTCGGGAATACCCCACTTTAAACCCGGCCTTGTGCCACATCTATCCCTCGTGGGGAGGGACAGTAAATACTGTTGACGAGTTGACTACTGTACTTAGCCGTCAGTCGGACGTGCAACACTTTTGTATTCGTTCTTTTTGTTAATAATACGTTTTCACTGAATTACTGAGTTCGAGTTTTCTTTCGGACCTATTCCGGGTTCACAACACTTTATAAGTCCAATCTACTTCCTTTTGGGATAAAGTGGATCTGGCTATATTTCAACAAGCTATGGATACTATGCTTCCAGATTGTGATTTCGTAGTTGCTTATCTGGATGATATATTAATTAAAAGTGTATCTAAGGAACGACATATCAGGTATAACATATCAGGTATATGAAAAGAGTTTTTGTAAAAATACGAGAATATGCGTTCAAACACAATGAGGAAAAATGGGTATTGTTTAAACTTAAAATCAAGTCCCTAGGACAAATCATTGACAAAAATGGTCGTCAACCAGATCCGTGGAGGGAAAGTGCAATCAAGAATATGCCTCCTCCAACAAAAGTTACTAGGTTATAAGCATTTATAAAACTAGCAAACTATTATCATTTCTATATAAATAATATGCAGAATTTGAGCGCTCCCGTGAACAATTTGCTTAGAAAAGGCGTAAAGTGGAACTGGGCTGATAAGTTTCAGAATGCGTTTGAAGAAATCAAGAAAATACTAACGTTAAACTTATCATTAGCGCACTACGATCCAAAAACAGAAATCGAATTGACTTCGGATGCTAGTAACTATGGTATAGGAGCGGTAAGAGACTCAAGGCGGCGGGGATGTGGTTCTACAGAAGGATGCTAGGGATATCATGAAGCAAGCGTGTGAGCAACGATGAGGTCTTGGAGAGGATGCAAACATGGAGGAAGCTTATACTTAACATAAGGAAGAGGCAGATGAAATTTCTGGAACACGTAATGAGAAAGGATGGCCGGGAGAATCTGATACTCACAGGTCGAATAGAGAGAAAAGGAGAAGGAAAAGCAACGCATGACATATCTGGCGGGCAAATGGATAGCAGAACGTGATCTGAGGGAGGCGGTAGAGGCACGAAACATATTGAGAGCCACAACGAATACGGGGGAAGTGGAGAGCTATGGTCGCCTACGTTCTGAAAGGACACGGCACATAAAAGAAAGAAAAAGAATTCTACATAAATATGATGACGGTAACATGAAGACCGTCGCACATGCTTTGCGTTCGCTACTACCGGCAGAAAAATAAAGTCAGATCGAAAAAGAGGCGTTATTTGCAATGAAAAAATTCACACGGAAGGAGCTTTTGTTTACAGATGGACCACCGTCCTCTATTGTCAATTTATGGTTCGAAAAAAGGAATCCCCACGCATACAGCGAATAGATTACAACGTTGGAGTATCATCTTAATAAATTACGATTTCAAGATGGAATACCAACCGTCCAAAAAATTACGACATGCTGGTGGTTTATCAAGATTGATACCAAAATATATTGGACCGTTTGAGGACACTGTTATTGCAGCATTAAAAAGTGAAATAGAAATTAAAAATATATTATGCAATGTAGTACGCGAACTATCAGTTACCCTGGAGGAAATAAAAGTAAAAGCAGAACAAGACACGTTTACTTCAAAAATATATAACGACTAAAAGAAAGTAAGAAAGACGATTTTTAGAATGCAACAGAGTGGAACTTTTACTCGCTATGTGAGGAAGTACTGATGTTTGCACAAAGAGTAGTAATACTTATCATATTACAAACGCGGATATTAAGTGAATTTCATGGTGGATATCCGGGAATTTCAAGGATGAAATCTCTTATGAAAAGCTATATATACTGAACGAAAATGGATCAAGACATTGAAAAATTAGTAAAAGTCTGCAGAGGTTGTGCTCTGGCAGCAAAATCACCTACCACGAAATTACAACCTTAGCCAAGGACAGATACTTCTTGGTCAAAACTGCACATAGATTTCGCAAGTTCAATAAACGGATCAAATTACCTTGTGGTAGTGGATAGATTTACTAAGTGGCCTGAAATTTGTAAGTTCAAAAAAGCAACTTCCACGGTTACAGTGAATCTTTTACACGAACTGTTTGCAAGATATGGCATTCCGGGTACCATAGTCTCGGATAATGGTACACAATTCACTGCTTACGAATTTAAAGAATTTTTTTTAAATGATTTTGATTAAACATATTACTACCCTGTCCCCAGGTCAAACGGACAAGCTTAATGGTTTGTGGGTACTTTGAAGAGAGCTTTTAAAAAAGCAAGTAAAGAAAAAGTGAGCAACGAAGGACTACAAAAATTCTTGAGATTCTACCGGATAACGCCAGATCCTAATACACCGACAGAATTGATGTTCACAAGAAAAATAAAACTGGTGTTCGACAAGTTGTCACCAGGTCAAAAAAGAATAAGAAGAGATGACAAAAAATTTTAAAGATTTTTTTCAAAATTGACAAAAAAAGTGTTTTTCAGAGTAAATAAAAACTGAAAAGAAATGTGGGAAGACAGCGTAATACGGTCACTAATTGGAAAAATAATATATATGGTGAAAGGAAAAAATGGGAACACAAAAGGCATTGGAATCAGTTAAAGAAATGATTTACTGAAGAAAGGACCGCAAGAAAGGAAGAACCTATGCAAGTACTGTATGATATTTTTGACGTACCAACACCACAAGAATTCGTTGAACGTACAAGTACGATTACCAGAAAAAGGAAACATGCGGAAATACTAGAGGTTGACATAAAAGGAAAGAAATAAAAAGTTCAGTACGTGGTGAACTCTCCAGAAAGAGGAATGGAGTGAATACTAAGAAATAAAATAAAATATGTACTAGTGAAAAAATCTCAAAAGGCGGGATGTTGTGGAATAAATACGACACGCTCAGTAACACAAATGAACTAGGCAAGACGCCTTCATTAAAGAACTCCAAGTGAATCAAGGAAGTCCGTTGGAGTCAGTCAAGAAGAATTTCTAATGATGTCACGGCGAGTAAGCTAAGCGAGACATAATATTATAACAGCTTGGAGCGAGTTATAACAGATATTACATTTAATCTGGGCTGTTCATTGTTTATTACAATAGCGTTTAGGTTTTTGAATCTTTCCTTGCATCGGCTTCTATAGAGTATTTTGCTATTATCCCCTAACATTTGTCTTATGTTGAAATTTATATATATATATATATATATATATATATATAGTGGGAGGGGTGCGCATGAGTGAGGAAAGAACACCGAAAAATTTTATGGAAACTCAGAAGACACCTGTTGAAATACAAGGATAAACTTAAGCACAGCCAAAATAGTGCCGACATCCCTCAGTCGTTCTATGAGGAAGTGGCTTTTGATCATGTCAAGTGGACAGCTTTTGAAATTACAACTTCTGAGAGGACACGCATTGGACACTAAACATCCTGCAGTGTTTGAAAATTACGCTAGTTCTTGTCCTATACGTGGAATGTTGTATGGGACTCAGTCATCTAAGGCACAAACACAATTGGGACACCAAGGACGGAAGATACCTTTGAAACCTCATACGTCGAAATCAACGGGATAGTACATTATACATATATATATATATATATATATATATATATATATATATATATATATATATATATATATGGATGATAAAATATATTTTAAAGTATGCTATATTTATGTCTTAATGCACTCAATATCATGGATAGAGCGTATGTCAATATAAAAGTGGACATTGAAGTCAACACCCAGAGATGATAGCCTGTTTCATGCTAAACACAATCATCAGGTCATATAATTTCCAAAAAAGATATGAAAAGGACCAAAAAATGGTAAACAACTCAAAAAAAAATATTTATAAAAGTAGATAAATCCAGGATAATCTATAAAATGGAAACCAGCAATTACAATAAACTAGTTAACAAAGAAGTCACTAAATTTAACAAAACCACTAATAGCGAAATAGAAAGTGATATAAATAAAGAAACTACAAACATAGACCCTAAGCTAAAATTAGACAATAGAATAAAACAATTAAAAAAAGTAGAACCCTTTATTAAATTAAAAGACCATAAGGACAATTCCACAACCAAAACATGCAGATTATTAAACCCCACAAAAAGTAATATTGGAAAAATAAGCAAACAAATACTACAACAAATATGCTCAAAACTAAAAAACATACTAAACATAAATCAATGGAAAAATACAAAGGCAACAATCAATTGGTTTAATAAAATATTAGTAACAAAGAAAACTGCTCTTTCAAGCAATTAGACATAAAAGATTTCTACCCATCTATTAATGAGCATACACTAAAAAAAAAAGCACTAAACTTAGCAAAACAATAAATGACTATTCCCAATGAGGGCAGAAATATAATTAAACACTGCCGAAAATCAATGTTATAACACAATAAGAAATATTGACAAAAATGGTAATAATAATAATAATAATAATAAATACTATGTAACAATGCGCAGCTATGATGGTGCATTGCGTAATCATTGGCGCATATATAATCAATAAATGAACAAATATAATTTAAAATATATAGGTCTATACAGAGACGACGGTCTATTAAATCTAAGAA
Organism: Acanthosepion esculentum; assembly: GCA_964036315.1. Taxonomy (NCBI): domain Eukaryota; kingdom Metazoa; phylum Mollusca; class Cephalopoda; order Sepiida; family Sepiidae; genus Acanthosepion; species Acanthosepion esculentum. The sequence goes on from OZ038480.1 coordinate 48,489,953, forward strand.
ACTGCAACGGCAGAACTACAGAAAAAAATAAGAAAAGAAATAATAAAAGCATTTATAACACTGGGATTTACAATAGATATAAAATCCAATCAAAAAAATATAGTAAATTTCTTAGATAAAACATTCAGCCTAAACAACGGAACCTGCAAACCATACAGAAAACCAAACAACCCAATATACATTAACAAAAATTTTAGTCACCTACTAACGTATTCAAATGAATACCATACTGAAAGAATTTCAACAAATTGTAGTTGCCTAAAAATAATCAATGAAAATAAAAAATCTTAGAATCAGCCCTAAGAAACAGCGGGTATTCAAACAAACTAGAATACACAAACGAAAACAATTCAGACAAAAGCAACAGAAAAAGAAACATAATTTGTTTCCCCTACACAACAATACAATTAAAACAAAAACAGGGAAAATATTCTTCAAAATAATTGACGAACACTTCTCTAAAAACCGCAAATTATCAAAAATTATCAACAAAAATACAATCAAAATCAGTCACAGCTTCATGGATAACATGAAGAAAATAATAACTAAACACATTAAAAAGTACTCAACAAAACCAATAACAATTACAAGAAAAATAACATCCAGTAAAATAATACCATTAAATGTAACTGCATAAACAAAGAAAATTACGCACTTAACAATAAATTTTCAATCAATAACATAATATACAAAACAATACATAGTCGCCACAGAAAAAAAAACTTTTAAAGAAAGATATTATAACTACAAAAGGTCATTCGAAAGAAAAAATACACATATAATATAATATCCAATCAAAATACACATGTAGCCAAAAAGAAAACAATATCTCTACCAAAATCAAATGGGAAATTATAAAAATGCAGCCCCATACAGTATTAACATTAAAAATTGTAAATTATGCTTAGAGAGAAAATTAACAATAATTAGTTTTAAAAACCAAAATGATCTCTTAAACTTAAATACTGGATAAATGTAGGCATATAAATAAATACTTACTTTACCATCTAAGCACTAATTAAAAAATAAACAAATAACTGTAAATAAAATAAATATAATAGAAACTTTGAATAAATAAATAAAATAAATATAATATAAACTTTCAATAAATAAATAAAATATACTGTATAATATAAACTTTTTAAAAATTATTAATAGATAAATAATTGAACAAATATTAAACATACACACCTATACGCGTGTGTGCGCATGTACATATAAATATATACATGCACAAATACAAATACCTACAAACGAACAAACCTAACCCCCATAATTAATACCTCAATATATAACATCAAGGCAAAAACAAATAAACTACTAATTATTAAATAAGAATGAAACATTATATAAACGATAATATATGATATAAGCAAATACTTCCTTTGTTACATATACTCTATCGAACAATTACATATATGTGCGTTCAGCGTGAGTGCGGGGCGGTGCGGTTCGTGCGGGGGAGTTCGGGAGTATATACTATATATAAATATTCAAACAACATTCTATTAACCCAACCAACCATAATTAATATACTAAAAATGGAAAAAAATGACTTCTCCATTTAAGCAATAGTTTATTAATAACAAAGCACAGACATAAGTGTACATGTGCCTGTGTACTGACGTTTATAAGTATATATGTGTGTGTGTGCGTATACCTATATAAGTGCGTGCACGGATGTGCATGTGCGCGTATGCATAAGCATATAAATAAAGACACATGTACATAAATCCAAACAATAATAAATTTAAAAAATAATTATTATTCGAACCTCTTACAATTAATACTTATGACCAAACCAAATAAGAAAACGAAATAATAGCCTAGTGAAGATATATAAGTATAAGTATATGTGCATGTGTACATATATATATATATATATATATATATATATATGTATATATATATATATATACATATATATATATATATATATATATATGTATGTATGTATGTATATATGTATATATATATATATATATACATATATATATATATATATATGTATATATATGTATGTATGTATATATATATATATATATATATATATATATATATTACGAGGCGAAAAAATGGACGCACACGTAGAAAGTCGATTTTTGTATTTTTACCAAGAAAATTGAGTAATCGAATTCGTTTATTTATACAGGCTATTAATACAGGTGTACATATGTACATTATACTAGTAAAAAAAATGATTTATTGTTGTCTTATAGGAATAGAGTGTCGCTGTCGACACTTGGGTTTGAACACGGATCACCAAAGAGCAAGCATAGTCGACCTCATCTTGAAATAATTAGATCACGTGACGGGTAAGGGAAATTATATATATATATATATATATATATATATATATATATATATATATATATATATATATATATATATATATATATATGAAGAAATGTAGTCTTAAAGTGTGCTATATTTATGGGATAAAGTGCTCAATATCAGAGATAGAGCGTGTGTAAATATAAACCAAATGATATATATATATATATATATATATATATATATATATATGAAGAAATGTAGTCTTAAAGTGTGCTATATTTATGGGATAAAGTGCTCAATATCAGAGATAGAGCGTGTGTAAATATAAACCAAATGATATATATATATATATATATATATATATATATATATATGAAGAAATGTAGTCTTAAAGTGTGCTATATTTATGGGATAAAGTGCTCAATATCAGAGATAGAGCGTGTGTAAATATAAACCAAATGATATATATATATATATATATATATATATATATATATATATATATATATATATGAAGAAATGTAGTCTTAAAGTGTGCTATATTTATGGGATAAAGTGCTCAATATCAGAGATAGAGCGTGTGTAAATATAAACCAAATTATATATATATATATATATATATATATATATATATATATATATATGAAGAAATGTAGTCTTAAAGTGTGCTATATTTATGGGATAAAGTGCTCAATATCAGAGATAGAGCGTGTGTAAATATAAACCAAATGATATATATATATATATATATATATATATATATATATATATACATATATATATATATATATATATATATATATATATATATATATATATATATATGGGAATTGGCGGTATCTGACCGAGTATTGTTCGCAGGCGTTACTATTATTGCATCTGTGATTTACAAAGTCTCTCCTACAAACGGGCATTACAAAAAGTATTTTGTTGTGTAACCTTTTGCTTTAATAACTATCTTAATTCCTCGAGGCATGCTATAGACTAAATTTTTTAGTAAATCAACGTCCTTCACCAGATTTGTCCAGTATTTCTTTAATTTGTGAAAAAAACTCATCTTCTGTGTTAACTTTCCTATTATGGGCACGCTTGTCTATTATGGTCGAAAGGTTTTTAGTTGGGTTATGGTCAGGACTCTGACTAGGCCCCTCGAAGAGTTGCAATTTACCCTCGTCGTGCTTCATCTCTAGTTTATTCTTTAAGGCAGTATGCCTAGGATCGTTATCGTGTTGGAACGTGAAGCGTTGACCTTAAGCAAAAAGTTTTTTAGCAGAAAGCCACATTTGATTAACAAGAATGTTGTGGTATTGATGCTGGTCCATGATTCCCTTGATTTTGTACAAATTACCAACTCCTGCTGCAGTGAATGCATCACAAACGTTGATTTTTTTATCGTGTTTAACAGTTCCCTTGGTAGTCACTGCAGTATTCGTTTTACCGGGCGGACACCAAACACTTATTCGTCCTTCATATCTAAAAGTAAAGGGGCTCTTGTCACTCCACATAACATCTTCCCAATCAGATTTAGTCCAGAGTGAATGAGCTTTGCACCAAGCCAACCGTGCCCGTCGATGTTTTCCAGATACGAAAGATTTCTTTTTTTATGTATCTGGAAACAATTCGTTTTGCTTTAAGCCTGCGTCTGACTGTTCTTGAAGAAATCGCCAAACTAGCCACTTTGGAAACATCTTGCGCTGTTGCGAATCGATCGTTTTTGCATTGACGAACCAAGTTTCTATCTTCCCTGTCGGTATTTTTTAGCAGACGGCCAGATCCGCTGCGTCTATTACATGTTCTAATTTGATTTCTCTTTTTGATTAACTTCAGGACACATGACCCACTTCGATTAATCTTATCAACTATCGATCTATTCGAGAGCCCAAGATCATGAAAAGCGGCGACTTGGCCTTTCTCAAAGTCAAAACAATTCTTAGGCATGTTAATAAATGTAAATACAAATGTAATAAGCTTTATATTTTGTTCATTATCATTTCTGTGGGTGCGTCCATTTTTTTTGCCTCGTACTATATATATATATATATATATATAAAGTGAACACTGAAGTCAACACTCAGAGGCGACAGGTTGTTTCATGCTGGACGCATTCGTCAGGCCGCATGATGATTTATATTTACATACGCTCTATCTCTGATATTGAGCACTTTATCCTATAATATAGCACATCTTAAAATTATATTTCTTCATTCATATATATATATATATATATACATATATTGTCATCCACAGACAGACTGTTTCGCTGTTTCACAGCTCATCAGTGTGACTAGACATCTAATTGCCTCAAGTCGGAATCAGTCTATACATACTCTACCCCTAAGCCATTGGCGCACGGCAGGAATGAAGGTGAATTTAGACGTATTTACTTTTTTGGATAAACATGCCAGTAACTGGAGAACTCGATTCGTCTTAACGAAAAGTCTTTCATCAGCAGCAGTAATAGTCACTAAGCTTAAATATAAATTATTTATGTAAAAGACGAAATATATCTTCCCTAGGAAAAAAAGAACGTCCAAAAATTAAAAAGTGGTGGCATGTCTAGAGATTGTAACAATTCGCCACAAACGACAACTGTCGAAAGAAAAGAGGAAAAAGGAAACAAAAATAAAAAGCTAAAAAAAACGAGTGTAAAGTGAAAAAAACGAAGAATAGGACAAATGATCACGACACCCTATATGTACACACATCCGCGCAGACAGGCGCACGCACGTAAACATACATCCACGGAGACGAGCGAAAAATACACCAATGATACGTGTATACAAAAGAAAAAATCGGAAAGTATAAGCAGTAAATTCCTGATACCCACAAACTCACATCAATCCAACTATATATATATATATATATATATATATATATATATATATATATATATATATATATATATATATATATATAATTGTATTCCTCAAGAATCAATTTTTGTAAATAATTATATAGGCCACACTACAAATTGTTTAACACGCAGATTAACTCTACACCTTTCTGACAATAGCTCAATTAGATCTCATTTAAATATTCATGGAGACCTACCGGACACTATTCGGAATATACTTGTCGACAACACTAATATAATGGCATCATCCACTTGCAAAAAAAGGCTAAAAATAATGGAAGCCTTACTAATAAAAACAAACAAACCAACACTTAATAATATTAACTTTGAACATGGACATAATATCTTGACCGTGTTTTGAAACAAAAAAAAATGAATCACTTTATAAAACATACATATAACAAACTATTTCTATTTCTAATTCTAACAGTTGAAATATAATCCTTGAAAATGGCTAAATGTATAGCCGAAAGCGCTCGGATAAAAAGAACATTCGGACAGTTTTTATATAATTTATCCTCTGAAAAGAAAAACTTTATTAGATCGCACGAGAAATTATATAAAAAACTAAATAAAAGCACCTTGTCAGTCGTTTTTCATGAAATGTGCATGAAAGAAGGATTGCTGCCTAAATACACAAATATATATATATATATATATATATATATATATATATATATATATATATATATATATATATATATATATATTTCTGGAAGACCGGAAGTCAAAAGGGCTACAATTGAAAGGAAAAAGAGAGAAAAGGTAAAAAAAAACAAAATACAATGAGTGAGTGAGTGTAAAGTGAAAAAACGACAAAAAGGACAAATAAAACTACAATTTAGTTTGCTACTAACATATCCTGGCATAGACATCTGACAGTGGAACACAACAGGGAATAATGAGTTCAGGCATTTCCCAATTAATATTATAACTCATTACTCTTGATACAACCTTGACAACACCCAGCCTCGCTCATACACAAATATAAGAGAAGATGGTGAAAGTTCTCAGTCCCCGCTCGCTTACCAGAATCTAACCAAATGACCAAAAATCAATTTTTTGTGGCAAAAACTACTTATTTGAGCAGATAACTATTCAGTATATACATCACATATATATATATATATATATATATATATATATATATATATATATATATATATATATATATATATAATAGGTGTTGGAGAATAAACCACCGCCATCATCATCGTCATCCCATTACCGGATTTGGACATAGGATCGCAGATCTATATCGACATATCTGAGTTGAAATCCTTAGAGGTATTCAATCTTATGTCGTGTGGCAAGTTAACCTGGCGGAGACCACCCCTTTCCAGTGGAAACTACAGCCGATGTACTCTAACCAGAAACCTCGCCTTGATCACGGAAAATGGTCCGTTGATTGTAAATAAATGAATATTTAGCGAGCCATTAATGAAAGATGACCTAATGCAATGTTACGCGTCATGCCCCATATTTTAACAATCTAATTTCTCTTTCTCATCTGTCGAGAGTGTTAATATGGCACCTTCCAATCTGTCGCACTAAATAAAAAGACAGTTTTTGTTCTCGGTAATAGCCACCAACCACAGCGACTCGGAGATATTGAGCTTCTTGAAAGTGACCAGGGAAATAGGAGAAATGACAAGTGGCTCTGCACAATACCCAAAGAAGTTTGCACGTTGATTTATAAGTTCACGTCGTCTGTTCGGTCTTCAAGCTGTGACAAAAGTTCCCTATCAATCCATTCTACTTCCCTCTGAGCTACAGGGTCAACGCCGCGATTTACATCGAGGTGCCGGGCACAGTAATCAGGCTCTGGATCGAAGATGTGACATATTCGTATTCCAGCTAGGTTCTGCTCTCTCGTACATGGTCAGCGTAACCCAGGAATGAATATCCGAAAATATTTATAATCATACCAAAATATGCCCCGCCACAAAACTCAAGGACTCGTTGCGACCTTCGTGGACGTGATAGCTAACAGGAATGAAAGCTAATTGATCCCGGCAGATGGTCTTTCTCGAGATCGCATCGAGGCTGTCCACACGGCTGAAGGCGGTTTTAGATTTTTTTCTTTGAATATGTGTATATATTTATATATATATATATATATATATACATATATATTAAATATGCTAATTTTTCTACTGAATCTTTTTTTCGTTAATACGCTTGGGGAAAGCGTGAATTCATCTCTTCTCTTCCAGCTATGGGATAAACAGAAGGATAGACTGGGACCTTTATACAAACCAATCTAAGAGAAGGAAACCTGGAGAAGGCGAGATAAACCATTCCACTGTCCATCACAAGAACGCATGGCAATTCACATACAATAAGGAGAAGGAATCTATGGAAAGTCATGATAGCCTACATCCTGATGGAACATTACATTAAAAAACAATTAAGTAAAATAAAGTTAACAATTTTACACACACACACTCAGATATGTATATGTGCGTGTGTTTGTGTTTGTGTGTATATATATATATATATATATATATATATATATATATATATATATATATATATATATATATATATATAAGGTGTTTCTTTAAGACGGATTATATAAAGGATGTTTCATTAAGACGGATCAAAGTCAGCAGTAAATAAATCAGTGATATTGGTGAAAATTTATTTATTTCTCTATTGGGTCATGTTATTTAAGTCATGACAATTATGTGTGAAAAATAATATCGTCCAAATGTCCGTCAAATTTGAAAGAAAAGGAAAAAAATCATTAAACGCTAAACTTAATTCACATTAAAATCGGTCCAAGTTATTGCAATACCCTTTATACATACACACATATATATATATATATATATATATATATATATATATATATATATATATATATATATATATATGCATGTATTGTTCTCATTATGAAGATAAGAAAAGGTGTGATCGACATTCAAAGACTAGCTGAAGAAATACAAAGATTTTATCGACCGACATTTGTTAATAAAAACAAAGATAAAACAGTTGGAACGATTTATGACATAATTACGTTGTTTTTATCACTAAAAATCAATACATTTGCAACATTGACTATGAATTATATATCCTTTCCTGCTTCCATACATTGTTGCACATCTCTCTCTCTCTCTCTCTCTCTCTCTCTCTCTCTCTCTCTCTCTCTCTCTCTCTCTCTCAAATAAATGGTGACTTTTCTGTTTTAATATTTTTTGCAGATTATTTTCATAGAGTTTTTTTCCCCAACCTTTTTTCCAGGAAGGGTTCATGTATACACGGTTGACCTAACCAAGTCGAAAGTCTGACAGGGAGGTAATGTTATGATCTTTGGAGCAGAAAGACTGAGAATAAAAAAACAAATGGATTTTTTGTTTGTTTTGTTTCTTACGTTAAAAAGCTTAACTCAGAAAAATGAATGAAGAAAATATATTTAAAAAAATAAAAACTTCTTTCATAAAATAAACAGTTGAAAAATAAATAAATAAATAAATATCTAACAAACAGTAAATTGAGGATGGAAAAGAAGGAACGGTTGAAGTGTACCGCGGGGAAAAAACCAAGATTAGGTGTAACCATTTTTATTTATGTATTCATTTATGGTGAATGGCTTTAAAACGCCAAAAAAGGAATCAAAGCCTGTTTTGATGAAACTTTCGCCTATATATATATATATATATATATATATATATATATATATATATATATATATATATATATTACAAAGCTTTAACGGCTCTTCATTTACCTATAAATAGTTATTTTAAAAGCTACATAATATTTTTTAGAAATTTCAAACACCTGTAACATATCTTTTTAAATGACAGAGAATATATTTCTTTTTTTTTATGTGCCATGTCCTTTCAGGGCGTAGGCGGTCATGGCTCTCCACCTCCCTCTATTCCTTGCAGTTCCCTCCCTCTGCCATCCCTCCCAGATCACGTTCTGTCATCCACCTGCTCAAGCCCGCCAGGAATGTCATGTGTTGTTTTCCCTTGTCTCTCTTTCCCTCTATTCGACCCGTGAGTATAAGATTCTCAAGGTCCCCTTTCCTCATTATGTGTCCCAGAAACTTCGGCTGCCTCTTCCTGATGTTAAGCATGTGCCTCCTCGTTGTCTGCATCCTCTCCAAGAACTCATCGTTGCTCACACGCTCGGTCCACGAAATCCTTGGCATCCTTCTGTAGAACAGCATCTCCGTCGCATGGAGTCTCTTCTTCATCCTTGAGGAAATCGTCCAGCAATCGCTGCCGTAAAGAAGGACAGATGTCACAGAGAATATACTTAATGCATACTAGATACCACAGACCAGCAGTTTCATCGCTAAGTAATTGGCCTTCTGCTGTGGAAATGAAATCAACTAATCTTAGTGCGCACATTCTTACTCCATTGCCACTCTGGAGACGATCCTGGATTTGGGGTAAAAATGGAGTTTCGATTTGGCGAGTAGAATCCTATCAAGATTCATTATTGGCGGCTACGATCTTAAAATAAGATATCCGAAATTTATTATCGAAATCTTTGTACTTATTGAAAGAAGGATAGAGATCTTCAGATAAAACTCTATGTGTGCGTTATGTACAAAATTTGGTATGTTAAACCCACCCACCCAAAAACAGAACCCTGAACGTTCTACACCAATGTCCTACCACATACTTATTTGAAGAAGGCTTTTCTGTTAAATGCCACACGACAAACAAATACTGAGTTCGTCTCCACGTGGCCCCAGATTTGCACGTTGTACTGTCAAAAAATAAAACCACGCATTGAAAGCTCGGCTGCCAAAAAACATTCACAATTCTTATTTGTTTGATTGCAATTTCGTACTATATTCGAACTGTTTTAACTGCTAGGTACGCCTATTTTATTTGGGAAGGAGATTAAGATAATCTAGGACATACCTGCATACGGATAGAAAATTAATTTAGTAAATACATAAATGGGTGTAAGACAAGGAAATGTCTTCTTCCCGAACTTATTCAACCTCTACAGTGCGTTGATTTTGAGAGAATTAGAAGTTCTACCAGGATTCGTTATAGGCAGCCACAACCTTAACAATATAAAATATACAGATGGCACAGAGTTGATAGTAAACACGGAAAGTAAACTATAAATACTTCTACAGAAGGTATTAAAGGAAAACGAGAAGAAAGAACTAACCATCTAGTGTGTGATTATCAAATATTACAGTTCAAGAGGATAGCCAAAGATGCATTCCAAAAACTAAGTACTAAGAAACAGAAAAACTTCGCTAGAAACAAGTAAAAGAGGGCTAAACATGGATTAAGAGAAACCTAAAACGATAAATGAAAATAAAAACCTTGTCGTGCTTTCCTTTGGTTACACGAAGACTAGACAATAGGAATTGCATTTTCATAATGAATTGTTAGAAATATAGGACTAGCGTGGGGGAATAAAGCTTTGAACTATAGGAAGAAAAGATTGGAGCTCATCTGAGTATTTAACATGGAAATAATAATAGAGTAGTGTTGCTATCCTATCGTTACTCTGTCTCTATTTCCATGTCAAATGTCTAGATGAGCGCCAATCTTCAGTTCCACCAGTTCAGACCATAATAGCCAGAACTCGCTACACCACCTCCTTCATGGAATCAAATCACTCTCATTTCTTCTGTATTCCAATTATAAGGAGTAAGTTCCACTGAGACAACTTTTAACCAAGAACTGCTACTTTGTGGAACAGACTCCTACATGAATGCTTTCATGAAAACTACAATTTTAATCTCTTTAACTCTAAGAGTCAATCGATATCTAATCTTCTTATCTTCATAACCTTTACTTCTTTCTACATACTCTTATGTTCATACCACACACCTTATTCCGTAGCCCTCAACCTCGAGTAACTCTTGAGCCTTGTATTCGGTGAACTTTTGCAAATATTAAATTTTAATAAAGTGATTTGTTCGGTCATAGTTAGCTAAAAAGATCAGGCTATAGGGCTTATACTTCTGTTGTTCGTTAATATCTTTACAATAAAACTACAATTATTTTTACAGTGAAAACATCACCTGCGTGGAATGAAAATACGAATGACCGCATGAAAATATCTTCTTGCCAGCTAGCAAGGTGTTGATTCGTCAAACAAGGACACAAGCCATTCTGTCGCACTGTCGGAAATTCCATCTCGCACTTACTGAGGGGTACGTGTAACATAAACGGGTACCATAGATGAGGAAGGCTTAGCTTTGATCTAATTTTCGATTTTTCGTTTTTATGTCTTCTTATATCGAGAAGTAAGGACTAATCATCATTTGCCAGACGATATAATTCATGTTTGTCAACACAAGGAAGCGCCCAACAGACGAATTACAAATTGGAGAAACCAAATGTAAATATCTAGGAAGTGCTTCAACATAAAAGGAAAAATGTGACACTGAACTCCGAAGGTACATTGGGATACCAATTACCGCATGAAAAAATCTTATTTTCCTCAAACGCTTTTGCTAATATAAATTTTATTATTGAACCCCACTCAGCCCGCTCATTGCTTGAATTATGAACTAAGTTTTACTTTATTTTCTGAACACGTAGCGATTGAATAATGCGATCAGCCAGATACTTTCGTCTCGACAGATAACACGAAATCACTTGTGATGAATTTACAAACTAACCTTGTTTACCCGCGTTTAATCTGACGTCACAAGGTTAGCTGAAATTAGGTCCTAGTTTCTTGGCCACAATTAGGTCGTTTGTTGGCCCTTGCTCTTAACTCTATTAAACATACGAAACAGCTTTATCTTTAGCTCGAGTAACGGGGGAAAATAAACAACTTGTTTGGCTTCTGTTAATTGCTAACGCAAGAAAAAAGGTTTAAATGCCTTCCTTTTGAAAAAATCAACTTTTATTTTGACTGCGTCTTATGAATTGTTTACTTGTCTCTTTTTTTTCACTTTGACTGGAGACTATTTACTTTTTATGACTTATGTTATTTATATTAATAAAATAGTGAACAGACAGTTAAACTAAGTGGTAAAACCGAGACCTGAAAATATAAAGCAGGGTTTCATAATTTTTTTATACCCCAAGGTTCTAGGAAATATTTGATCAATGCATATTGATCAAATATTGAACCATTGCATAAAAAATAACATCTAATTTGAAGATGAAGACGTCTAATTTATCATTTTTGAACCACATATTAATTTTTGAACCACACACTAACGTAGGTGAACAAATTGAACTTGACAAATAAACTTTTAACTCAGCTCAAATGCAACAACAAAGTGAGTAATTATTTGTTAAATATTAACAAATATTGTAAAGAGTAAAATGAATCACAAAGGTAAGCATAAAATTCAATGACTTCTTTTGCTTTGCGACTGTTTTTCATTTTATGATTTTGTCGAAATGTAGAATCTTCTTGCTGACTGCGGTCTTCAGATCTGCTGGCGAATTCGCGAGATTTTAGATCTTGTCTTCATTGACAAAAACAGAACGAAATCCAGATTCGTACAAGTATGTCGTTGCAAATAATACGAAGCCAAGGAATGCTTTTCAAAAAGGGTTTGGGAATATATCCAGTGCTAGGCACCAAAAAATCTCCAAAGTTTAGCTTTCAAACTGTATTTCAATAACTCGATTTTTCAAATCAATACGATCTTCTTGCCAGCTAGCAAGGTGATGATTCGTCAAACAAGAACACAAGCCATTTTGTCGCACTCTCGGAAATTCCATCTCGCACTTACTGAGTGTTACGGGTACCATAAACGGGTACCATAGACGAGGATGGCTTAACATAAAGATTTGATCTAATTTTCAAGTTTTCGTTTTTATGTCTTCTTATATCGAGAAGTAAGGACTAAACATCATTTGAACGAAGATAGAATGCATGCTTGCCAACACAAGAAAGCGCTCAACAGGCAAATTACTAATTGGAGAAACCAAAACCAAGAAAGTGATAAAATGTAAATATCTAAGAAGTGTTTAACAGAAAAGGAAAAATGTGACATTGAAATCCGAAGATAGCGAAAGTTGCCTTCCAAAAGCTAAGCAAATTATTAAGAAACTGGAAAAGTTTGTTAGAAAAAAGAAATAAGTACTGAACTGTTATGTAATATCGGTCCTCCTATATGGCAGTGAATGCTGGACCATCTCTTCGCTGATGAGGAATAGACTTAAAGCAACAGAAATGTGGTTCTACAGAAGGATGCTGAGAATCCCATGGACCGAACATGTGAGAAACGGCGAAGTTTTAGAGAAAATGGAAACGAAAAGGACATTTATGTCTAGCATCAGAAAGAGACAATTGAAATTCCTTGGGTACATAATGAGGAATGACGACTTAGAAACTGTAGCACTCACAGGACAGATTAAAAGCAAGACAGACAGAGGAAATCAACGTATAATATAGTGAGCCTGATTAAATGGATAGAGGAACAGGGTTTAGGAGAAATAACAGAAAGACCAAATATACTAAGAGCTACAAATGACAGGAAATTGTGGAGAGCCATGATCGCCGCATCCTGAAGGGGCACATCCCATTGAAAAAGAAGACAGTTTTGCGATCATTTTGTTTACTCCTATTACTACCATATTCACTATTTTAGATCCCTTGGTCATCAAACAACTTATTAACCACCTTTGATAAAGGTTTGTGCATTCTTTATAAGAACTATTTCAACAACAAAAAAAGCTAGTCTAGCAGACTATTACGACTACAAGGAATTAGATTCTTACTGGGTGCTTTACGTTTGTGTTTAGGATTCATTTTCTATGAGCTTAAATTTAGTTATCATTTTTTGCCAAAGCATGGTGTAAATATAAATATATTTCAACGCAGCAGTTGTTAAACGTAGCGTCTATCAGCTTAGGAAGACTGGAGCTTCGATTTTTAAGTATGAAATCAAAAGTAAGGTAATCAATAATTTGCGCAGTAAATGTAACGTGATAAAATAAACGAAGGCATTTTTAATCTTAAAAAATATTAAGAGAAACACTGCGTCTGGTGCTTTAGTAAATAACCGAATATGGAAAAATCATCACCTTGGAATCGGAATTTGGTGGGAAGAAGAGTTAAAGAAACTCGAGAAATGATGTGTCAAGTGTGTTGAAATGTGGGATGAATATGTGGAATAGCATTATGTATCGTGGCTCTAGAGCATTCCATTCCTGGCTGGTCCAAGAACATTTCAGCACCCCTTGTATATTACCAATTGCAATATGCCTCCACATACACACACATAGATAGATAGATAGATAGATAGATAGATAGATAGATAGATAGATAGATAGATAGATAAGAATAGACTGATAGATAGATAGATAGATAGATAGATAGATAGATAGATAGATAGATAGATAGATAGATAGATAAAGAATAGACTGAGATAGATAAGAACAGACTGAGATAGATGTAATAAAAAAATGTACACTCTGGTACGGTTCGAACCTGCGCACCCCACCCTATACTACCGAGTGGCCCGGCGTGCTCTCTTTAAATATATCAGGATGTCTCGCTATTGTGTAATAATTGACAAGAACCTTTCTCATATTATTGCGATTGAAAATTGTTTAATCCTTAAAAGGTATTGGTTTTATCCTCATTAAGCGCTCCATACTATTGTCCTTGTACTGTTCTATTCGAAGATTAGTAATCATCAATACATAGACTATAAAATCTGCTGACGCCATGAAACTAGAACGGGACGTGGTAAACTAGACAGATCATTACAAAATCCGAAACAACCAATTTAACCTTGTATTAATTCCACCTTCTGACACTGACATGATTTTGACAACCTCGGTGATTGATTAGATTCTCTTTTGATAACCTGTCAAAATATATCCACTCGCATGTCGTCGCTGTCCGCACCAGTTCCTATTTTCTGTGATGGAAGGTAATGCGATAAATGGAACCGCTTCTGGTGTAACGATTAATCACATTATTTCAAAACAAACAAACCATTTAGAAATACGAAATTCTATCAACATTCACCTGCCAACAATCTTAGGAGAGTGGCTTTGGCGCCATGCGACATCGCAAACTCTGTAATAGAATATACAGCTCAAGGAATAGAGAAAAGGGCTCTGTAACGGAAAGTTTAATATCAAAATCCAGCGTTCTACATCCGGTAACAAGGCCTCTGATCGGGAGGTTTTGAGGATCGTGGAACCACCTTTTAATTACTGTTGTTCTCAGGTCCACACTGACCCTGGGTGGTAGTAACTGCTACGGTGTCAGTTATGGGCAAATATTTAACCCCCAAACTGGAGTCAAAACACTATGAAAGTATAAAAATAGATTTTATATTAAAAATACCAGCAATAGATTTTTGGAGAAAAAAATATTACCAGCAATACATTTTTGAAAAAAAATATATATTACCAGCAATAATGGAGTTTAGGAGTGTTGTCACGAATAGCAACTCGGATAAATTCTGTGAGCTGAGTTCGAATTTCAATCGTGTTCCGCTACATTCGCTTTCTCGACGAATGCTCTTAGGAAAGGTATGGATCCATCTGTTTTCCCTTCTGGGTTAAATAGTAAGACCAAGTAGGCTCTTCGGCCTTGGGTGGCAACCATTCTAGGAGAAGGACAACTCTGGATTCAAAACATATATTATGCAGCTAACGAAACCATAACTCTGTGATCCGGTGGTGCTTGTTGTTTTACAGAAAGATACAGGTGAGATTTCTGGGGTAGATCATGAGTAAAGAAGGCTTAGAAAAGTTGATACTCACAGGACATATTGAAGGCAAGAGAGCCAGACGAAAACAGCGCATAACCTACCTACGTAGCTTGTGAAAATGGACAGCAGAACAGGATTTAGGAGAGATAAGTAAAAAGACTAAATTTAATGAGCGCTATAAAGGACAGAAAATTGTGGAGAGCCAAGTTCGCCAACGTCCTGAAGAGACACGCCACACTGTTTTGTGACAAAAGGCGCTCTTAAAAAGACATAACTCCATACAATGAGATAGTATAATTGCCGTCTATATTTTTTTTTAATTCAATGTCATTTACGGACATAGACTCTTCACCAAGTTCATTTTGGGAAAGACAGTGGAGTGGCTTCTACACGGTTTTAAATTCAAATATTTCGTCTCTCAGACTGCTTGTCCTCCAAAGATAGTGAGCCCAGTCTACCCTGCTACTTTTCTCATAGCTGGGGAAAGAATAGATGTATTCATACTTTCCTGAAGTGCATTACTACGAAAGCAAATGCAACAGACTGAGCCAGAATTTGAAATCGGCTCGCTAATTCCACTTTCTACAGGGGTAACCGTTACGTCATTACATTGTATATAAGGATGCATCAAGAAGTATTAAAACATCTTCTTTACGCACAGTTTCTTGGTCACCCTTTTACTGCCCTCCACTTGTACGCTAGGTTATGCCAACAGTTCTTAGTATTCGTATTATCCCATTCAGACATACTAATTTACATGTAACTACATTTTCAAGGGTCTGTGTAATTAGATATACAACGTGGTCCGAAGGTATTGTCACTCCTACATAATATAATGTTCTGTTTCAGGTGGCTGACACGAAAATGATGGTATTCATACAGACCTTCTCGATGTGGACAGCGTCATTGAAAGTGAATAAATTGAATCCAGTAGATTACAGGGATTTTGGGAAAAACAGTTATTACCAGTGCTGCTGCTGCTGCTGCTGCTGCTGCTGCTGCTTCTTCTTCTTCTTCTTCTTCTTCTTCTTCTTCTTCTTCTTCTTCTTCTTCTTCTTCTTCTTCTTCTTCTTCTTCTTCTTCTTCTATGTGCCATGTCCCATCAGTGCGTAAGCGATCATGGCTCTCCGAAATTTCTAGTTTTTTGTTGCTCTTAACAAATTTTGTCTTTTTCCCATTTCTCCTAAACCTTATTCCTCATTTATTTACTCAACCTCACTGAATAAGTTATACGTTGTCTTCTTCTGTCCCTCTTACCTTCAATCTGTCTGATGAGTGTCAATTTTTCCAAGTTCTCTTTCCTCATTATGTGCCTTAGAAATTCCAACTGTCTCTTCCTGATGTTAAGTATAAGTTTCTTTTTAGTTTTCATTTTCTCTAAAAGTTCGTCGGCCCATGGCATCCACAGCATCCTCTTGTAGAACCACATTTCTGTTGCCTCGTCTCCTCTTCGTCTGTGAGCATTCACTGCCATATAGTTGGACTAATATTACCTAACAATTCAGTGCCTTTTTCTATGTTTCTAATGTTTTCTCTTGCGTCTTTTAAAATTACGTTAATACAAAATTTTCCAACTTTTTAAAAATAAATCTTTTGCCTATTGAAATTTTGTTGCGACATTATTCAGTCGTCGGTGTATTTTCCGTGGCTTTATTTTTTATTTAATGAATTTATCGAATAATTTCATCCGGTTCATACCCATCCTCTGTCTTTTGTACAGGAGTAGAAGGTTTATCCCTTGTTCCTATTTAGAATTGGGTTTCCGGTTCCTTATAAAGTCTTCTCATTCTCTTTCGCTCCCAGTAATCCTTTGCTTCTTTGTGGCATTATTGCTTTGCTTGGGGTGAAATGATTAAAAAATTTTTCATACTATTGGAACCACTGACCAAAGAAAAGGTGTTACGTGCAATGAAACAAGTCTGAAGATGGCATGATTAAAAAATACGCCGCGTGTTGAACTGGCTCGATGATTTCTTGATGTACTGCAAGTTTGAACAAATCGAATAGCGTAACAAGTACCACAGTGATAGTCATAAAGGAGCAATTATTACTGAGAACAACAAAATATAGGAAGCTTTGGAGAGCCATGATCAATCACGTCCTGAAGGGACATGATACGTAGATAGATTTTTAATATTAAATTATTAACAATCAAGAAATATTATATGAAAATAGAAATATTTTTCTGAAGAGAAAATGCATGAAAAAAATTCTATCACATCAACTAGTGTGTAAAGTGATCTCAATTTTTTCTCTCTTTTATATGGAAATACTATATATAATATTTTATATATCAAGAATAATTTTAGGAAAATCTATGACAAAGTGAAAAGATTTTTCGTGTGACGCGTTTCGGCTTTTAAGATTTCATCATACTAAAGTGATGTTTACGTTGATGCGTAAAGGAGACGACGCTGAAACTTTAAAACAAAAACAAATTTTTTTAATTTAAAATTTTCAGCGTCCCCACTCTTTCGTGTGCGTGTGTAGTCGCATCACCGTAAACATCACTTTAGTCTGGTGAAGTCCTAAAGATCGAAACACGTCCCACGAAAACTTTTTTCCATAAAATTCTTCTTTTATATATCAGGTCATCCCATAAGTTCTGTCCGAATTTTGAAGAAAGAAAACAAGTGACCAAATGTTACATTTAATTACAGATACAATCAACAATGTATTTTCCCTGTTTATCTATGACTTCTTTCCATCTATTAACAAGCTTACTAATTCCATTACTGTAAAATTATTTTGGCTTTGATTCGAAGAACTCACAAATCTCAGTTTTAACCTCTTCCTGTGTTACAAAAGCTGTTTCTTCAAAATGATTCCGTAAGCTACGAAACAAATGATAGTCTGAAGGAGCAAGGTCGGGAGAATAAAGTGGATGAGGAATTTTCTCCCAACCGAGTTCTTCGATCTTTTGTGACGTGATACTTTGCTGTGTGTGGTCGCGCATTGTCCTGATGAAACATCACCCGTTTTCGATTCACTAGAGCAGGTCTTTTTTCCTCAAAGCTTTGTTCAAACGCTCTAATTGCTGACAGTATATTTGAGCATTAATTGTTGCATTAGGTGGTAAGAATTCAAAGTGGATTATTCCTTGGCAATCTCACCAGTGAAAGAAGAACCTTTTGCCCATGAAGTTCCCTTCTCGGCTGTGGCTGGAGTCCTTCCCCTTTACCAAGCCACTGTCTACGACGCTTAACATTTCGATAAAAGATCCATTTTTCGTCGCCAGTCACAAGTCTATCCAAAAAAGGTGAAACAAGTTGGCGAGAATGGAGAGAAGAGCAGATGTCAACTCGGGATTTGAGGTTGTTTTCAGACAATTCATGAGGCACCCATTTTCCAAGTTTAGGAACTTTTCCAGGTTGTTGAAGATGAAGATGAACAATTGTATGGTTTGAACTGAGAACCACTGCCAATTCCTCAACTGATAAAGCAGGATTTTCTTCAAGGGCTGCTTCAAGAAGCTTTTCATCAAACTCAACTGGACGTCCGGTTCGATCTTCATATTCAAGGGTGAAATCCCCACCTCTGAATTTTTCAAACCATCTTCTGCAAGTTCTTTCATTCACACATTCCTCTCCATAAACTGAATGAATGTTTCTAGCCGCTTTGGCTGCTGAGTTTCCTTACTTGAACTCATAAAGCATTATGTGCCTCAAATGATTCTTGGGTACTTCCATGTTAGCAGGGTTTTAATCAAACAAAATTTAATTTTATTGTTCTCTGAAATAAAATTTGATCAGTTTAAATGCATCTAAACATAAAAATAATTTTCTGCTCCATTAGACATTATAAAATACTCTTTAAATTTCGTTCATTTTAACAAAAAGTTAAAATTCGGACAGAACTTATGGGATGACCTAATATATATATATATATATATATATATATATATATATATATATATATATATATATATATTATAATTTTTTCATATAGACAAAAACAATTTACTCACTACAAAGATGCAACTTCGTTTCTGTGCATTTAGTTGCACCTCGACTGGTGATAACCAAAAATTTATCTATATGAAAAAATTATAATAAATAATTATTGCTCTACTATCGGTATTGACCCTTCTTTTGAATTAATGCTTTTCAAGATGTAGGATGTCATAGATCTCCCCAACTTTCTGTCATTTGTTGCTCTAAGTCAGCGCTTATTAAACTATGGGTCGTCACTCCAAAAGGAGTTACGAAGCGAAAAGCTGGGGTCACGGAAATTAAATTCAAACACTTGAATTCGTTGAGGAATTAAGTAACTCAAACATGAAATTTGAATTTACAAAAAAATCTTTGACTGAATTCTGGATCGGAGCTAAAGGTGAATTTCCCACAATTTCTGAAATGGCGCTACATTTTCTTTTGTCATTTAGCACCACATACTTATGAGAAACAACTTTTTCAGCTTTAACCCTTATTAAAACCAACTATCGTTCAACGCTGAAAAACGTAGAAGATGCTTTACGTTCATCAGTGTCAAATATTACACCAAGGATTAATTTGTTAATAGCAAAAAAACAAGTACAGCCGTCACATTGATTTTTAGTTTGATTTGTTTTTTTACTTTGGTTTATTTTTTTACTCGAAACATTTAATTTGGTTTATTTTTGTACTTACTTAAAACAAATCCTAAAACTACTTTTATTTTGATAAATAATATAACTCCTTTTTTATATGCAAAGAAAAATAAATGATTTATGTATTTATTTGTGTGTTTTATTTCAGATTTAATAACTGGGGTCGCAATAAATCTCGTGATGAAAAATGGTGTCATGAATGAAAAACGTTTAAGAAGCGCTGCTCTAAGTAATTTTTGCCCCTGTACGATTCCTTTTTATCTTTGTTTTGCCATTCATTCATGCAAATTCATTAAATAGGTTAATTATTGTTCCCACTTATTTCTTTTGCCGTCAATATGACCTGTGGGTGTTAAATTTCCCAGGCCCTCTTTCCTCTATCAGTTCCAGAAATTTAAGCTGTCTCTTTCTGATTGTATCAGTCTCTTCATAGTTTCTATTTTCCTTAAAACTTCCTCGTTACTCACATGTTCTGTCGATAGTATTCTCTGCATTGTCTGGAAAATATTTTTATGTCCAATGGACTTTCAGGATGGGTTCGATCCTTGTTTCCACAACTTCCTAAAGTTGTGGAAGCAAGGATGGATCGCCCACTTCTACCTAATGTTTGTCATCTTACTATCCTTCCCAGCCCCGCTCCTGCCATCCATCTAGGCAGTTTCCCTCTGTTCCTGTGCGTGTCAAATTCTGCAAACACTATTTCTTCATTATATGCCACAGAAATATCAACTAAATGTCCTTTTTTGTTCCCATTTGCTTTTAAAACATCTTCGTTGATCACATGTTCCGTCCGTGTTATTCTCAGTATCCTTCTGTAGGACAATTTCTTAATTGCTGTTTTCTCCAGGTCCACCCTGACCTGGAGTGGTAGCATCTCTTAGGGTCCCATCTATGGGTAAATAGTGACCCCCCAAACTGGTGACAAAACACCATGAAAGCGTAGAAATACATTTTTATAGTGAAGGTGCCAGCAATATATTTTCATAATAAAAACAAATTACCAGCAATACGCTTTTGTAAAAAAAAATAATAATAATAAAATATTACAAGCAATAGATTTAACTCTCGACAAAAACCCACTTTACAAACAAACTGATCAACAAACTGATTTCTTAAAAGGAATACATATTCTATTCATACAGACCTATCCTAAAAATCTTGTCGGCATTAAATAACCCATGGGTTTGAAATGCCGTAAAAAAAATAAACCAAACCAACCTTGTGTAGAACAACTCTTTTATTTCAAGTCTCCTTTTCATCTGCAAGGAAATTGTCCAGTATTCAATGCCATTGAGGTGAATTGATATTACAAAGCAGTTCAACATTCTTTTCTTTGTTGCTAATTTTTTTCTGCTTTTTAATAATTTGCTTAGCTTTTAGAAGGCATCTTCAAAAATTTAAATGTAATGTCAACCGTTATCTTCTGTCTTCTTAATTCTTATTCTTCTATTATTCTCTCTACTTAATAGTATTTTTCTTTTTCAGCAAGAATAACACAGGATTTTTTTCTTTTTTTTTTTTTTTGGAACACGATTGGTCTGTTCTAATTCAACCGTCATATTCACCTGATGTTAGACCAATAGATTATTAGCTTTTTCGATAGCAAAAAAGGCGTTGATGAGGAAAACTTTCTTTAATGAAAACCAGATTCAAAAGGTCGTTGAAAACTTTTTCACATCACAACCTGTGGAATTTTACTCAAAAGGTATCGAAGAGCTATTTGATGTGTGGCAACGAGTCACTGTAAATAACTGTGAATATATAATTGAATAAAATGCAATTGTACATTATATTTTGAAGAATAAATTTGATAAACAAATACGGAAATAAAACCTTCAACCTAATCGTAGTTAAAGATCTGCAGATCTACAATCCAAGAATTCCTACTCCCAGTTATAATCGAAAACAGCAAGTTGTTTCTCCGCCACTTCTGTTGGGTGCCTCTGTGTTTCGAATCCCAGGTTACCTTTATAATATTTATTATCTAATTCTCATGAACACTACTTAAATAAACTGGTCCAATCATAAAAATTAAGAATAAAGTTCTTTGTGACACTAAGCTGTCGGCCCGTGGTCAACTCCCAGTCGCGGCGCGAAGCTGTAATGCTTCTTCCACCGGCGTTTTGGGGTTGACTCCTAGTCGCTGCCACCAGCCTGTGTCCCGGTCGATCGGTGGTCCTCGCTACTCGGCGGAATCCCTTTGTCAGGATACCAATATGTGACACTGGCCCGTCCAGGGTCGAATTCTGGTCGTCGATGTTAACGGCTTCACACCAGCTGTACCGGTTCGATACCAGCTCTATCGTTCCCAGCTCACTTCCAACGTCTGGTTACTGGAGTAACTGCTTCAATCTCAAGTCTAACCTACCCACGTTGTGATTTTGATCTTAGATAGACGAGATCAATCAGGCGTCAGGCCGTAGTGTAAGCTGAGTCCAGACTGAAGGTGGTATCGCACAAGCGTAAAGAAAAAGAAGTATATAAAAGAAAAACCCAAGAGGTTCAAGTATGTTAAGAAATAACAAATCAACTTTATCCGTCTGTTATATACAGGAGTGTGTTTCTCTCCCAGCCCGTTTTCTACGAAATGTGACACTTCTATGTTTCAAGCAAGTTGGTATCTTAAGTCAACTGATTTAGTCCTTAGGTGTTGGCTTGGCTCCGTTCGTCAGTATAACTTGCTATTTGTAGGATAGGCGAAGTCGGAGGTCGTGGAATCTCTCGGTCAGCTCCTGCGAGGCAACACTCTGGTTAAGCTCTGACTGTCTGGAACTAACTGACTGGAACTCACTGTCGAACGGCCCGAGGACGTTTGTTTATATGGGTACCGACCAAAACCCGATGTGGGGCCTGACGCGGCCTGGGTTTCTCGGTAAATCTCGATTCCCAACAAGAAATTTCGTTGTTGGGCCAGGAAAATTGATTACTTCCCATTTTTGGAAAATTAATCACTTTCTATTTTGGAGGGGGTCTCCCTCGTCCGTGAGGGAAGGTCGGGGGAAAGCTATCCTCCTAGACTCTTCCATTCTCACATTGATATCTCGCACCAATCCCTTCAGTGGGCGTTAATAACTTCTCCGTCCTTCTCATCCATTCACATCCGCCTATCACCATTGCTACCACTCGACTAATGGCATCCCGGCCGTACGGGTGTGGATAAGCTGGCCTCCTTAAAATTATAATCCAGAATTTTTGTTTACAAAATTCTCCTTTTTCCGATCGGCCAAAATTTTTACGAATCCCATATTGCCACCTAAAATCTATCATATCTTTTGGTCATTCAGAATCAACTTAGCCAGCACTCTTTACCAATTCTATCCATCACTGTCAAAGTTTGCTATCTGGTCCCTTCGTAACGTTAGCTTATACTGGAACCCTTGGCTTCTCGAGAAATTAAATCCTTTATCTTACCAAATCACAATTCTTCCATGCTATCTTTTTCTCATGCCCAAAATGTTATAATCACCATATTGCTACTCAACGTCTCGGCGTCTGAAGCGACACTTTGGTAAAGTAAATAATAACAATCCTCTCCACCTGTGTCGGGGTAGGTTCTTTCTCATGCCAAAATTTTATAATCACCACATTACTTTTCCTTGCCGTCACTCAGGAAAAAAATAAATGATATCTTGGAAAGATAATTAATATTGATTCTCCCTACCCTGTATCGGCAATC
Source organism: Acanthosepion esculentum (assembly GCA_964036315.1). NCBI lineage: Eukaryota > Metazoa > Mollusca > Cephalopoda > Sepiida > Sepiidae > Acanthosepion > Acanthosepion esculentum. The sequence goes on from OZ038480.1 coordinate 48,513,981, forward strand.
GTCTCATGCCGAAATTTTTATGACCGCCATGTGGTCTTCCCGATATCTTAATGTTTTGCTTTTCTTTTCTATCTCCCTCAACTTGACATTTATCAACTTGACAAAATCTCACATATGGCTTTTTCTATGGGTTTACTGTCTTTTGTGAAAAGTATCTTTTTCGTAAATAAAATAAAATCTTTTTAACATCGAACGGGATATCTTTCGGGATAGCTCATTTCCGCCTTCAGTATTTCCTGTTTAAATTTCTATGGTTAATTAGTTAACCAATTACCATAGCTAAATAGTGTCACATCTTTGAAAATAATTTTTGTAGATTAGACCTTCCTCGATGCACGACATTTGTCAGAATCGAAATATACTGATTTTATATCATTTTAGAATTGGGGGGGTCTGTTCGTAATATCGATACAATATAAAATCGATCCCTGATTTTTGACAGAGTTACTGGACACAGTTGTTCTTCTTACAAAACATGTTCAATTTATTTTTAAATAAAGAACAAGTAGATGTATACACTTTCAATTAATGAACAAAAATTTACATAAATGAATAAAAGTATGTCTCTGTTTATTTTTCATTTGAAGTAAATAATTATTATCTCCTCAAAGATTATGCATGTGCTTCCGAAAACATCTCCCTCGGGGTTTCAAAAAATTTGTTTAACCCTGCGTTGGTCACACGGGCTGTTTTGTTTCCCCCAATTTTTTAAAATACTCGTAATTAATAATTTGCAAATTGTTACTTTTGCTCCCTCCCACTACTCTTTGACTCAGTGAGGGTGTGTAGCACGCGGTGTGGCACACTTGTAGCTTAGTTGTTGTGGGAGGCAGACATCAAGGAACTATCCATTTTGGGAAAATCAAGGTGACTAACGCAGAGTTAAAGAAGTTTAAAAAATCAGAAATAAATAAATATATATATATATATATATATATATATATATATATATCACTTTAAGCGTTATTTTAAATGGATGCCCATATTTTAGTAGACGCTCATTTTTTTTAAACAGTATATTTATTTTTGTCTACCAACCTGAATATTCGAAAAATGCTATTAAAGAAAAAATGCGACATTTCCTCGAATATTCCGGCCTTTAGACGAACATAAATATACTGTTTAAAAAACAAACGGAGCGTCTACTAAAATATAGGCAACTACTAAAAATAAGGTCTAGAGTAATAAAAATATGTCGGATTAATAAATAAAAATGCATTACTGCTTTATATATATATATATATATATATATATATATATATATATATATATATATATATTGTGGCCTAGCATATGTGCTGATTCCTTAAGTTTACGAATTTTCCAATGATCTTCTTTGTCTCAACCTGATCCCAATGAGGGGGGTGATCTCCCTTTTCTCCTTATATGTGGTCAGCCACGCGTGATTTTTTCACTTCCTCTCGTGTTACAGCTTTCTGGTGTTCTTGAAACCTTACCTTAAGAAGGCGGCCTCTCTCTCCTTTATATTTCTTTCCGCAGCTTCACGGGATAGCGTACACACAGTCTTTAGTCATGTTCTCCTGTATGGGGGGGTATTACTCGGGAGAGATATCTGTGAAGTGTCGTCCAGCTTTTGAAGGTTGTCCTGATGTTATATGGACCGCAGATCCTTTGTATTTTCTCTTATAACCCCTTCACATAAGGCAGGCAGACTGTTTTCTGAGTGTTTTTATCCTCCTCTTGTACCCGCCTATCCCAGTTTTGGGAGGGGGGCTGCTGCCATGTATCCAGGGTAGTTGTTACGTTGTAGGGTACTACTTATACTGACCAATTCTTTATCTAATGTCTCTGGGTCGCCACTTATGACTTTTGCTCGGTTTTGTAAGCAACGGACGATCCCTTTCTTTACGTTGTATGGATGGTGGAAGTTGAAATTGAGGTACTGTCCGGTGAAGCGTACAACGGCCGAAACATTGTGATAAATATGGCGACAAAGATGATGACAATAGTCCGAATAATGTAAATAGTGTACATAATATTTAATCTCAGAAATATAAACAGATACTTTCCAAAGATATTTGTGCGAAAGTGAATGTAACGACAACGGCCGGAATTCGAACTTGGCTCACTGATTCCTCTAGCCATTACACCACCTGCACATCCGAATCAACTAACCGTTCTTAAATATTTGTAGTGGTATTTACTAAGATTAACTTAATTAGGAAAATGGCCAAATATAGGGAAATGATAAAGGACAGTTATTCCGAAAGACCCTGCATTCCAAATTCAGGGATCCTACACTGACCTCTGACATTCACCCAGTTTAATTTATTAAGTGACAAATCCAAATTGAAAGTCATGAGAACAAAAAGATTTCCAATTTACAAAATGCTTAGATCCTAACTACAAGTTAATAAAATAAATTCAAGACCGATAACCTGGGAAAATATGAATAGAGTTACTTCCCCTGTTTGATAATTTGGTTTTTCAAACCAGATTTTTTTCTTCTTCTTCTTCTACTACTACTACTAACACTACTACTATGTGCCATGTCTCTTGAGGAAGTTGGCGATCATGGCTTTTCACAATTTCGTGTCCGTTATAGCTTTTAGTAAATTTTGGCTTTTTACTATCTCTCCTAAACCCTGATCCGCCAACAATTTACAGAAGTTTGTTATGCGCTGTTTTCTTCTATTTATTTTGCCTTCAGTATGTCCTGCGAGTGTCAAATTTTCTAAGCCTTCTTTCCTCGTAATGTGCTGGAGAAATTTCAGTTATCTCTTTCGAAGGTGAAGTATAAGTATCCTTTTTGTTTCCATTTTCTCTAAAACTTTGTAATTGCCCACATGTTCAGTCCATTCTATTCTTCAGAATCCTTCTGTTGAACCACATTTCTGTTGCTTCACTTCATCATCTTTGAGGAGATTGTTCAGCAATCACTTCCATATAGAAGGACTGATATTTTGTAACAGTTCAGTACTGTTTTCTTTGTTTCTAATGAAATTTTCATGTTTCTTAATACATTGCTTAGTTTTTAGTAGGGCACTTTCGTTATCTTAATTCGCCTTCAGATTTCAGTATCACACTTTCCGTCCTCTGATAAAATGCTTCCCAGATATTTAAATTTTTTTACTTGTTTGATTTTGATATCTCAAATTTGTAATTTTAATGTTGGACTGTTCCTTTTGCCCAAAACCGTACCTTCTCTGTTTTTGCAATTGATGTTTAATCCTTTCTACTCACTTTTCTTCTTTATCTTCTGAAGAAGTTCTTGTAGTTTCCTTTCTCTCTCTGATAGAGAACAATAACTACCAATACTGTATCATCTGCATATCTTATGGTTTCAACCTAGGGAAGGTTACCGAATAGAATAATCACACAAGGGTTGGTAATGAACGATAACACTTAGGACAAGAACAACACATTTAAGATTCGCCAGCGACGCATAGATGTAGTCAACTACTAGACTTGAGTAAAGTGAATTCCACAATGAATCTCCAACTGCAGAAATCTACCAACCACCCAATGCAGTCAGATGTGGCACAAGGCTGAATTTAATGTGGGGTATCCGAACCCATAGGGTCAGCCAAAATTTTCCCATATAAAACGGGGTCGGGTAGCTGTTTCCCGCAATGAGACTCTGCCCTTTGACATAGCCTCATCTGGGGATCCTGGGGAGTTTGACCAGCAGAGATGGAGACAATTCTCTAACTGCAGACCAACATACAGTATTTACTACTGTATTTATGTGAATGGGGACATACCCGTTATTGTCCATAGGTATGCTACAACACTTATGTTAAGATTGTCGCTGATATTAATGATCCTTGTAGGATTTCTAATTCTCTCAGCATATGTTGAATAAGTTCACTGAGAAGACATATCCTTGTCTTATACCCCTTTTGATTTTTGTATATTTACTGAATTCCTTTTCTATCCATATGCAAGCAGTTTTCTCCCAGTATAAGTTCTGGATTATTCTAATATCCTTTCCAAATATATCACGGTTATCTAGCAATTCCAACAGTTCTTACTAATCCTAAATGTTATTTAAAGATAGAAATCTGAATTTTTCTAAAACAGACTTAATTTTTAATCATTTCACGCCAAGCAAGGCAATAAAGCCACTAGAATGCAAGGGGTTACCGAATGTTAGAGAATATGAGAAAAACTACTATTAAAGAGAGAGGACAATAAAAGAATAAGACAGAAGATAATGATTAAATTTTTGAAGATCAAACTTGACTGAGTAGCAAAAAGCCAGAAAAAAGTTCCACAAGCAAGAAGTGTGATAGAAGAAACTATTACCATAGAACTTACGGTTACATCTAACTATTTCAATGGTAAAATGATGAGAACTTTCCGCCAATCTAGTACTGCACTCAAATTCATAAAGTCTAGATACCATAGTGAAAAGCTCATCAGAACAATTACCATGAAATATTTATAGAATTTTGGTTAAAATTTTATCACTACCATATTTCATGTGCAGAGCTTGTCTTGTGAATGAAGTAGCTAAATATTTTCCACTAGCAACAGTGCACAGATGCAGTTGAAAAGTAAGGATCTCAAATACTGATTCCAAGGACAACAGACAGGCCCTTCCTACATGGAAGACAAATACAATACAATCATTCTAACAGCCCAGTTTTCCCAAATTAGCATTGTGCTCATCAATAATATATCAGATTTTATTATTGTTGTTAATATTATATTTGTTAATATTATCACAATAAAGAACACCTTTCTTACTTATAACCCTCTTCATTTTTCTCATATCTATTTTTATGACATTATTAAGGCCATTATTTGTCTTGTTTTGTTTTTATTTTGTTAATGTTTTCAATTTAATTTTTGATTGTTCTATGATTGCTTTTCAATTTTTCCAATTTACAACATTTTGTTCGCATTACATTATAATAATTTTACAATATCTTCTTTCGCTTTTGAGATCATATCTTTCTTACAACCCATAACAATGTTTATATATCTGAATTTTTTTTAAATATCGACAGCCCTATTTATTGTTCAATGATCTTGTCAGAGTTAACTCCTCATAATTTCTTACTTTCTGAAACTGATCCTAGGGGATGCTCTCAGCAAGATCTGGTCTTGTTCTCTCTCTCTCTCTCCTCATTTTTCAGCTGATACGACAAAATGTAAAGCTCTCCCAGAAGAAAGTGTTCCCTCCCATGGGATACGCATGAACATTACACACACACACATGTAGGAACATTCACTCATACATACTTTAAAACACAAATTCTCCACATTAATTTGTTACACGCACATTAGTGTCTTTGTCATTTTTGTAAACCATTTGTCGTTTAATACATTATTATTTGTCTGTACATATATGCTGATCCTTGTTTCTTTACATTGGTTTATGGTGGACTCAGTCTCTTAGTCCACCATGTTTTCTGTGGGCCATTTCAGGACACACATGTTCATATGTGTTCATCTCACAACATGTACACACAGGCCTGCAACAATGTCTACAAAGCTTCTTTGATATCTCCAATGTGGACATTCCCACACTCAATAACATTGTTATTTTCTGTTTGTTAGATCATTCCATTACTCATATTCAGTGGTGGACTGAGTCGAAAATTTCTACCAGGAAAACTTGTAAAAGGGTTCAATCAAAAGGACCCACTTAATCTCAAAACAAGGTACTGAAGATACCTATTATCTACCAAAAAAAAATTATAGCATCAAAGAAACCTTATTTAAATCTTTCCAGCATCTACAAATATTTTTCTTTGTCTTAGTTTTTACTTTTACTTTTTCAATTATTATTATGGACCATCACTTTGGGGCCCACTGCAAAAGTTCCTAGTATCCTAGTGGGCCAGTCCACCACTGCCCATGTTCCAACAGATATTATAGAAAAAAGAAAAATATAATTTTTATCAGATTTCAGATGCCTTAAGCTAATATTAGTTCAATCTGCATAATAACTTCAGGCAGTCCATTTTTGTAAATTCCAAATTTCTCAAAATATAACTATTGAAAGACACTAAAAATTTAGTTAGAGATTTTACCAAGAATGGAAATGGACTAGTTTTTTTTTTTTTTTTTTTTCTGCATTCTTAGTTGGGAGGGGAGAGAGGAGGGGCGAGGAGGGGCAAGGAGTGAAGGAAGAAATAGGAGTGGTGGGAAAAGAAAGCAATTAACGATCATAATTCCTATGACCTACGAACGTGGTCTTTTTTTTTTAATGTAACATTTCATATGAAAGGAAACTTTTCTTGTTTTTACTTACCTGTTTTGTCAGACTGTTCGTTGAAGATGAAGGACGATCCGCGTGGTCAACCTAAGACGAAGGAAAAGGACGAGCTCGCCGTCGAGTCTTTTTTTGTATCGTCTTAGCTGAGGAGGAAGTGACGTAAGTCGATGGTGATTGGTCAGCAGTGGCTTTTATTGGCGGAGTCCATTTGTTGCGTGCTTCGCGTATTTTTTTTTTTGTTTGTTTCAGGATCGCTTGCCGGAATAGTACTGTCTCGGTAGGGTCTCTTGGGCGAGCAAGTATGATGTTGGAAGACCCGAAACTTGCCATGACCCCAAGTCATAACATCACTGACGAGGCGATCCTGAGCACACATGGGAGTGTTTTCACAACAACTAACAAATATTGGTTCTGGACTTTTTGAGTTATTGAAGCTTATCTGATTTACATAATATCTTCAGATGGGCTGTCTATCTCTCTCCTGTTTTGAGAGCATCAACAATACTTTTTCTCAAGTCAAAACCAATTTCCTTTGTTTTGACTTGATGATTTCACAAATGACTTTACTTAAATTATTATACTCTATGTATATTAGAATATAAACTTCAATTCACAAACTTAGAGTATTAATAAAACATATCAGTACACAACGGTAGGTTGTGCTATGGCTTAACAAAAAGAGAGTTCTTAAGGAAAGACTAATACTAATGACCCTGATAGGTTTTGCTTTACTTGAAATAAAAAAAGAAAGTTACTCTATATAAAGAAGACTAGTATGTTTATTAATACAGTGTTAAGAATTCAGTTTTCTGTTAAAAAGCACATTGGAAATGTTTTTTCCAAAAATACAATTTTTATAGTATCTATGTACGTGAATGGATTCATGCCAGTTGCAGACACACAATAGTTGGTGAAAAATGTCACAAAAAAAAAAAAAAACAATAGTTACAAAATCTATACATGTACAAACACACACAAGCAGCAAAAATATTTGTTAATATTATCAAAATAAAAAACACCTTTCTTGCTTATGACCTCTTTCATTTTTCTCAACCAACAGTAAATGTTTTAAATTATCTAAAATTATATTTGTACAATAAAAATGTTTATACAATTCCCATTAAGACTACATAATCATTATTAAAAATGCATATTTTTTCAAGTAGTAAAATTATGTTCTTGGAGCTGCATTAAAAATATGACATAATTATCCATTCAGAGAAATGTTTACTGAGTAATTTTTATTTTTAATTTTCTATCATTTTACATATAGTGAATTGATTAACTCAGTAAATTATTCTGTTAATTTTGTGATTCTATTAATGTAAATTTAAAAAAATCACAATAAAATTTTTTTAAATTATCAAAATTATTGCTTGTCTGAGATTCATTGTGTTTGACTTTAAGTATTGTCAGACTTTGTTGATACACGATTTTGGCAAACTGTCGAACTTGCTTTCTCATTGTTTTATACCACTATATTTTCTATGCAATTATTCAATTAGTACAAGCAAATTGACTCACTATTTCTGCAATATCATGTAAATTGTTCGTAATGTTTGGTGAATAAAGTGATTTTTTGTGCACTGAGTTAGCAGAGGAGGTTAGTTTTGTTCTTTCTTTTGTATATTTGCATTTATAGAAATAAGTCAGTAATTCAAAACTAATTGAATTGGGTGCTGGTAACTCCACTCTGTTAAAACTTACTTGCTATGTAAACCACACCAGCAGTACCAAGTATTCCAAAAGGAATTACATGCAAAGACAGTTGTAACAAATGGGAAAAACATTAAAACAATTTATAAGAATACATGTGTGTGTGTGTGTGTGTGTGTAACAAGTGTGTGTGATAGACACATGTGTGTATATGTGTATATGAAAGGGTAGAAAAGTGAAGAGAGAGAGAAAACCATAAAATGAACAATCCTCAATAGAGAAGATATTACCCATATGCAACCACATCTGAAAGCAAGAGTTAAAAAGGGGTAAAAGAGAGGGTGAGTGAGAATATCATTGCCTTTTTATACACTTAAAAAGCACCCACTAGCAATCGCTTTTGGTAGAGCCAAACATGGTGATACTGTGGCTCTATTCTTCACAAAGAAGTCTATAGGATTAAATGAAAAAAAGAAAGTTTATAATGCTGTTTTTTTCTTACTGTTTCTTAGAAGCTGTATTTGTATCATGTTTGCTATTGATGACATTCCTTGTCAATCAATTTATTATTTTTGATTATATTTTAGATGACATATTATTATTATTATCTTTTTTATCATCAATTCTATTCAGTTTAAAAGTAACTGAAAATTATTTTTAAACAGCAAAACAAAATGGTGTGGGAAACAAGAGAAAAAGTAGCAGAATGTTTACAGATAAATACACATAAATATAGAGGCTACTGTAGCCCAAATGATTAAGTAAGTTGGATTCCCATCTTGTTGAAAATTACATCTTTATTTCTGATTTCATCCCGCTTCCTCTATCAGTTGAAGTGTGTATTGAACATATAGGGATTAAATCCTATATATATTTTTCAACCAATAAAATCCCATCAGAAGTTTTGTTTGATAAACAACAAATACTGCCAAAATACATGCAGACATAGTTGTAGACCTACCATATGTTATTTTTGGACCATTTAGAAAATAATAATAACTCTCTTCATCATTCCCACTAATTCAAGAAAAAGATTTTGACAAGCCAGTGTGAAATTATTTTCTAACTAATGAAAACCTTGTATTCAAAATGTTCACACCTCTATGTGAAATTAGATTTTAGATCTCCGTTATGGACATAAAAATAGAAACATACTGCTTCTCAAGACTCAAAACAACTTTGAAGCCCAGTTTGATCTACAAGTGCGTACACACATGCCCATGCACATAATAAAGAGACAACAGCCTTGACTACACACTGACAAAAACATTGTCATAAAGTAAGTCTGTCCACGCATTTTACACAGTATTAAAAACACTTAATTACTTTATAAAACAAACTTCACTGCAAAGAAGATTGAACATTTTATTGTTCTTGTATATTTCCGAAAAGAATATATAAATGTTATTTCAACTGACATTCTGCTTCTACTTTTCCTTTAGAAAATAACCTTTTTTATATTTCATTTAAAAGATGTGTTGTAAAATGTGTGGAATCCTGATAGCTAACAACAAAAACTTGGGTAGACAGATTCCAACAAACCAAATTGTTGTAATAAAACCTCCATTAATAATAATGACAAGTAATAAAATAATATTTCTACTCATTGAAAAAGTTTTTTGATTTAAATAATAAATTAGTCATGTTAGCCTCAGCAGAGACTCCAATAATGTCAGCTTTACACATGCAGTATGAAAACGAAAGTTCACTAATCAAAGAGCGTTGTCATAGTACAAAGATTAGTAAATCATTACTGCTGTAATAATTTTGATCCACACAGAGTGCACCATCAATCTCACAAGAAAAGGGATCAAATGATTAGGCAGCTGCTAGGAAAGTTGGTTCACTGTTCTGGGAAAGACATTTGTCCATGCTTAGAATATGGCTGCCATATACGGTCCAGTGCCTCTGCTATTTTCCTGGAGTTCCTTGATAAGATGCGAAGAAGAATCAGTAATATTACTGGTCCTGATCTTGCAGCTCGGCTTCAATCACTTGCCCACAGCCATAAGGTTGCCTCTCTGTGCCTTTTTATAAATACTTTCATGGTATATTTTCAGATGAGCTCTTCACTATGTTATCTAGACTGTATAAATTTAAGCGCAATACTAGACTGATGGCGACAACTCAATGTACAGTTTACAATTTACAATTAGCTAGATGTAGCTGTAACTTCTATGGTAACAGTTTCTTTTCTTGCTTTTGGAACTCCCTTCCAGCTCCACGCTTTCCAGCCAACTTTAATCTGCAAAAATTTAAATGCAATGTCAATGATTACCTACAGTTCTCCTGATTGCTCTTTTCTCTTTCTACTCATTACTAAAGTCTCTGTTCCTAATTCCTCCGCACCCTGTAACCCCTTGCATGTTAGTGGCTGTACTGCCTTACTTGGGGTGTCACCGATTAAAAAAAAAAATGATTAAAATTTTACCTAATGTTGATGCTAAAATAAAAGGAAGATAACTTATGTTAAATATGAGTTATCTCCCATCGACTTATAGCTGAGTGAATTTTTCAAATTCATTCGAAATCAAAATATAGCAAAGATTTTATTAAATTTATTCGTTTTTAAATGTGCTTTTCGCTTGAACCTAACATATTATTATAAATATATTATTAATATATTGTATATATTATCAACTCATATTTTAACTAGTCTATATAATATTAGAATTATTGATTTTGTTAATTGAATTTTGCGTTTCAAATTGTATGCTATGGAAAAACGATGTATAATTTTTTATATATCAGAAAAATTTTATGAAAATCTATGATAAAGTGGGAAAAAAATTTTGTGTGATACGTTTCGTCCTTTAGGACTTCATCAGACTAAAGTGATGTTCTACGTTGGTG
>OZ038480.1:48529679-48559679 GCA_964036315.1 Acanthosepion esculentum
GATAAATGAGATAATTTTATTATCTCAATTTAATTTTTAATTTAATAACTGAGAGTGAAATAAGACCTTTATTATGTCAGGGGGCTTTCCCCAAGGAGGAGACAAGCTTGAAACACGTGACTTTTTAACCATAATATCACTTATGAGATATCATACTAAAAAAAATATATAACATTTTGACGCACAAAAGAAAAATGTTTTTAATTATGGTAAAAGATTTTGGTAGCATTATTTGTATTAAGCTTAGTAAATACAGTCTTTACTTAAAAACTTAATAACCTATCCCATACTCTGTTTGGAAGAATTTTAAAACATTTTTTTAAAATTAAAGAAAATGAAAAAAAAAACTAAAAGAAAAAATGAAAACAATTCTTGTAAAAATTCTTTATTCCTTGCAATTTTTTTTCTTCAGATAATAAATGTCCTTAATGTATATTATTTATAAAAGCAAATAAAAACCTATCTAATTAGATACTAAATTAATCTGTTGCAGTTTTTTATTTTAAGACTTGGAGCAGATTTTTTAAAAAGTTGGCAGTAGTTGTGAAAAAAAAAATGTTGATTTAATTTCTCCAAGAAGTCCTGCTTATAAGTAATATAAAACAATTTGTGAACTGTTTGAAATTCTAGAAAATTTCATAAGATTAAGTTGGTGGGGGGGTAACAGGTGTAAAAAAACATTTTTACCAAGATTTTCTAAAAATAAAAATTTCAAAAATAAATTCATTCATTTTTTAATAAGTCCTGAAAGTTTCATTAAAATCAGGCAATTATTTGATTTTTGCAAGAATTTCCAATAATGGGTTTTCACCCGGAAACTGCTAAACTAAAATGGCCATTACCACAAGTAGTACAAAGTTAACAAAAAAAAAGATTTTTGACCCAAATTTAGAACGTGTTAGAAAGAAGGAAAAATTTTTTTAAATAATTAAAAAATACTTTGTTCTTTTCTCTTAATAATAACATAGACATTTTAACGATAAAACTTTGTTTTTATTAATATTTTTATAATTATTCTATGATTCTATAATAGTACAGACACTGATTTTTTAGCGAATTATTGGAGGTACCTATAAAATGCAGGTTTTTTTAGCAAAACATTGCATCAAACAGGTCTACTTGCACCAATTACACTACAGTCAATAATACCTTACAACTTCTGTCTTTTCCCAAAACTAAAATTACTTTAAAAAAGATTTCAAACCGTGGATGAAATTAAGGAGAACACAAGGAAGCAGCTGATGTTTATCACAAGAGGGGAAAGGATGATGAGATAAGTCTCAAGGAAAGTAATTTGAAGGGACTAAGGCGCCATTACCCTCGGTGGGTTATTTGGATCCTTTTTTGAAAAATAAATCTTTCTTTGCGTATCTGCAGAGTGCTTCAATAAAGATTTTCCTATATAACTCACTGTAGCTTATTTCCATATATGATGTTTATCAGTTATTGTGCACAGATTAATATGAAGCATAATTCGTTATGCCCCTTTTTATCGTTTACTTTTCTTTTTTATAAAAACAATACGTATATGTTGTCTATTCCTCCTGATAATTTCTCCTTCAAAGCTTTTTTTTAAAAAAAAAAAAAAAAACTAAGGGGAGATAATTCTGAATTCACCTCCACTGTGACAAAACCTCTTCTCACATTATTCAAAATGGCGAATGGGGACTCACAGTCTCGTCGGAACACCAGTCTTCGAAAGTCGTCGAAGTCTTCTGCTTCACAGTCCAAGAAACAGTCGTCAAATGTTCCGCCCACCGCAAAGAAACCAGTTATCGCCCAGCCTACTCACCTCGGACATTTTATCCTAATGGTTGTCATGAAATTGAGTCGTAAAGTTCTTTTCATCGACATCTCTGTCAAAATCGGGATTTATGTGATCGGAGTATTTGTGGCATCGGTGATTGCTGATTTGTTTGTCGTCCCTCAGATGTATTTCTCGTCCAGGAATAACATCTTGAACCGGTTTTTCGTCCGTTTCGGATGGGGTTGGATTTTATTACTACTGGGTTCTCTTATCTCTCTAACAGTCTACGTATCTACTGGGACCCAAGTGAAAGCCGTGAAGCAACATCTGCTTCGACTAATTGTGGCCACCTTCTGGTGGTACAGTTGCACCTCTGTGTTCGCCTATATTGAACAATCGACCGGCATTTGTACAGAGGTCAGTCTAGACACAAAACAAAAATGCCGACGAGCAGGTAAGATGTGGTTTGCCTTCGATATCTCTGGCCACGTGTTTCTGTTGACGTATGGACTTCTGACCATAGTCGAAGAATGCCGGGTTTTTAAAGACTGGAAAAGATTACGTGAAGTTCTGGACAAGGAAGACCTGCAACAAGTGCGAAAACTGAGCACTGATGAAATTAACTGTGCCAGGGAGGCTTATGATAGCTTAACACCTTATATCAAACTAAACTTCATTTTACTGGCCATTGTTACAGTGATCTATGAATTTATGTTGATAATATCTTCTGTATATCGGTTCCATTCTTTGATAGAAAAGATAGCTGCTTCTTTCATCGCTGTATTCTGTTGGTTCCTCAGTTATCAAGTCATTTTCCCAAGTTATTCTTCGTGGTTTCCTTCGCCTGGACAAACACGTTTTAGGTTCATGACAGTTAAAAATACACGATAAATTCCACCGACGAAATTTAACACTCATTTCTATTCAAAAATGCAGTGCTGATTACTTACCGGTCGTTTTATATTTCCAATTCATAAGGTAGTTAATAATTCGTACAATAATACATACTCTTTTTTTTTTTTTAATAATAAATAAATAAACGCCATCTCTGTAAATTTGATGGTCAAAATAACCTATTGTTAAAAAATAAACACAAAAACGTCCTATTTTCTTCTAAAAAAAAAAAAAAAATTTCAATTTCTACTTAGGTAGGCTTATTACCTATGTAGTCAACCTTCTTTTTTTTTTCTTAAATCCTTTCACCCAAAACAAGACAGACAACAAAGGTGGTTACAGGGAGTGAAATAGAATGAGAAAACTAAAAGAAACCGGAAATCCAATCCTAAACTAAACAAAAGATAAATCTCTACTACTCCTGCCCTACAGATGGGTAAGGAAGGAGTGTGAACCGGGCGATAGGCGAACCTCTCTGGCACCTAGTACATTTTTATTTTAACTTTCTTTAAAAAAGGCAGTTAATTCAATTTATCTTTCTTTTTTTTTTGCCACTATCGACGCCTTGCCATGACCCTAAGTAACTAACTTTATTTAATTTTTAAAATATTGTGAGATGAAATATTTTTTCAATACTTTTTTGTTCTTTTTTTTTTTATTCATCGTTAGTTCAGCAATAATTGTGAATAAAGAGACGTAAGATCGAGAAGTTTCTTATTTTTCATTTATCTAAATTAAACAGCGAAAGAGTGGTTCAACTAAAAAGGATGTAATTTTTAAAAAACAAAAAATTTAGTCAAAAACAAAAAAATTAATAAAAAGTAAAAACGCCTCGCCTCAAAATCTCTAAAAAAAAAATGGGTTAATATTCAAATTTTATTTAACATACATGAGTTAATTTTTGAAAAGATATTAGGTTTGTTGACTACTGTTTAGTGTTTTTACTTACTGGGCCCACGGTCCTCCTGGAGGTATGCAACGTGAATAAAATAGTTGACTAAAAATGGAATAAGCTTTTAAAATGACTAAAAAATAGTGATGCAATGTCACAATATTTTGTCAGGTACAACTCCAGCCTCGTTGAACAATCGAATCACCATTAAACTATTTGTTTTTTAGTATTACCATTTTTTAGCTGTAGTTTGATAGGTACCTACAAAAATTCGCAAAATATTGGATACTACATGATGAAAAAAATGCTCAAAGGCAAAAAAAAAAAAAAATTTCATCGACAAAATTCAAAATCTTTGCGCTATTAATTAAAATTTAAAAGCAAAGAACAAAGGATTTTTATTTTTGTTTAAAAATCTTTTTTTTATCGTTTTTAGAATGTTGGTTAAAAATATCCTCCCCCCCCACTTTTTTTTTTCTGAACACGGGACTTTAAATTTGTACTGGAAATTCAAGTCTTTTTCTTTTTTTGCGGTGAAACATTGATTTGGAAATTTTTGCAAAAATCAGTTTGTCAAATTTAAATGAAACTTTCAAGATTTGTTCAGAAATAAATAAATGAAATTATTTTTTAAACGTTTCGTTTTTAGAAAATCTTTCCAGCACTCATTTAATTTTTATGGAATTTCGAGAAAATTCTTTTTTGTATTGCTTCCTTAAGTCCTCGAAAAATAAATCATCAAATTTTTTTTTTTTTTTTGTTGAACAGGAGCCCCTAGTTAAAGAAAATATGCTCTGAATCGTAAAATATAAAATTAAGACATTATTAGAAAAACTTTTAATTGCTTTTATGAACACTATTGTTTTACTTTTAAGAGAAACATTTTTTACAATAAATAATGA
This sequence comes from Acanthosepion esculentum, assembly GCA_964036315.1. Classification (NCBI taxonomy): domain Eukaryota; kingdom Metazoa; phylum Mollusca; class Cephalopoda; order Sepiida; family Sepiidae; genus Acanthosepion; species Acanthosepion esculentum. Next base: position 48,534,115 of record OZ038480.1, read on the forward strand.
ATTTTTACAAGGATTGTTTTCATTTGTTTTTAATTAGAATATAAATTTATATAAACTTTTTAAATCTTTAAGTTCTCTATCCACTTTTAGCGGCCAGTGATATTGTTACCAAATTTAAAACTGTATTTACTAATCATGGAAAAGCTCACGATTCAACAACGCCCCCCCCCCAGTATTTTAAAAAGAATTTTGATTTTTTTTTGTGTGTGTTTATAAACGTGTTGATTTTTGTAAATATGGACACCCATACACCACTTTCAGAAAATAAGAGCGGTAACTATAATAAATTAAAAATTTATTGGTAACTTTATAACATTTCTTCAACAAGCGTCTTTGTAAGTAAGACTAAACCAAAGTACCTAAATTTCAATAAGATATTAGATTGCTTCAAATATTTTCTAAAAATAAAATATAAAATTACTGGATAGTTTTTTAAAAACAAAAAAAAAGAAATTATATAAATAAGGTGTTCATGTATTAAGTAATTTTTTCAGTTATGTCCCTCTTACTTAAAATTCCCAAACATCAGGCTGTCAATAAATCACACAACACATCAGAAAAATACCCCCACTGTGTTAAATATATTTTTCTGGAATATTTTAAACTAAAAGTAATATTTGTTTCAAATCAGATTAATTAAACATTAACTAGGCTAATCTTTCTCAAAGTTTTAGAATCAATATAAAATTTATTGATTTTTACTGATCAATAGTAAAAAAAAAAAAAAAAATCCAATCAATTTAAATTCAGTTTGAAATACACCAAAGATTTTTGCCTATTGGGAAGATTAATTTATTAGCTTGGAATTAAAACTTCAAAAACAGACTTTTCATTTTTTTTAAATAAATGTATTTTAAACTTGGTCATTGATTTTTCGGTGGGGAACGGTAGCAGTACCTAGTTGAATATTATTGCCTATTAACACAATAATGACCAAGCTTATCTTAATTATTAGTTTTTATTTTTATTTTAATTCACTCTTTACCACTAATTATCAGCACTATAGGTGTGTTTATCAAATTCATTTAGTAAAGTGTTTTATTCAAGTCATCTTCTCCAGAAATATGAGCCAGTAGTCAAGCCAAGTATGTATTATTTTATTGTTGTTATAAATATTTCTTTGTCTGCTGCAAAAAAGTTATTTTTATAAGGAAAAATCTTTGAGATCAGCACTCCTCTCTTACCAACCATAAAATATTTGTCCTATCCTTTGTCAACGATGACAGGTTCTGGTTGGTGCAGTAAGCATCGCCTCTATTACAATAATATAAGCAGCCATCATTAAAGCAAAAAGGCTTCATGTATTTGATATTGGAAATTTAAATGTTTTTAAACTTGTTTACATTTTATTTTCCTATGACCACTTTTATTTAGAGTCTTTAACAAAATATAAAATTACTTCCACTGTACTTTTTCTTTTTTTTTTTCAATTTAAGGGAAAATGATCCTAAAAATGTATAAAACATATTAAATTTAGAATTAAGAAAAAAAAAAGTATAAATGTAAATATATAATTAATTATATACACATACACACATTGGTATAATGTATGTATTTTAACCCTGCAGATTCCCCTTGTTGAATATAGGGCCACAACCTCACCACACTAGGTGTTGCTACTGTGGTTTTAATAGAACAGTGGATTTTACAGGATGCAATTGTTAGTCTCACACCCAACAGGGTTTTGAATTTGTTTACTTTCGTACAAGGTATCTGTTATTGAGCAAGTCTAACAGATCATTACTGCAAATTTAGTTCAATATCACAGGCTGCACCACAACTGTGGCCTTGTGTCAGAATATAGTAAATACCTTTTCCTTTTTAGAAAAAGTAAACAATCTGAGGAGTACAAAACTATTATTGCTGTAAACATGGACATGTTAAAATACATGTAAATTTACAATAACAAATATAAAAATATAAACCACAAACAAATTGGTTTCTGTGTGTGTGTATATATATATATATATATATATTATAAATTAACTGATTTAAAATGTTTTTTTTGCTACACAGTAATAACCATGTTTCAAAAATGGAAGCTAAAAGCTTCGAATTTAATTTTGTAATTAAATTAAAAACATTAGTTCCATTTCATCCTCAAGCGAATTTTGGAGTAACTTATTTTTTAAATTTACTGAGTTTTAAAGGCACAGAAAAAATTCATAATTCACTGTTTCCAAGGATACATAGAAATCCAACCATTCAGACAAGGGGTGGTAGTGTGTTCATTTTTATTAACTTTTGTTGTATCAGTTATTAGTTACGTTCAAAAAAGGGGTTATGTTTAGGTAGGGTAGGGATGTGTTTTTCAACGAATTCTGACATCCGTTAAATGCATATTGTCTGGGGTTTTTAAAAATGTTATTGTTTACGGCAAAAAATTCTTACAGCATTTTTTGGGGTTGTTTAGGTTAGGATACGTTTTATTTAACTACAATTTTAAAATATTTTCACTTTTAATTTTTAATAGACTATATTTCTTTTTTAAAACAAGTAAATGTACTAGAATTACTTACAGTATATAAAATTATTTTTTCATATCAAGTTTAAGTATGTATATTACCAGGTCACATTTTTTTTTAATTTTATTTTTAAATATTATTTAAGGAAAATTTTTGACAATGACGGCAAAAAATAGCTAATTCATTTCTCTGATTCAGTAAATTTTTATTTTCCCTGTTTATCATATTCAATGAAACAAATATATATAGTTGTTTAAACATTGCATATTTATACCTATTTATCCTCAAGAGCAAGGATTAGCCACCCCCCAAACACACACAGTTTTTTTTACATATTTTTTACATTTGTTATTGAATACTACATTTGTAATAACAAAGAGGATATGAATGAAGGAATAAATACACCACACACACAGAGGTAGATCAATAAGTCTGTAGCCTGTCAATCTGAAATTATCACTGTATAACATTGAAGTTACATGATCTGTGAAACATGCAATGAAGTGCATTGACAAGAGTGTTGCAAAAAGAAATATACAGGCAAAATAATTTTTTTTTCATCATTAAGCTATTTATTGACATATTTATAAAAATCTGTCACAAGTTAAATGAATGACAAAATGGGGAAAAAATACATTTCATCCCTGGAAAGGACTTCTTCGGAGTAATAATGAGTTTATCTTAAAGAGCAGTGCGTCTTATGATGGAGTAATTGTTACTAATCCCATCTGGCATAACATTACAACTATATAGAAAATTCAGTATCACTGAGTTCCCCATGACCTTGGCCTTAAGTTTAACTAACCTAATTTTAGTAAATGGTGTATTACTTTGTCTATAAACTCAGTATTGAAGACCCTAAAAAAGATTTATTTGTTTTAAATCTCTTACAACAGCATAAGAAGATAAATACCTTGGACAGACATTATGACAACGATGTTTGGCTTTATCTAGAAACAACGAAGCAGTAGAGGACATATGATCTTCAATGTCAAAAAGAATGAATTGGCATTATTTCTTTATTAATGTCCTTGTTATTTGTTTATATTCGAGTCATTATAATAAAAAAAATGAAACTAAAAAATTTTTTTACCATTTTCATCAATATCTTAAGAGAAATCTGTATTTTGACAATAGTTTTCACTAATCTTAGCAACATGGTATACCATATTTAAACTTTACTATGACTATTAAGTTAATTTATTTTTTATTACTCCTACATTTTGATACTCGTAAAATCCTTGTACATTGTAAAACACTTATTGCTATCAAGGCAAGTGTACTGGCTGTACTTGAAGTGTGCTCACAAAACCTTAAACAAATTCTTCATACTTCTATCCAGATTTAATAAAAAAAAAAATGTTTATTTTCAATAGACAATCTGCAAGAGTTTTAACTAGACTTATTTTATAAATTTCAAGAATAAAACTTGAATTAGTAAATAGACTATTAGTTATTTTCTACAAAGTACTAATTTTAAATGAATTGTCATTTTTAGTGATTAACTTGTCTAAGAATGGTGAAGAATTGTTTTGCATAATCAGGAACTTTGTTCTCATGTTGACAATTTAAGAAATTCAAAAAGTACAGAGTCATGTTCTTTTCCTTTATAATTTCAAAATATATCATTTATATATACCTATGATAAAGTATAGGCAATGACCCATCTGACTTATCTAACCAAACTTCCTCATTATGTCCCATGGATAAATTAGCAAGAAACAGTCAAAATAGACCCATCCGCACTCGATCAATTTAGTCATAAGTGTAGTCACAACTATTACAAATTGTCTATTGAAATTAAAAACACTGAACAATAGAAAAATAATGATTTAGATTATGTAACACACACACACACACACACACACACACATATATAGTTAACAGATTAAGAAAAGTTCAAAGGACTTATTTTGCAACAGACTTTAAGTTTTACATATAAACTGTTTGCCTGAATTGGATAAATCTATCAATTTATCTGACCCTAATATTCTTTGAACTTTTCTTTATCTGTTAACTATTGTCACTCTAATATTCTTATTGAGCACTTTCTTTGCAAAAATCTGCTTGCCTTTAAATGTATTAAATTCTATTAATTTTTATGTGTTTTATTAGGCATTATCAATTTGTTATATATATATATATATATATATATATATATATGCATATTTTTGCAAACTTGTTAGTGGACAGATTCAAGTTTAATTGTATATATGTCAAGTGTTTCTTGTCTTGTGCACATCATGGTAAATCCCTCCAGATACTTAAAAAAAAACAATATACCCACTTTACCTTAAGTACTGAAGACTGTTGAGCATGGAAATGTGTTTAATTTATTTAGGCACTTGGGGATCCGTCCATGAGATTGTACATCCCCTGTGGCTCTAAAAAAACAAGTGGAGGTTATTCTCTGATAGTTAAGGATCAGATATTTGATGGAAAAAAATTCAACGTTATTAAGCCCACTGTATTCAGTGTGATATAGTTAAATTGAGAATCAAATGAATTATCTTGACACTGGAGATCCATCCTCACCATGGTACCTCTCCATTGCATCATTATTGATGTAATATAGGTATTATTTTTCAGAGAATCTGATTTTGTATTGCTTACTGGTAAGGTAATTACTTCTTTAAAAGAATAATGACATTGTTTTGTAAATGTATCTCATTTAAATATTGTTTAAAATTCTGCAATATTATTCTAAAAGCAGTGCCAGTTGCTTTGATTTTTCATGTTGGTAACATTAATGCCACGCTGAGCATAAAAGTTGAATAGTGAAAGCTGTTTTTAGGTATTTCCTTATTGGAAAAGTATTACAAGACAATAGAATAGATACCTCCACAGATTTGCTAAAACAAGAGCATAACATGATGAAAAAATGCCCCAAACTTAATAAAAACAGTTTTAATGTCAAAATATTTACTATTATTAAGAGGAAAGACCAAAGAATTGTTTTATTATATTTTTTGGTCCTTTTTTTAAAATGTTCAAAACTTTCAAGAAATTCATTTTTGTACTGCTTAATGTTTATATTAGTTATAAGCAGAAGTCTTTGGAGAATTTAAATCATCAATATTTTTTTTTTTTTTTTTTTTTTTTTTTGTAAAATGGAATGCCCAGTTACTGAAAATCTACTCTGAATCGTAAAATAAAAAATGCGATAAAGCTAAGGCATTATTTAATTAGAGGTGCTTTTAATTACTTTTGAGTCAAATATATTATGGACACTATTGTCTTAAGAAAAAGATTCTCTTTCAATGAATAATGAATTTTTATAAGAATTGTTTTAATATCATAGATGAAAGAGCTTACTACAATTCAGCCCCCCCCAATATTTTAAAAAGAATTTTGAATTTTTTTTTTTTTTGTGTGTATAAAAATAACTTTTTGTAAATACAGACGACTATACACAACATTATCAGAAAATAAAAGCGATAACAATAATAAATTTAAAGCCAAAGTACCTAAAATTCAATAAAATATTAGATTACAGAGAATAGTTTAAATTTTTAAGTTTACTGGGTAATTAAAGTTTATATAAAAAGGTGCTCATGTCATATTCCTCGAGTAATTTTTGCAGAAAAAAAATTAAACTTCCATCAGTCAAGCTATCAACACTTTAAATAAACACCTCCCTCCATGTTAAAAATGCATTTTTACAATATTTTTAACTAAAAGTCAGTAATATTAGTTCCAAATCAGATTAATTAAACTTTAAATCAGCTAATATTTCTCAAATCAAGTTCCAGAAAAGTATATTTTATTTTTGAAAGATTTATTAATCAAGAGAATTACATTGCATTGACAGATAGGTAAAAATGTTGCTAAAATCAGTGATTTTTAGCAATTTCAAAATGAAAACTTTTCAGTCAATTTAAATTAGTTTTAAAATACAGCAAAGTATTTTGTTTACTGGAAATATTAAATTTAATCTATTAGCTTGAAATTAAAACTAAAATAAAAGCTTCCAGAAACATTTTTCATTTTTAAAAATTCATTTTAAACCTTAGGTATCACATTTCTGTGTTTACCTACAATAAAATGATCCTGGACAGAAATGATTTATGATGAAGACAAAAAGGAATTAGTCAGGCACTTGACAATCCCAGTCCTATGGACCACTAAAATATTACCGTGGACCCCCAATTTGCTATTTTTTGTGCGTGGATCCCCAGTAATGTTACATGGACCCCAATTGAGTACCAACGATCTAATTTTTGTTTTTCATTATTTTAATGTTACTTATTCTAGAATCTTCATAATTATTGTCTAGAATTCCAATATTAAGCATTTTACTTCTACAGATTTTTTAAATTATTTTCCAAAATTTTATTCTCATTTCCTTATTCCACACAGTATTGAACTTGTTTTTAACATATCATTTTGATCAATTCATACTTCCTCAAATGTGTTCAAAGTCCATTGGCTAGAATATATACTGTTTTTTTATCCTTTCATTTCAAGCAAGGCAATAAAGCCACTAAGATGCAAGGGAGTTACTGAATGTGAGAGAATATCATAAAAAAAACATTATTAAAGAGAGAATAAAAGAACAAATTAAAAAATGGAAGATAACAATTGACATTGCATGTAAATTTTTGAAGAGCAAACTTGACTGGGAAGCAATAAAACTGGAAGAGTTTCACAAGCAAGAAGTGTAAGAGAAGAAACTGTTAGCATAGAACTTATAAATATATACAAAGACATACCAAAAGAAATCCCAAAAATGTATTGGCCATAATATTGTGTTAATAGCAATAAGTATTAAGATAATAGTTGGGAAAATACTGTAAAAACTTTGGAAAGCCAATGAACATATCATCCTAAATGTTGTGATGAATACATGAACGTAAGGGGTACAAGTGTAAATATGGAATAATGAAAAGACTTTATCTGAGAACTGTGAATAACTGTCTTTATATTTGTTTAATAAGTTGATATATCAGAAACAAAAGCAGGTGGCATCTCAGCTGATTGAACAATATTACAGGGAAATTTCATTTTATTGTTTGTTCCATTTGATTCTGTTTGATTTTTATTTTTGTATACAACAAAATAAAAAGTAAAAGTTACCATGTTCTGAAATTATTGTGAATAAACAAAATCAATTAAAATTCTTTATTGTTAATTAAATATGAGCTGGTGGGTATTTTAAAGTCACATTTATGTTTTAAACTGTGTGTTGGGGGTGTCAAATTATTAGTATTGTACACATACAAACAGCAATTTTCTCCTTTTTGTTGAGATAGTCACATGGGCCATGTGATGGCTGGTGAGTGACAAAGAGGAGTTACAATGTAGAGCCCAGAGAAGAAGGATGTCCCTAGCTCACAGCGGTAGGTCTTACAGGAAAAAAAAAACACATGACCTAACCAGGTTCCTAGAAAAAATCACTTTAACTACAGTTTTCTCTTTGGTAAATATTACAAGGTTCCCCTTTCTTACACACCGTTTGTTGTTGCATACATGTTATAATTTCTCTGCATGTGACGCGTATATATAGTTTTGTGTATGTCTTAGTATTATAGAAGTTTCTCTGAGAACAAAGCATGTTTCATTCTTTTTTCCTTTCAGCCATTCCATTCTGTCTGTAAAATATCAATGTTATTATATCATGGACATAATAATACCTATAACAGGAGGAAATACAAATGGGAGAATAATGAATTCAATAAATATACACAAATAGAAAGGCAGCATATATCGGAAACTTATAACTAACATTTCTGATATCGGTATAATGAAGTTATAAAATTGCTTTCCATTCATGAGCAACTTAAAATCAGGTTTTAAAAATAATTACATATATAGAAATGATTTTTATTTATCATGTTTAAAATAACAAAATTCTGTTCTTACTATAAAATTAGTAGAATCCAATTTATGAAGACAGACAATTCACACATCACCTTGAGAACTTTTTTGCTGACAAAGAATAATGTTAACATACACAAGAATATATTTACACTATTCACATTATTGTGTGTCTTCTCACCAGAGCTATTCAACCTTTGCAGTGAAGCAATCCTGAGAGAATTACATGTCCTAACAGGATTCATTATTGGTGACCACAATCTTAACAAGATATGCAGATGAGACAAGGTTGATAACTGACACAGAAAGGAAACCATAAGAACTACAGAAGGTATAGTAGGAAAGTGAGGAGAAAGGACAAAACATCAACTGCAAGAAGATAGAATGCAGGGTTGTCAGCAAAAGAACATCCCAACATGCAAATTACAAATTGGAGTTACCAAAATTAAACAATTACAAAAATTTTAATATCAAAGAAGCATTTTAACAACAGAAAATGTGAGACTTAAATCTGAAGGTGAGATAGCGAAAGATGCCTTCCAAAAGCTAAGCAAAGTAATAGAACCAAAGAAAGCACTGAACTGTTATATAATATCAATCCCACTATATGGCAGTGAATGCTAGATGATCTCATCACATGAAAAACAAAAATGACTTGAAACAACAGAAATGTGGTTCTCTATTTTTTTTTTTTTTTTAGAGTTTATCAACCTTTGCAGGATATTTAAAGTCAGAAAATATTTGTAGATTCTAAGTTTTTTTTTGAGATAATAATAATTTACTGCTACAAGTTTTATTAAGTAACCCATAGCTGTGGGTAGAAGAGGGGGATTCATGCCTTTCCCAAGATTATTTGCACGTAAGTGAATATAACAAACCCAACTGGAATTAAAACTCGGCTCTCCGATTTACAATTCTGAGCCATCATCCAAGCTTACAACACCTGGTATTCCCAAGTCGTCACCCATCTTGGTACTGACCAGGCTCACCATTGCCTAACTTCAGTGATCATATGAGAACCTGTGTTTTAGCATGATATGTCTGTAAGCCCTGTGGTTCACCAGAAGAAAGCCGAGACTACCATGGACTGAAAATGTAAGCAACAATAAAGTTTTAAAGAAAATAGAAACAAAAAGGATACTTAGCATCAGAAAGAGAGTTGAAATTTCTTGGGCACATAATGAGGAAAGTGGGCTTGGAGAATTTGCCACTCACAGGATATATTGAAGGAAATCAGCACTTAATCTATGTAATAAGCTTGTGTAACTGGTTGGAAAAGCATTAGGAGAGGGCAAGAAGACAAACTTTATTTAGAGCTAAAAAGGACAGGAAGTTGTAGAGAGCCATGATCACCCTCACCTGAAGAGACATAGCAGATAAAAGAAATTGCAGAGAGATGAAACAGATTCATGCCTTTCACAAGGGCATTAGTGCTAAAATGAATACAACAGACGAGAACATTAACATATGTAATAATAGAGTTAATAGAAATGTGAAATTGTCAGATTCAGTGACCATGTAAGAGTAACCTGACTATCCAATGGAATGAAAAGGAAAAAATTACTATTTAACTGAATAGACTTTTGTGCCAAATATACTTTTGTGCTAAACACAATTGCATTCTGGAATCATCATGCAGTTGGAAATTGCCCAACTTATAAAATAAGTGAGGAATTTTTTTTTAAATCCTGAAATAAAATAACTGCAACAGAGAAAAAAGCTTTGTGAAAAATAAGATTGTTATAACAAATAAACACTGGGCTTGGGGATGGGGAACTGAATTTTATCGTTCCAGCATTTGTATTTGGTACAAAAGAGTAAACATTAATTAATATATTTATTTCCTTATTGTATAATTCTATTCAATTGTATACAATAATATTTGTGAAAGATTAAAACTGTCCAAAGAAAAAGTAATAAAGATATCCACAAATAAATTTTTCCCCATTTACTTGTATTCACTTTCAAATTGCTAATGCATCATGGGAGTTTGGAGGGACAATAACAAATCACCTTGATCAAGGTGATTTTAAAGCTTGACCGGCCATACCATCAAGTGCTGATTCAACTCCCTTGGTTACAGAATTATGCTGTTTTAACCATTAAATGTCACCACTTTGCTAACAGAGCAGATAGGCCATTACAAAGGTGCCAGACATTGCATGTTTTTGAATTCAAAGTTTTCCTTCTAGATTAGTTGACAACTAAGCCCAGACGGCTCTCTTATTTAACTCATATGTGGGAGAAGATGAGATGGATTCATACCTTTCCCAAAAGTGTGCAAAAGTGAATGCAGCAACCCCAACTGGAATTTGAAATCAGCACACCAATCTTGCTTTTAGTGCTGTTAAGCACTGCTATATACGTACACATTTGTAATAACAAATATGAACATAAATTCAAAAAATAAACCTTTTGAAATCTATGATGAACAATTTAGGAATAGCACAGTGACTAAAATATTACTTACTGTTATATTCTAGTTGACCTATGCCATCAGAAATGATAGTAATATTTAAGTATTCAATAAAAAATATCAGAAACTTATAACTAACATTTCTGATATAAGTATAATGGAGTTATAAAATTGCTTTCCATTTATGAGCAACTTAAAATCAGGTTTTAAAAATAATTACATACATAGAAATGATTTTTATTTATCATGTTTAAAATAACAAAATTCTGTTCTTACTATAAAATTAGAAGAATCCAATTTATAAAGACAGACAATTCACACATCACCTTTTCTGCTAACAATGAATAATGTTAACATACACAAAAATATATTTACACTATTCACATTATTTGGACTGTTGTCCTCATCTTTATTGTTGTATTCATGACATTTCAGCCATTTTCACTTTAACTTTCTTCAGGTGATATACGTTGAAATTTTTAACCTTTTATTTAGTCCATGGGGGTAGATTGTTCTAGTTCCACGTGCCATGCCTTTACTGGATATCTCAGTTTCAGTTAATTCCCTTTAATTCCAGTGGACTAAAAGGGTTCAGTTTGAAATTCAAATTTTATTAACTATTCTAGATGAATTCTTTTGAACCAGTTTTTCATTTGTGTCATAGCCTCCAAAATGCATCTTGAGCATTGCTGTATGGTAAGATATTCTTATTAATACTTATTAAGTTTATTTGTATAAATAGTGTGATACTATAGACACCTACATAGAAGAGAGAAAGATGGTTTTATCTTGATCTTAAATGTTTCAGTTTAATGAACCTGCAGATAGTTTCTTTAGAAGCCTGGTCTTCTAAGCAGCATCTATTTTGATCGAAGGGTAACACAAATAAAGGGATGGCTAAGGGGGTTTTGTCAATTAAAACCAGAAACAGGTTATATCCGAATGCTGGTTTATATTAACAGTGGAATCGAGGAAAGTTCTGATCTGCCTTTGGTGGGAGATGGATGTGTCTATTGAGCAGTCACTAGAGCCTCCATTTTGTATTGCTAGCCACCATGTTGGAATGAGGGGTTGGTAGAGGGAAGAACTGTTATAACGGACATCCCAAGTATCACTTACCTACCCATCTGGATGAGCAGGCAAATCCCTGTATAAAGCCTAAATATACGATGAGAAATGGTTTGTGTTCTTTGTTGATGTGGAGTTTCTTTCATCATGTTAACTTGTTCTCATTCCCAGCTTTTGGTGAACACTAATGAGATCGAACATTGGATTTCAACATGGAGTAATCATTAGCTGATCTTTGAAAAGCTTAGGCAAGGGTTGTGTTTTATGTTTACAGTAGTACTAAGAGAGTTTTTCACTTACTACAGTAGTAATAGTCTGTGAAACTTGCTTGCTAACCATTGCTCCATGGCCATAATGACAAATGACAAATTTATGCTAAATTGTAACATTAGATATTTCCCCACAATAAAACTTCGGCATTGACCTAGCAGCCAGTCCTACTTTCAGTTGAAATTTATAAAATCTTTCTCAGGAGGTTTTGAGGATCGTGGAACCATCTCTTAATTGCTGGTGTTCCCAGGTCCACCCTGACCTGGGGTGGTAGCACCTGTTAGGGTCCCAGCTATGGGCAAATAGTTAATACCCAAACTTGTGTAAAAATAGGTTTTAATGTAGTTCTGACCAACCATAGGGAGGTTGAAGGATGATGATAATGATGAAGAACATGACTTGAGTTTTTAGGTTAATGTTTTGTCTTTGTAGTTGTTTGCAGTGTTAGGCAAAACTAACCCTGGTGTACCAAATAAAGGTTCAACTCACTATAATAGCAGTTGTCTCATGCAAAAAGCTAGCTACCAATCACCTTACTGCAGAATCTATTTTATAAGCTTATCCTAGTCTGACAGAAGGCTGTTGTATTTGCATATCCATTAAGAATTGAATTCATTACACTAACAATGTTCTTGTGAGACCAGCTTTATATCCCTTGCTCTCCAATATACATTTTCATAACTAAGCATAGCCTAGTCTGGTGCAAGGCCACAACAGTTGATTCCTCAATAAGCATTCAATTCAATGCCTGGTCAAAACTAACATATTAGACATCCCTTTCCAGCCAGCAGGTACTCTCATTCTATTTTTTGTATTTTGTCCTGTGCTGTTTCTGCAACTAATCTATATAATGAACAATGCAACTTTTTAGTTTCTTTGATTTTTCTGTCCGTAACTCACCCACCAGGTAAAGTTTTGCAATCAGCTCTCTACTACAAAGCATTGAGAAAATATAATTTTAACACAAGGCACAGTGATACTAGAGGCAAGCAAGCACTGTAATCATATCAGTGGAAAGTAAAAAGCTTTTTTAAAATTTTAAAAATTAAATAATTTTGAAATTCTGTTATGGTAACATGAAGAACTCTTGGTGCTACTCAGACTGGTTAAATGTTGCTTTATGACTGGAAATTAAAGAAAAATAGACCCATTAAATGATGTTGATGTTTGCATAAAAGATGCAGTCATTAAAGAACTGTAAATATTTATATGTTGATTAGGTTCCTTTCAATTCAGATGCCAGTACTTATCAAATAAATTGTTTACAATGTAAAAGAATTTATGTTGGATAGACATCACAAGATCTAAAAGCTTGTATCTACAAGCATAAAAGAAATTTACATTTAGACAGCCATTCAAACTCTCTTGTAATATACAGGAACAAAACTGGCGATTATTTTGATTTCACTAATGCCACCCTGATTAAAAAAGAACATCATACTTAATTGCATCATTAAGTACTTTGAGGGCCTACTCATAACAATATTACCAACTATAAACACACATCAAAGACATTATATTATATCACCAGCCTTTATTGAATCCATTCTTAAAAAATCTAACATATGTTTATCTAAAACAAATGGTATATAAAAACATTCCCAAATCAATATATGAAAAACCAACAAACATGTTTACTTCACACACATACACACACACACACACTCATCTGTATCCCACATAGACAAACTAGATTTATCATACACTTATATCCATAAAGCAATATTTATGGTTTTTCAAGTAGGCTTGGAAAATGTTAATTTCTTAAAATTTGAATGGATGCTTCATCTCTCCTTGAATTCGAAATGCCACAAATTATACCATCATTGGTTTAAAAGAACCAAATGCACTTGAAACCTGATTAACCAATGAAAATCAAACAACACACAAATATAAATACCAACATTTTTTTCTTCTTTTTCTCCATACCTCGTTCTCTGATGGAGCTTTAATAAAAGTGAAACATGTTAGATTGATAAAAGTTTCCTATTTGTTCTTTATCTTTTTGGGATCAGTCTACCCAGGTCTTTGTTGTTATCTGAGTGTTGGGATTCCAAACAACAACAACACATCTTTTAAATGAAACATAAAAAAAGTTATTCTCTGAAGGAAAAGTAGTAGAAGCAGAATGTCAGTTGAAATGACATTTGTATATTCTTTTTCAGAAATATACAATAGCAATAAAATGTTCAATTTTCCTTGCACTGAAGTCTGTTTGTTTTATCAAGTAATTAAGTGCTCTTACTGTGGTGTGAAATGTGTGGACAGATTTACTTTATGACAGCCTAATGTTTCAGTCAGTGTATAGACGAAGCCTTAATCAGCAGCTGCTGGCTATCGCCTCTTCCATTGCATGTGTGTGTGTGTGTAGATGAGTGTGTGTATGTACCTCTGAATTTGTTTTGAACTCCAAGAAGCAGTAGGCTTGTATTTTTATATCTGTAAGAGATATCCGAAATCTAATTTCACATAGAGGTGTGAACTTTTTGAATACAAGGTTTTCATTAGTTTGAAAATAACTTCACACAGGCTTGCAAAAATCTTTTTCTCAAATTTGCAAGAGTGGTGAAAGGAGTTATTGTTATTTTCTAAATGGTCCAAAAATAACACATGGTAGGTCTACAACTACATCCATAAGTATTTTGTGGGTATTTGCCCTTGTAATGATTGTTTATCAAACAAACCTTCTGATGGGATTTTATTGGTTGAAAAATATATATAGGATTTAATTCCTATAATATTATTATTCTGTCAGATTCCAGCCCATATTTGTTCTGTATCTGATTCCAACTCATTGTACATTTCTGAACAAGAGAAATTAAAATCTCATATCTGTGAATTTTTCATGGATCAAGACAAGTTAATAAAGAAAGATCAAACAAAATCTGTCAAAATGCAATATACTTTCATAATGGCACTATGAAGGTAGTTCAACATATGGATCATCCAAAAAAGATTATTCTTTTGTTCTTGTCATCAATTTCAGTGAGTTTTTGAAGAGGAAAGACAAAAGAATAAGCCAGAAATTATTATCTGGAAAAGATTTATGTAATGAGAATAAACAGTTAATGTCGTCATCTGCTGGCCATCTCGTGGGTGTTGAAAAATTTGATCACAGAGAAGTCAAGTGAAGAAGAAAATAAATAAATGGATGAAATGTCTTTTATTCTTCCATGTCAGTAATTTCTCAGCACACAAAACTTACAACCACATATATCAACAAAAAGATATTTACTCAGCACACTCTAGTACTGCAGAAGGCAAAAATAGGGTAGATATAAGTAGGAAGATTGTGTTGTGACAGTTTTCTAAATGGGGAGAGCCTGCTTGCCTTGAACAATCAAAATTCAAAATCATTTTTTTTTTTAACTGGAATTGACAAAAAGGAAAGTAAAAAATTAAAGAAATTTACTACAAAATCAGTAATTAAAACAATTCAAGAATAAGACAGATGATATCTTAGAGAGCAAAAATGTTCTTTATATAGTAATGAGCCTTTTGCAAAGAAAACTCAGCAAATTATTAAAAGCAAATACTTGAAATAAAAATGAAAAAATATTTGTAACAATTCATGTAATTGGAAGAGCTGACTGTTATTGATATTTTTATCATATTGCATCAAGAACTATCTTTAACGTTTCTTACAGACATTGCATGAGAGAAACATGTGACCTTTTGGTGGAACTGCATCAAGTAACAAAAGTTAGTGTCTTGATTTGCAACCAAATAAATCTGCACAAATCATGTATGAGTCATAGTAGTCGTTTTATACAAAATAGTTGCATCTTTTTAATTGTTGCTGTCTCATTTTGACTATTTAATACAAAGCTCTTGACAAAACAACTCTGTGGCGAACAAATTCATTTTATTTGCCACATTTGAAAATTCTTTTTTTCTTTTTTCATAAACTGTGGGTGGATTGAAACCATTTTCTTTTTTTTATTTATTTATCACCCATGAACATCCATTATACATTGAAATTATGTTGAAATTATATTGAAAAAATTCACATTTATACAAGGTGTGGTTTTAAAAGAAATTCTTTCCAGTTTTTACAATTGGAATGTTTATTTTAAATCGCTTCTTAATTTTTCTTTCCTGATCAACTCATTATTTTGAATTCTTTTTTTAATTCTGTTTGTCAGCTCCAGGATTTTAAGTTTATTCTTAATATTTCCAAATACTTACCCACCTTAGCTAAGTTCAATACAAAGCCAGAAAGGAACATCAATTATTGATACCTATTAAGCTTAGCTAAGAATGACATAAAAACTATCATGACGATACCAATCTGGAAAATATATAGAATAATGAAAATTCTTAATTTCAGAACTTCAGAAAATGCAAGAAGGCTGAAGAATATATCAGTTTAAATGTTATGTTAAAAACAACCAAGATGAAGATAACTGTTCAAAAGATGAAACAATAATTGTTTTTCTTATGAAAGATTAACCCATATTATTAGCAGTTAGATTAACCCATATTATTTAATTAACCTGTAAGACTTGGTATTCACAAGGTATACCGAAAGCAAGAAGGACAGGAGGAAGCAGCGAGCTACCTACCCAATGAGCTTGTCTATAATAAATGACAGAACAAAGAGTGGGCGGGGTAATAAAAAGACAAACATTGCGAAGAGCTACAAAGGATAAGAAGATGCAGAGAGCCATGATCGCCAACATCCTGAAGGAACGTGGTATATAAAAGAAGCTAAACAAAAACTTGCTTATTCAACTGACTGAATGGTGTTTGTTTTCAGTGGATGCTTAGCTTATATTAGACACAAACAAGAATATTTGGTTACACTGGCATGTTTCAGTTAAACAAAAACTCTCAATAAAGATACACACAGATATAAGTATATAAAAAAAATATTTTTTTCAGATAGAATTTGGCGAATATCTTGCTATCTATAGAACATCTATAAATAACTGACTGGAAATAGGAGTTTTGACTTACTAAACAAATACTAACTGCAGTCATGCAATCAGAGGACTGTGTACCCTGAAATTCAGTCAACTTTGTAAATTTCCACTAGTTGTGTATATGAGCAAGGATAACATTTTTCTGAAACTCAGAGATTGTTAATTACAGACCTTAATGATGTGGGTCATATTATTAAAAAAAATATATTATTCATGGACAGAAATATGAAATTTTATTGAGTCATAAATAATTTCTGTTTATCTTTATCAACTTCATTCTTCAAAAAATAAAGAACAATTACAGTTTATTCAGTTATATATTTACTTTTATTTGCAAGGACTTGGAAATAAGTATATATAGTATTTGCAAGGACTTGGTGTCACTTATCTTGAATAGCTCTTCAATTTTCTTGAGTAAAATTATGTGGGTTTTGATGCAAAAAAACAATTCCCAACAGACTCTTGGATCTGGTTGTCATTAGAAAAAGTTTTCCCCATCAGAGTGTTTTGCAGCCAATTGAAAACCAATATTAATCGATTAGTGCAAGATCAGGTGAATATGGCAGGTAGGGTAGAACAGTCCAACCAAATTCCAAAATTTTTTCCTGTTTTTCTTGCTGTACATGACCTTGGAGAAGAATTTTATCCCGACTGACGAGCACAAGACTCTTTTTAACCAAACTTATGTACACATTGCTGCTGCCACACGTAGAAATGTGCATTTTAAGAACTCTAAATTAATAATACCCCAATGATTTCATTACATGCGCAATATTAGCATTTTTTCAATGGATTTCAGCTTTTGGGGTCATTTATTGAGATTTATCCTTGTCAGTCCATTGCCTTTTGCAGTGAACAATGTTGTATATAACCAATTAATAAAGAAAAAAGAACATTAGGAATAAAGTGGTAACAGTTTACTTGATGGCTGAAACCTGTGCATGGTTATGAATTGATTGACAAAGTGGAAAATCTCTTCAGTAATGCGCTTTGTAGTCATTTATATATATATTTTAAATCTATTAATTTATAATATATATATATATATATATATATATATATATATCATATATAGAGATATATTATAATTATTTTAAAAAAATATGATTCATCGCTACATAAGAGTTCTCATGTTTCAAAAACAGGAGCTAAAAACTTCAATTTAATTATAAAAATTAAATTGAATTAAAGTATCAAGCTCTGTTTCCTCTTCAAGCAAAATTTTTGGAATAACTAATTTATGGAGCTTTATAAGATATATTCATTTGTAATATTAATTACTATGGAAACGGCTAAAGCAATTATTTCAATAAGGGGCGTAAGAGTTAACATATTGTATCAACATATTAGTTATTTTTGGAAAGTGGTCAAGTCAAGCTAGGGTCGGGGTGTCTATTTTAAAAGGAATGATGACATTCATTAGACGCATATCATCTAGTCTGTTTCAGTGAGTTATTGGTATTTTATTGTTATGCCGTTAAATGTCTAAAGAATTTTTTTTTTCTAAAAGGGTTGTTTGTATATAAATGCATCATATTGAACTACAATTAGTTTTTATGATGACTTCCTAAAGGTTTTTTTATCTTTTAATTTGGTTAAGCTTTTAAACTTTTTAATAGAGTAAGAAATTTAAAAAATTTTAAGCTAATTATTTAATGCGAAAATTTGTTGATATCGGCAAAAAACGTTAACTCATCTTTAATTCAATTTAATTTTTATTATTAAATTGAAGTTTTTAGCTTCTGTTTTTGAAACATGAGAACTCTTATCTAGCAATGGAATCATATTTTTAAAAATAATTATAATTTAGGCTCTACTTATGTATTGCACACTGTTTTTAAAAATAAAACAAAAATGCTAAAGAACTTCGAATTATTAACCTAACATGTTCTTTCCTATTTTTCTATATATTTGCACACACACACACACACACCGACACACACACACACATATATATATATATATAAAAATATATATATATATATATATATATATACAGGGTGTCCATAAAGTTTGTGTGCACTTTAAAAAATTTGCAATAGAAATAATTTGTAAAAAGGAATAGAAAGAAGTAAATCTATATTTTTTAAGCTTTTATTGAAATTTTATTTAAGTTTCCAAATGTCCTCCATCATTAGCAATACAAAGGGTAATACGATTTTGCAGTTCACTTATAAAAATCTAAAAGGCTTCCATTATTATTATTAATAATAGAAGCCTTACTTATAAAAATAAACAAACCAACACTTAATAATATTAACTTTGAACATGGACATAATATCTTGACCGTGTTTTGAAACAAAAAAATGAATCACTTTATAAAACATACACATAAACTATTTCTAATTCTAACAGTTGAAATATAATCCTTGATAATGGCTAAATGTATAGCCAAAAGCGCTCGGAAAAGAACATTCGGACAATTTTTATATAATTTATCCTCTGAAAAGAAAAACTTTATTAGATCGCACGAGAAATTATATAAAAAACTAAATAAAAGCACCTTGTCAGTCGTTTTTAATGAAATGTGCTTGAAAGAAGGATTGCTGCCTAAATACACAAATATGTATATATATATATATATATATCCTTGATAATAGGTAATAGAACAGTCAAAAGTACTCAAATATATAGAGCATTTGGACAGTTTTTATACTTTATATCCAAAAAAGTAAATACTTATACAAACACAAGAAAAACTGAATAAAAAGTTTAGTCGCAATAACTTGTCAGTCATCTTTAATGAAACTTGTATAAAAGAATAATTGTTACCCAAATACACAATTATATATAAATACAACAAACAATTTTACAATACAATTTTACATCAGAAGCGCTAATAATATTTAGCTTTAAATTGAAATATTTAAATCCTTGGTATCTGGTGTATCTAGATCAGAGATTCCTAACTTGAGTCATATCACCCACTGGAGGACGATTTCAACTGTTGGATAGGTGGTGAGCAACTGAACAGAAATTCTGAGCGATTGGAAATTTTGGTAGGCAATATCAGATTTTGAGTATTTACAAAAGGATGTTAATTGGGAGTAACTTGCTCACATTTCTAGATAAGATAGAAATATCCCCACAAACAACAAATATTTTGGTATTTTCTATAATTTTCAGAAGTGTCATTAACATTCAAATAGTTCTTCAGACGAAATAACATAATTTTTCTATCGGATATAAATCAAATAAGGGAAGACCAAGACCAACAAAAAAATATTCCCTGAATTTTCATTATTTGCTTGTCATTTATATTTGTTTTAATTTTATAATTGTTTAATTTTTTGTCAACACTTGCAATGCTAACCCTAACCATAAAACTAACCTTGACCACAAAACTAAATTATAGATATATCAATAGTTTTCAATGGTCAAGTTTGCTTTTGTTGAGTATTAGCAGCTGCTGCATAAGTCAGCATTGTTACCTCCCTTTGGTGTTTTACTACATTATAGTCAGTTTATGAACCAGTAACAAACTTTTGCCAAACAATTTTGGTATGCTTTTGAATATTTACTATACAGGTAGATGCTGGAAAATTTTTCCATGTAGAAGTTGCCGATGACACAAAAAAAGGTTGGGAACCCCTGATCTAGATGCATAACCTTGCTGGCCTCATTCAGCTATCACTTTGCTTTTATATTTATTACTATTTTTTTTCAAATATCACACATTGTATCAGCATTAGTTTTGTGAGGAAAAGAGATAAAACCATTATTAATCTGTAGAATTTCTTTCTGGGGACAAAGTACATTTTAATTTTGTCATTCAATTACTCATTCTTCTTCTTCTTCTATATGTTGTGTCTTGTCAGGACATTGGAGATCATATCACTCCACAATTTCCCATCCTTTGTAGCTCTTAGTAAATTTTGTCTTTTTACTATCTCTCTTAAACCCTTATAGGAATAAAATCTGATAAGAAATATTTACTGCCAAAATATTTGCGGACATCGTTGCAAACCGACCATGTGTTATTTTTGGACCATTTAAAAAATAACAATTATAACTCCTTTCATCACTTCTGAAAATTCAAGAAAAAGACTTTTACAAGCCAGTGTGAAATTATTTTCTAACAAATGAAAACCTTGTATTCAAAAAGTTCACATCTCTATGTGAAATTAAATTTTAGATCTCCCTTACGGATATAAAAATAGAAACCTACTTGGGTGTTCAAATCAATTTCAGAGGTCAGTTTGATCTACGTGTACACACACACACACACACACACACACACACTGAAGAGATGACAGCCAACAGCTGCCAACTAAGGCTTTGTCTACAAACTCACAAACACATTAAGCTGAGCGTCATAAAGTAAGTTTGTCCCTCTATCTCACTATTGTTATTGTAGATTTCCAAAAAGAATATATAAATGTTATTTCAACTGATGTTCTGCTTCTACTTTTCCTTCAGAAAATAACTTTTTTATATTTCATTTAAAAGATGTGTTGTCGTTAAATGTTTGGAATCCCAACACTCAGCTAAAAACAAAAACCAGGGTAGACAGACCCCAGCAACATTCCAGGAAGACTAAATACATGATTGTTAGCAGAAGGACAGCCTTACGTGCAAATTACAGATTGGAAATACTGAAATCAAACAGGTGCAACGATTTAGATATCTGTGAAGTGTATTAACAGAGGGCCGAAATTGTGACACGGAAATTCGAAGATGCATTGGGATAGTGAAACATGCCTTCCAGAAGCTAAGCAAAGTATTAAGAAACAGAAAAATATAGTTAGAAACAAAGAAAAGAGTACAGAACTGTTATGTAATATCAGTCCTCCTATATGGCAATGAATGCTGTACAATGTCTTCACAGGCGAAGAAGAGACTTGAAGCTGTGGTTCTACAGAAGGATGCTGAGAATACTATGGACCAAAAAATAAATGAGCAATGATGAAATTCTTGAGACAATAACACCCCCCCCCCCACACACATAATAGGAGATGAGCCAGAAGACACTAAGGCCTGGACTTTGCACTCAGTGACATTCGGCTTACCGTCATAAAGTAAGTTTATCCACACACATCACAGCGCCTTTTGAACACTTAATTACTTTATAAAACTTCACTGCAAGGAAAACTGAACATTTTATTGTTCTTGTAGATTTCCGAACAGAATATATAAATGTCATTTCAACTGACGTTCTGCTCCTACTTTTCCTTCAGAAAATAACCTTTTTTCATGTTTTATTTAAAAGATGCGTTAAATGTTTGGAATCCTGACACTCAGATAGCAACAAAACCTGGGTATATGGATCCCAACACCATGTTCTGTCAAGACAATTTAGGTAGATTATTTGTTGTTTTCCTCTGTCCATCTTGCTTTCAATGTCCTGTGAGTATTAAATTTTGTATGTCTTCTTTCTTCATTATGCACACTAGAAATTTCAACTATCACTTTCTGATGTTAAGTATAGACTAGTTTATATATCACTGGAAGGTGGTTGCTCCTGCAGTCAGCACTTGTGTATGTTTTGCAGTGTAAAACTGCCTTCATGAATCTCTTATTGACAGTAACAGTTAATTTCTTCTTTCGTTTCTCCTCTGGACTTCTCCATGTCCATATGTGTCTTCAGTGATCTTGAAACTCGTTACTACCTGATTATTCGCCATGCAACATTGAACCCATTTTTCTCTGCATTCATTAGGAATTCCTACTCCAAATTCGCCAACTATTTCACCATCTCTCACCTTGCTTACTTTGGTATTCAAGTTTCTCCATGACAATTTCTTGCAATCTGCATTGAGGCTTGGAGTTGTCTAGTGTACAGTAAAACTTTTCAATTTCTTCTTCTGTACTTTGTTTTGTTGATGAAAGTCTTTCCTTTCCGTTTAACTACAAGAATTCTTTTAGATAGTTGATAGTAGACCTGAACACATTTCTTCATGTCTTGGTCTAGTGTAAGTCCTACTCTCCTCTCATTTTTCTCTCCGCCTGAATTTATGACCATATTTTTCATGGACAAAATCTCAAGTTTTCCCACCTCATTTTGCATACACATAAAATATTAACCTATTCATTTTCTGTTTTATATTTTCTAACTGGCTCTACTGATTTAGTGTTCTGACATTCCAACAGTGGATATTTAATAAATACTGAGATTTGAACCCCAAAATGAGCCATACTATTCAAGTTCTGGTTTATCATAATCTTGGAAAAACACTGGTTCAAATATTTTTCTTAATACTAATTCCAAGTTAGGACTGTGAATTAGTTAAACTTTATTCTTCTCATTTTCTATAATTCCAATTTCATTTTTTTTATTATTAATGTTCACCGAATACAAGGCTCAAGAGCCACTGAAGGTAGAGGATTATTGCGTGAATTTATATTAGTGTAGGAAAGAACAAGTGTTAGGGGTATAAAGCTGAAGTAGGCTTTAGAAGGAACCAGAAACCCAACCCAAAACAGGAAATAAGGGATATCCCTCTACTCCTGTTCAAAAGATGAAGGAAGATTGTGAACCTATCTACTCCTATTGGCAAATAACAGGAATCTCTCCTCAAACATGTCTATCCACTATATACAACCACTCCAGGGTTATGTTCCAAGGATGGGGTCACTGACTGAAAAGTTGTACCTTACCATTATTTCAGCTGTACTACACATATAATAGGTTTGTGTCAATGAGCTTCAGATAGCTTTAATGTCACTATTGCTCCATTTTCCCCCTATTTCTAAATTTTTATATGGTACAGTAACATACTGAACAGTAAACATAATAAACAAATTCAAAAATTAGCTGTGGGAAGCAGTAGAAAAGATGCATTTAGGTCTTTCACAAAGGTGCACATGTGACAATAAATGCAACAGACTAGGCTAGAACTGTTCGCTGATTACACTTTCTGCACATCATTAATAAATATTAAGATCACTTTTCTTTTATTTAAAAGATTTTTAGTCTAAAGTTTCCTCCATGTGCACATTTTAAGACACATGCATAATTGGCAATGGCCGAGTCAGTTAAAAGCATATCATCTCTAACAACAGTTTCTCCTGCAAAGGGGGGACACAGATTCAAATCCTGCTAGAGGGTGCATTTTTCTTTAATAAGATTTCTTGAATATTCAGGCCAGTAGATAAAAATAAATATAGTTAAAAAAATTAATTGGTTTACAATTATTCCACATTTCAAATTTGTATTTTCATCTTTGTTGTTTTCAGCTCAATAGTAAGCACTCCAGACCATGAATATAAAAAAAATTCTCATTAAATTTTATTAAAATTAATGGGAACAGCTCCATTTTGTTACATAAATTAATTGTAAAATGATACCTTCTAGGGAAGCTCATACAACATGATTTTTTAAAATGTAAAAATATGTTTTTTTTTTAATTCAAATCTGAAATTCTTTCTTGATATTGATTATGGACACCAGATTATAAATTTAAAGAAAAATTGTTTTTTACATTTTAAGAAAACATGTTGAATGAGTATATTTTGATTTGGCTTATATAGAGGATTCAATTTACATTGCAAACTGGACACCAAACCCATTAGCTTTTCTAAAATTTAATAAAAATTATTTTCTACATATTCATGAGCCCCAGTACTTAATCTATAGCAGTGTTTCTTATCTTTTCTTACTTCAGGGAACACTTGTAGACTAACTAAAATTATGGAGTGCACTTGAAATTTTAATAAGGAAAAATTAGTCATGAAATATGAAAATAATAAAGTAGTCCCCTGAAATAAACATTTAAGACATTACATTGCTTGATATCTCTAGCAGTTAAAAAATAATGATTTTTTAAATATAAAAATAATTCATTAACTTATGACACACCTGGTTACCTTTCAGTGTGCATTAGTGTGCCCAGCCATGTGCACCAGTTGAGAAATGCTGATCTATAGTAATTGTTTTTTTTTGTTTTTTAAAATGGCAGATCAAGCTCTATGAGTTATTTAATGCTGAAATTTAAATATTTTTTATGCCTCTTTTTTAAGATAATAATGGTTTTAGTGATACAAGTCTTATTAATTAACCAATAGCTGGGGGGAGAAGAGGTGGATTCATACATTTCTCAAGGATATCTGTGCATAAATGAATATAACGAACTGGACCTGAATTGGAACTCGGCTGTCCAATTTCCAATTCCAAGCCATTATCCATTACAATATTCTCAAATCCAAGCTTACAAAGCCTGGTATTCCCCAGATGATCACTCATCTAGGAACTGAACAGGCTCTACATTGCTTAACTTTGGTGATCGTACGGGAGCTGGTGTTTCAATGTGATGTGGCCGTAAACTCCAGGGAACTAGGCTTATGTTGACCCTTCATAAGAGAGATCATTAAAACATCCCATGAGTGGTTGTTAAAGTAAAGTACCTTTATTTATTTTTGGTGAGATGAGAAAGTAAAAGTACTTAGTAAAATAGAAAATAAAAAAGCAGTTACCAATGTAACTAACATTTGAAAAGAAAATGACTGGTAAAAATGAATTTCACTTTTCTGAAAATCTTTACCCAATAAAGTTTAATAGAAAAAAAAATAATACTTTTTCTTTTCTTTTTTATTTCAATTGAAATTAAAATCTGATCTTGAGCTCAAAGAAAATATCTGAAGATAATCTACCATTCAACAACTGTT
>OZ038480.1:48562179-48837179 GCA_964036315.1 Acanthosepion esculentum
AAATTCATCAATATATGTTTAGCATCGCCTTCCTAAACCGAATGTGTCGCGAATCGGATGAGGTAGGCGCCCTCTGGAAGGAAGACGTCCGTAGAAACTTCCCATCTCTTAGAAGTGTGCACTCGAACGAGGAGGAGGCCCATCATTTACTCCGAGCCGAATACTCCTTCTATCACGAATGTCGTGTTGCTCTGAAATGCCTCTTACAGGCGTCAGATGGCCTCTCCTACACCCAGGTGTTGTCTCGTAGGGTATTGTATCAATTGTTAGTCAGTGGGGCTGTTCAGGATGATCTGATTGACAAGCTCGGTCTTACGAAGCAGGAGGCTCGCTCAATATGGCCTTGGGCACCTGGGTTGAAATGCCTCAATAACCATGAGGCATCACTAACCTGGCTGGTGATTCGTGGAGCCCTCAGTGTCTCCAAAAGACTTTGTTCAGTGGGCTTGGAGAAATCTCCAAACTGTCAACGCTGTATTGGGGAGGTCGAGACCATTGAGTCACGCCTTCTTCCATTGCAGGGTGGTAGTGCCGTTGTGCAAGTTTGTTGAAGGCCTCATGGTCCGCATGCTGCAGGGAAAGTTCTTTGCCCTTGAGGCCAGTTCTGTTTGTAGCAGATGACGAAGGTTGAACACTATATGTTCCTTTGCTTACTAGGTGTTATGAGAGTCGTGATTTGGATGTGTCAGAAAGAATTCTATGAGGGTGAGAAGTTCACTTCTTTCCAACTGATCTTGTTCTTTAAGCATCAGCTTAAAATCAAGATTAGGATGGAAAGGCGGCAGCTCACCTCATCAGAATCTGGCAAAAGGTAGGTGAATCTTGCGCACTTGTGCCAAGTAAAAGGGGCTGACCTGGAGTGGCATTTTGATGCTGGTTAGGCATCAGGATATTGGTTTCCTGAATTGAACTTCGGCAACCCATCCCTGGTTTTAGGCTAGAGTAGGTTTCTTGTATTTGATTCTTTAGTTTTTCTCTTCTTTTCCAGTAAACTTAGCTTGGGTGTGTTTGCTCATTGGCCCCTTTTTTTTTACTGTCCCTTTTTCTTTAATTTACCTCCCCATCCCCTCCCTTGTTAGGTGGTCAGTGATGTCAGTTCTCTGATGGATGCGGGGTGACTTTCGTTTCGCATGTGTGCTTTTTCGTATTTGTTGTTGTGTCAGAATGAGTGTGTGTCTGTGTGAGTGCTTGGGATGGATGAATGTTTTTCTATAATTTTTATAGTCCTGCATCGATTTCGTCCAGTTAACTGATTTTTCTGTCACATTTAAGGTTTGTGGGGTGTGGTTTTATTACTAACATGATTTTGTTTAGTTTCATGTAAATAATTTAAAGTCATATTGTACAGAATCATTGGGGATCTTTTTAACTTGTTGATTTATTCCCTCCCCCCACAGACAAGATTTGTCCATTTTTTCTTTTGCTTTTTTTTTTTTTTTACCCTGCTCATTTTTTCTTTTTACCCCATTAATTTTACTTTTTCTTTTATTCTAGTTTTCCTTTTTGATTTTGATTTTCTCTTTTAAATATATCGTTTTCTTTATTTTGTAACCCATCTGCGTTTTGCTTTAATTTCTGACTAACTTTAATTTCTTGTTATTTCTTTAATTTTTTCCTTTTAATATCCTTTAAGTTTCTTTTGTGTATTATTTTTCTTATTTCTGTGCCAAATTAGTTCTAATCTTTGTATTGTCTCTTTGTATTGTCTAATTTTTCTATTTTCTTTTGTTTATTTGTTTGACTCGCTTTCATAGTGTCAGCCATTTTTTTTTGTAATAGCTCTGTCTATTTTTGAAAGTTTCGTATTTTCTTTGTTTTCCTTTTTCTTTGTCTAGCGTTTTTTTTTTATTGTTTATTTTGTTGTTTTTTTTTAAATTCATTGTTTTGCCTTTAGGCGAATTTTGTTTTTTCATCTGTATTTTTTTTGTCTTGCCTTTAGGTGAACCTTGTTTTAATTGTTGTCCTTTATCATTTGTTTTTTTTGTAAAACCTTTTTATTTAATTTTGAATTTTTAGTTACTAGGCGAACTTTGTTTATTTAGGATTCCCACTCCCTCACCTACAGGCGGATTTGTTTCTTACTACTTCTTTAAAAATGGAGAGAAAAAGTAATGTCTCCTCCTTCCTTATTAAAAAGAAAAAACCTGTCATCGCTGATCTCAAGAGGTCAGATAAAAAACATTTATTTTACATCAAGAAGCACCTCCCCTCGACAAAGATGATACGGAGGAGTACCCAGTCCTATCAGATAAAGACATTGAAAAAAGTCGACGAAAGCTAATAATGGCCATAATGAGAAAAGTATAGAGGCCAATAGTGGCCCAAATAAAGACAAGATTAAGGATAATTCAGAGGCCGGGGAATCGCCCTCTTGTTGGAAGTCCCCCGTAGTTGTATAATCAATATCACGGAGTTGTTGGAGCGAGCTAAGAGTTACGCACACCTTGTCGTAGAAGGTGGACTCTTAGAAGACCCCCAAGAACCAAGAAAAATTGATAAAAGAATAGTGTCAGTTTTCGTTGTGGACAAGCGTACATGCAAAATTTGTCGCTAAACAAAAGACAGTGATAAAAATCACTGGAGACCTTGGGGTTCAAGCCCCTCAGAATTGTTAAGGGAGCCGGCTTTTTCATGTGGGACATATTGTTACCCACGCCGGAAGACTGCATTGCGGCATCTAGTAGGGATTTGATTACAAAAGATTTGATCCTCCGCATGGAGTATGAAGGCTGAAGAAAGACCACATTAGCAATATATGAGGTCCCTCCTCAGTTTATCGGGGAACACTTCGCGGCGTATCTATCCCAGTACGGCGAAATACTGGGCGGTCCCTGCGATAGCCTGAACGCGGGGTGGAGTTTTGAAATACTACTAGATCAAAAAGCCTTCCTATCCATCCCCAACTGTCTGGAAGTAGGGTGCTTGAAGCTGCCGGTCATTGTGACCGGCCACAAACCGGTATGCTGGAAGTGTGGAGAGACTGGTCACCTCTCCTCTTCCTGCCCAGAGAAGAAGGCCTCTGCAAGTCAAGCTCCAGCTGACCAAAATCTCCCTCTGACCGTGTCTTTACCTACCGCCTCGCCTGTAATGGGCATGCCAGCTTCTGGGACCAGGACGGTTAAACCTCCGGTTGGCCCAACATCTAAGGCCACATTCCCCAAAGAGCCTTCGCCCGCTGCTAGTGCATTTGCAGAGAAGGGGGAGGGGGAATGGCTGATTGCTGGTTAGGCCAGAGGGAAGTGCCAGACAGTGGGGCCTCAGTCCTCTGAAGCCCCAAGGACGAAAGGCACTTACAGCCCAACTCCCTTGTGCAACTTTAAGGGTGATGCCCCGGCCTCTCATCTGTCTTTTCAAGATAAGCAAAGAAAATTCAAGACTGGTTTTGAGAAATCAAAAAAATTAAGAAGCTGAAAAAGAAACTGGATAAACAAAAGCTGACTCAACCCCAAAACCCTATTCCTTCCACGTCCTCTACCTTGTCCACCCCCTCACCAAAGAAACGACCTTCGCCTCTGGCAAAACCATCCAAATCACTTCCCCTCAGTAGAGATCCCAGCCATTATAGACATAGATCTTTCTACACCCCTCTCCACACACCCAGTCCTTCCCCCGTTAAAAAGATCCTCCCACACCCCTCTGCATACCCCCAGTCCTTCCCCCGTGAATAATGCGGAAATGCCACCTCCCTCTTCCAAATGTCAGAGAAGCCCCCACACAGGAGCTTAAAGATAAGAAAAAGAAGTTGCAGAAACTTATTTATAACACGGGAGAGGATGTTTGTCGAATTTCCCCTGCTCAGGCCGAGAGAGCCCAGGATTATGGAAATCAAAGATTTAAAGTACTTACTCTCAATAAGGCAGCTTGTAGACATGGACATTGAAGTGCCTCAAAACTTCCTGCTTACCCAAAGGGTTCTGACAGTAATCAGAACGGGAACTGGAGCAAAGCAGATTTGAGCAATGCTTGATGTTCAGAACGGCATTGTTTTGTCAGAAAAGTCGGTATAAGTTTTTATCAAAGTTGTTATACATTCTATAATTTTCACAGACAATAAATACGATATTAATTGTTATTGTCTGAGATTTTGGTGTAATTTGAGAGGATAATACAAAAGTTATGGATGATTTAGTGATTTACTGCAAAACCCATGGCAGCCAAAATGATCAGGGAAAGAGTTGGCTAAATAGGCGTCGAACTGTATATATTTTATTTTGTGTTCTTTTTTAGTAAATTAAATATTTGTTTGTGATTTCGCTCTGTGTTTTGGCAAATCATTCTTTTTTCCTTTGTTACAATTACCAACACGTAACACTACGATTAGTACACCGTGGATGAAAGAAAAACTTGTCAAAAATTATTAATAATTGACAATGCTTCACTGAAAAGTAAATTCGAGGTAATATTAATTCAGAAGCTGATTTCAGTTCTTTTCGTTAAAAATTAAATCTCATACATTATTTTGAAAATTATTGTATTTCATAAATTATTAAAATATAGAATTTCAGAAATTTTTAAAAATCGAATGGCAGTTGCTTAGAAAAACATACTCATGGGTAATGTATGTCTGATGAGGAACTAAAATATTTATTAATCCAACATTGATTATGTATACAAATGTTTTTGAAAGTTATTTTAAAGATTGTTAGATGATTTCAAATGATGATGAAAGAAAAAAAAGGAAAAAAGAAAAAAAAGGAAAAAAGAAAAAAAAGGAAAAAAGAAAAAAAAGGAAAAAAGAAAAAAAAGGAAAAAAGAAAAAAAAGGAAAAAAGAAAAAAAAGGAAAAAAGAAAAAAAAGGAAAAAAGAAAAAAAAGGAAAAAAGAAAAAAAAGGAAAAAAGAAAAAAAAGGAAAAAAGAAAAAAAAGGAAAAAAGAAAAAAAGGAAAAAAGAAAAAAAAGGAAAAAAGAAAGAAAAAAAGAAAAGAAAGAAAAAAGAAAAGAAAAGAAGAAAAGAAAGAAAAAAAGAAAAAAAAAGAAAAAAAGAAAAAAAAAGAAAAAAAAGGAAAAAAGAAAAAAAGGAAAAAAGAAAAAAAGGAAAAAGTAAAAAAGAAAAAAGAAAAAAAGGAAAAAAGAAAAAGAAAAGAAGAAACAAAGAGCACATATTACACTTAATTTACTCAGATGCTAATTAAAAATATCACTATCAAAGTAATAAAAAAAACTTACGCAGCTCATGGGTGATACTTAAAGTTTTAATCACAGAAACTCTGCACTGGTAAGTTGAAAAAATTTTCCAAAAATGATTATCTCTTTGATTTCCATGTCATAGATTTTTAGATAGAGACATATTTTTTGAGAGGAACTTAACATAATTTTGATTTCTTAACACAAAGACACACACTCTCTCTCACATATATATATATATATATATATATATATATATATATTAGATTTCTCTTAGAAAAACCAAGGCTGGACAGCCCAGTCAGCCCTATTATTTAACCCATAACTAGAGAGAAGAAATGGATTCATACCATTCATAAGGGTATTTGTGCAAAAGTGACCACAACAACCTTGGCAAGAATTTGAATTCTGGATGCTGACTTAACTTTCTGAACCAATAACAACAGCACATCCACACACACACATATATATATATATATATATATATATATATATGTTTTTGTTTGGTGACAGAGCAGAACATGAGTGATATACTTAAAAATAGAGAGGTAAATGATATAAGAATATATATATATATATATATATATTGGTATGTGAAATATTTATGTGTATTATATTTGACAATATGTATGGTATTTAAATTATATTTATATATATTGGAGAGGATATGTATATATATACATGCATTTTTTAAAAATATTTTAAAGTTGGATATGTATGTGTTTGCATATTTGCCTACATATGTTGTGTGACTATATATATATATATATATATATATATATATATATATATATATAAATAAATAAAATACTGAGTACTGGTACTAATAAAATAATGCTTGATATATAACGCTTTCATCCTGCACTTGAAGATTGCATTGTACATAAAACTCAGTTGTGGTATTGATGATATATATAAATTAGTTTTAAGATATGCTATATTTATGGATAAAAGTACCCATAGCAGAGATAGAGTATGGAGATATAAAAACATGAAAGTGGATAAAGACCAATGTTATATCTATATATAATATATATATTTTACACACACACACATTTTTTTTTTCATTCATCAACCCATCATGTGTGACACTGATGCTAGTCCCAGGATTGAACTGGGAGATATAGCATAGCAGTATCGAAAGTGTTGGTGCTACTTCATGTGGTTGTGAAGGCCAATACATAAGTCCCAAACTTGCCTATATGGCTTTCCAGTCTGGCTTGTTGAGAGACTGGGTTTCAAGACATGTGGGATTTATGTTTCAGTAGTTAAAGACGCCTTTGTCCTTAATATGTCTTTTTTGACCTCTGAAATCCCATTTAGTGGTTATAAAGGACTTGGTGAGGAATGTGGTGGTCAGACATACAAATAGTATGCCCTATCCACCACGGGTGTTTGTTGGCCACTGTTGTTTCCATACAAATGGTATCAGACATATTTAAGATACCAGTGTAGAGCACTTGTTTGTCTCAGAACAATTTTAACATTTTTTTTAAAAAGCTATTGGATAGAAATGGCTTCCAAAATGGAGATGTGCCATTTATAAGTTGTCAACATTCTGGCCACAATAAATGAGGGTGGACACACATACAGCATTATAAACAGGAACTTTGGGATTCTGTTTTTAAAAACTCTTTTATGAAGAAGCTGCCCAAAGGCTGCTAAGCATTTACTGATGTGGCTACTTATTTCATTGACACGAGAGCAATCTGTAGAGAGTACAGAACCAAGGTAAGTGAAATGATGCACTGTGTTGTTGGATATTGATTATTTAGAAGCTGGGGTTGGGGCTACAAGTGGTTCAATAGTGAGTTGGGCCATGAGATTTTTTTGATTGTTGACATGAAGGCCGGCAAACTGGAGATTTTGTTGAGAGTATGCTACATAGATTCTGAGGTGTATGCATACTGGAGTTTGTGGAACTGGCAAATATTCTTTTTTGTGTGTGGGCATGAAACTGCCTGATCTTACATACACATATGTGTGTATACATAAGATGTCTCCAAAAATGAAATCATATTTGTTAATAGCAGTTATGGTAATTATCTGAATGTTAAATACTTTCATGGTAAATAAATCCTTTTATGAAATTGAGACAAAAAGGCAACTGATGTTTATATTTAAAATGATGTTTTACTTGAGATGTAAAAAATGTTGAAGGGGGGAAAAAAAGAAAATTTTCCTCAAATGAAGAGAATTAACACACAAAACAACAAAAAATAATTTAGTCAATACATATATTTAAGGACACTAGTTCCAGGATAATAATTAATAACACCGTCTCACACATTTCTTCTGATCATTTCAAATCATTTAAACAAAGTTGAAATGCAATTCTTTCTTAAATTTATTATACACATTTATTCTTCATTATGAATGTTTAACTGACATGTAATAAGCACAGATACTATTAAGAAACAGTATCTATACATTTTATAAACATGTTGCATCCTTTTCATTTATTCTTCATTATGAATGTTTTGTTCTCAGATAATAACCACATAATACTATTAAATTGTGTAGACATTTTGTGGAGATACCCTATCTGTATGTTTCTGTGTTAATGAGAAAAGACTTATTTCATTCTGCCACCAATTTAGATTTATGATTATTGCATATATATATATATATATATATATATATACACACTAATCATAATTCTTTGAATAAATTCATCAAGTTGAAATATATTCACAGCTGTTTTCAAGCAATGGTTTTTGTTTTGCTTTGTTTTTTAATCAACTTCTAAGAAACAAAAAAAAAATAACTGTTTTCGAAGGGAGATGATCATCTCGGTAATTGGGGATGAAGAAAAACTTATGACTGAGTTAAAATATTCGTTTACAAAATAAAATAAAAGCTCTACATTACATTCAGTCGTTGCAGGTTTTATTTTTGAAAAACTTTGCTGCAAGCGAATGTATAAAAAAAAAAAAAAAAAAAAAAAAACGTGGATAAACACAGATGATATGGCGGCACAGAGAAAAGTTATATATATATATATATATATATATATATATATATATATATATAAGATAGATAGATATATTTGTTTGCTATTTGGTCCCAATCTTCTTCAGTAGAGAAGCAGCCTCTTCATGAGCCTGGAAAAGAAAAAGGACACAAATAAATAATCAATTAAATAAGAAAAACAGCAATTAAATATTTGACTCGATTATTGTTTACCAGGCACACAGTTCTGGCAAAAGACAACTTGAATAAAACAGTTATGGAATAAGCCTAATTGACTAAAATAGTGATGTAATATTCATCACAATATATCGACAAGTACACCTCCTGTCTCACTGAACAAGCAGATCACCATTGAACTATTATTACTACTTTATCTGTTATTTGTAATTGAAAGCAAATCTAACACAATAGCTAAGGTTGTCTTATTTAAATTATTAGTTATTATTCTTAAGTTTTCCTTGAATTCATTCTTTGCTACTGTAGATGTGCTTTTTAATTGCATTTAGTCATGATTTATTCAAATCATTGGGCCCAGTAAGTGGTAGTCAAGCCAAATATTTGTTTATAATAGATCTTGCTATACACAAGTGATTTCTCCATAAATTTAATACACATGTTTTAAATGACAGTAAATATAATACTTAAATCTTGGTATAATAAAACATTAATCAAAACATAGTGATCTTTTCTAAGTGGCCTTTCCCTCTTAGTAAAGATAACAAGCACAACGGACATTTTGCTAGGATATAAAATACTGGAGGTATGAGGTGGCTAAATGGTTATTAGCTAAGAAAATTTGAAATTAATGAATTGAGTTTCAAATCCAGATGAGACATTCTGCACTCCACACTAAGGGATCTTTCACTTCTCTCTGAATTCTCTCCCATTACTATATATTTTGACAAAATACTTCCCACAATAATGAACAAGGTAGTTGTATCAAAAAGCTGTTACTGTCATTGCCAACCATGACAGGTTCTAATCAAACTATAAAGCATTAACTCATATGCTCAGGTATTTTTAAATGATATTTTCTGTTTTACTAATGTACTGGCAATGTATCTTGTGGTACCATGGGTAGGATTTATTAAATAAAATATTAAAACTTCTAGTCACTTATATAATTAAAGCATATAGACAAAGTAATAAAAGTATATATCCAAATCCAAGACATTCTCTCTCCTGTTGGAGAAACCCCTCCTTGGTTGACATCTATTCCTTCCTATCTTGGGTTGTGGTATTGGGTCAGATCATTGTGCCATCTTGTATTTGGCCATCTTCTAGTTCTTTTCTACTGTATTGTGTCCACTCTGTCAAATAGTCCACCAGTTGTCTCAGAGATGAGAGATGTGGCGAGCCCATCTATGTTGGCTTTTTTTTGATGGTCTTGATCATGTCCTTCACACCACTCTGCTGCTGAATCCAGGTGTTGCTCTTCTTGTCACATATGGTGATGCCGAGCATGAGCCTCTTCATTTTACATTGGACCACTGCAAGTGTCTCTGCAGTGGTGGTGTTGAGTGCCCATGTCTCACTTCCGTTAGTAGTCACCAGCAGAACATATTCATTAAACAACTTTCTCCTGGTTTCAATTGTTCATATACACAAATTTCATTAAAAACAATTGACAAGGTACAGTGGTCAGGTGTTTTTTTATTTAATTTCTCTTGTGTTCTTTTAATTTTCTTCTTTTCTGGACATAAATTAGAAATTGTCCAAATGTTCTGTATGCCTGAGCACTTTCAGCTATACTTTTATTCATTATCAAAGATGATTTTATTTTTACTTTTAACAGAATGTATGGATTGTTTTATGTATGTATCTAGAGTTATAGGAATGATTTATTTTCCAAATACAGTCAGCACATTGTGACTGTGTTTATAGTTGATATTATTAAGCATTGACCTTTTCTTTTTTATTACTAATGCTTCCATTTTTAACCATTTTTTTTAACATGTGGATGAGTCTATTATATTTGTATTATCAATGAGTATGTTGCAGATGGAGTTTGGTAGATCTCCATGTGTATTTAAATGAGACCTAATTGAGCTAGGGTCAGAGAGATCTAATGCAAGTCTTCTTGTTAGGCATGTTGTAGTATACCCAATATAGTTGGAAAATTTCTACATAATTTATGTCCAGAAAAGCAGAAACTTATAAGAACACAAGAAAAATTAAATACAAAAAACACTTAAACTCAGTACCTTGTCAGTCGTTTTTAATGAAACTTGTTATAAAAGAGGGTTTGCTACCCAAATGCACACTATATATATATATATATATATATATAAGTATATACACAAAGTAATAAAACTAAATATACAAATATTATCCATTTCTTAGCTAAAGCTTTTAAAAGGTAATTCCCTAAACTACATTCAAACAAAGATACATGGTCATGCTACCTGAAAATATCAAGCAATGTCTGACACTACCATTAATCCTAGTAGTTATAAAAATCAGGTTTGGAGAGAAATATACAGGAAGTCAAATCATGTGAAACTGAATACAACTGGTAAATAACACCAAACCATTTAGTGTGATCTACACAAAAGACAATTTATAGCCAACAAATAATAAGAAATGTACAAGATTGGTTGGTGTATAAAATATTCATACATGAAATGTACAATTGTAGGAGCCGGTTTTCGAGGATGATGAAATATGTCTTGATTATGAAAGCTGTATTTTAGGAGACATTAACATTAAAAAAAAAAAAAAAAAAAGAAGAGAGAGAGACTGTTCCTTTTGATACACTCATGTGAGTGATTCTCATTGGTTCTATGGTAGCCTATGTATGTAATGTCTATTTTCGGCCACATAAATAAGTGTGACATACAGATTTTGATTTTCACTCTCATCATAGCAAAAGTGAAATTGATTGAACAAATTTAAAAAATTTTTTTTAACTAAAATTTGTTTTATATTTTGTTACTAGGTCAGGGTTATCGTTTGAAGTTGAAAAGGTGTTGTGCATTAACAAACAATAACTAAAAATGCTGAATTGGCTGAGAAAGCAGACAAACAAGAAAGTGAAACAAAACCTTTTTGTGCAGAGAAAATTTCAAGAATAGTTCCTGAAAGAAAGTACAAATTCACGGAATGTTCTCAAGAGTCTCTGTAAAAAAAATGAAGAAAATATTGAATTAAAGATCGAGTGAAGTATATTGTCTAAGCCACATGTGTCTATTATACAGAATGCTAATTTTAGTGTCCTTTCTCGACCTTGGTACAAAGTGAAAGAAATTGATCATGCCAAATTATGTGTTCTCTCTCTCAGAAACTGCAACTAAGGTCCATCCAGCATTGTTGCAGTAAAACCACAGATATGCTGTAGATTGAACAGGTGTCAATAACAGGATTTGATTTGCTTCTATTGCAGACAGGTTTGCTTAGAAACAATAGGCGGACATTTAAATTATTTACTAGTTTATCAGTGTAATCAAAAAAATATTTTTGTCATTACATTATAATTAGATTTAATCAAAAACTTGATTATAGTCACTACTTCCTGAATATTTAACTAAACTAAAAGTAAAAATAACAACTGAACTTCAACCTTGTCCCTAGGCTATGAATGAAAACAATTATAATAAATAAAGCTAATTAATAATATATTCTTATATTTAAATATATCTTTAAAAAATATTTAACTACAGAGCCAATTATAATTCAAGTGTTCTTTTAACATAACATTTCTAGTATAAACATGTGGCATTTCTAGTAGATTATCAGAAGCCCCCACTATGTAAATGGGCAATTTAACCATCTCGGACAGATTATCAAAAACATTTTTCACTTCAATTTGCCAAGCCAAGTTAATCACTATTTGATAAAATGATTAATAAGAAAAAAATGATTGAAAAAGATGACAGCAGTTGAAGCCTGTCTCAACTCACTTTAGCAACTAAAAATTTTAAACTTCTAAATAAGATGTACTAGTGAATGCTAGACAATCTCATTATAGATGAAGACAAGCGGGAACAGAAATGTGGTCGTACAGAAGGATGCTGAGAACCATGGACTCAACATATGAATAACAAAGTTTTAGAGCAAACAAAAAGGACACATACTTAACATCAGAATGAGAGAGCTGAAATTTCTAGGGCATATAATGAGGAAAGAGGATTTAGAAAATTTGACACTCAAGGATATATTGAAGGCAAGAGAGATAGATGAAAACTACATAACCTACATAATGAGCTTGTGTAAATGGTGGGCAAAATAGGGATTTGAAGAGATAGAAAAAGACAGACATTATTAAGTGCTACAAAGGACAGGAAATTGTGGAGAGCCATGATCAACCATGTCTGGAGGGGACACAGCACATAGAAGAATTTGTAGAAAGTAAAACAAATTTATTATTAATTTCAAAGAGAAAAGAAAATAATCAGAAACAGTAAATTTTGATGGGTTAAAAAAGATATATGATGATCAAATTAAACATTCTGAGTCAGAAAATATTTGAAAAGATATTCTTACCTTTTTATCATCTACTGTTCGTACTGGATGATCTTGTACTCTAGTGAGGAAATTTCGAGCATCATCATTTTTACGCATACGGACATATGTCTTTCCTAACATTGCCAAATTCATACTGTAGAAATTGGGATCCACTGGAATGAAAAAGAAAAACTCATTTATATATACATATAAATCATTTATACTGTGTTGATTTTGAAAGTGAAAAGATTTTAGTTCTATATATAATAGCTGTCCACTCGTATTTGAGAATACCTGTCTATTAGGGCGGCTAGCCAATCCCTACTGCAGACGCTCGCTCAGGCACATTTGTGTTTGTTCAACACCCACAGAGCCAATCTGTGGTTTATACTGCAACTATGCTGAGCAGACCTTAGTTACAGTTTCTGGGAGAGAGTGTGTTATCTAGCGTGATCAGCAATCTGAACAAAGCCAGCACACTCAAACCCTCAGTCACGATGACTTGTGACTTCATGCTAGCACAGCTATCAATGGCCCCCAAAAGTTCCATCTACCTAATTTTACTCACAAGGCTTGGGTCACTCGCGGTACGGTTTTCATGCACTTTCCAAAGGTGCCACATGCTGGGATCACTTCCTCCAGACCAATAACATCAGGAAGTCTACTTCCTGACAAATCAACTGTGGTGAGATATAGGCATATATGCATCATTATCATCAGGAGAAGGAGGAGGAGAAGGAGGAGGAAAAAAGGAGGAGAAGGAGAACAACAACAACAACTAGCTGCTCATTTCTGAGTACACTTGTCTGTTAGGGTGGCTAGCTAATACCTGTTGCAGATGTCTACTCTGGCACATTTGTGTTTTTTCAACACCCACACAACCAACTCTTGGTTTATACTGCAGCTATGCTGAGCAGACCATAGTTACATTTTCTGGGAGAGAACGTATAATCTGGTGTGATGACAGCTTGAAAAAAAGTCATTGATTATTTGATTCATTTTTTTTACAGCTTATTAACCTATTGCAGGTAAAGCCAGAAAATATTTTTAGATTGTAAAAAGTTTTTTTGTTGTTGAGATAATGTAAGTTTTACTACTTAACCCATAGCTGGGAAGAGAAGCGGTGGATTCATACCTTTTCCCAATGGTATTTGCACATAAGTGAATATAACAAACCCAACTGGAATTGAAACTTGGCTCTCCAATTAACAATTCTGAGCCATTATATGTTACACCACCTGCACACCCAAGCAGTCATCCATCTAGGTACTGATCAGGCTCAATGTGGCTTAACTTCAGTGATCATATAGGAATTAGTGTTTCAACATATGGCCATAAGCCATGAACAAGGTCAGTATGCTCAAACCTCTAGTCAAAAAGACTTGTGACTTCATACGAGCAAAACTATTCATGGCTGCTGAACAGTTTTGTCTACACGATATCACTCAAAAGGCTTCAGTATGGTTTTCAGACAATTTCCAATAGTGTTACATGCTGGGATCACCTCTCATAGGCTGATAATATCAAGAAATACCTTGTCAAATCAACCATGGTGAAATTCAAACCCAGGTCTTGCAGCCAAAATGCAAATGCTCTAACCACTTAGCTACACAATGAGATACATAAACTAAAGGAATCCTGGGAAAAACTGAAATTTATACAGTAAAGCCTCAATTGTTTTAAGAGAAAGATTTTATGCTAAGTCAATGAATGCTATGTGTTTCCTTATAAGGAAACAGCTAATATAGCCATTACCACAAGTATAGTAGATTTGGGATTTAACACAATTCTTCACTGGACTATTGTGCCAAAAGAGTTTGTTTTTTTGTTTTACTTTAATTTTGGCTACAAAAATTGAAACTTTATTTTTTTATGCACATTCTATTTATGTGTATTTGCCATTAATAAAATATTATGAATTATTTTCATTTATAATAACAAATAGTTTTTTTTTTTAAATTATGCCTAAAATAAATTTTATTAAGAAAATGGACATTAATGATAGATTTTAGATAAAGATTATGGAGTCACTGTTAGAAAAGACTAAGAATCACTGAACTAGACTGTAAAAAATATTCACAACCATGGTTCCCCTAACCAATTTTTGGTCATAGAAGCACCACATGTATGTGTGTCTAGAATAATATAACCTGTCAGAACCCATATCTCTTAAGGCTTATTTTGAATGCATAGCTGACTTTCTACATTGACTGCTCTGCTAAACCAAGAGAGCCCATTCTGCCTTATTGTTTAAATTATAACCGAGAAAAGATGGATTCATGCCCATTTCCTGCAAAGGAAATGAAACAGAATTGACCACAATTTGAACATGGTTTGACAATTTTGCTTTTTGCACTGATAACAGTTACTCTATCCCCATATCTATAACAAATATGTAATATTTTTTATATAATTTAATAATTTTATATTACACATTATTACATATGTTAAATTAGTTTTTGCAGTCAGTCAGTTATGTGCCATACGTGATACACACTTAGGTGATCATATATCTTTCGATGCATGACTGACGAGGCAGATTTTTTTCCTGCAGTAGGTTGCCATTTCTTTCTGCAGTAGACCAGTTGCCATCCAAGACTATAGAACCTGGGCTGTCCTGCTAATCATCCATAACTGGAGGGAGAAGAAGAGGATTCATACTTCTCCCAAGGGTATTAGCACGTAAGTGAATGTAATGGATTCAACTGGAATTCAAACTTAGCTCCCTGATTCCTCGATCCAAGCCACTATCCATCACTCCACCGTGCCTCCTAGTTTTTGCACAAAAGGAAATTAATATTGCTTTTAAAAAAATAACCTGTCTGTTAGGTCACATTCACATTTAACGGGCATCCATTCATTTATTAAATCAAGGGTTTAATGTATTTACAAATTAACTTTTAATAACCCTCATTTCAATTTCAAACATTTTCTTGAATTTCATTGGTTGTTAAATATGAAATAAGCTTCGAGAAATTTCCATAACAAAACAAACAAATTTTGTGCAAAAGTAGGCTTAGCTGACGTAAAAAAATCTTTCTCAAATTCATCCCTAATTTAAATGTTTCAAGAAATCCTATTGGCCAAAAAATAAAAATACAACATTTGCCCACGCATTTCTCAGAAAAATTCGCAACAGATACCAAACCCCACTGAGCCGATTTGGTCATTAAAAAAACTATAAATAGAAACAGCAAGCAAATTTTTGTTGCATCTGAGATTCACACATGTGAAAGATACACACGGGAATTATGCGTCAGATAGCCGCCAAAGAAACAAACTTCCTTTATGAGAGATTAGAAAATTTTACACAAACTTTTTCATTCAATGTCTTTCATAGAAAAAAAAACTTTTGTCCAAGTTAAATTCCACCTTTTAAATCAAAGGCAAACAACTTTTCGACATTGAACATTTCCGAAACAGCAAAGAACTTTTCTCTAAAATATACTTTTGCACACATCATTACAAACAAAGAAATTGTAAATTGTGTAAATAAAATTTAATTTGTTGTTTCAAACATGTATTTTTTGTTGTGATTGAATATCGTTACCATTTGGCCATTTCTTATAATTTATGTTTGTGAATATTGCATATTTTATTTGCAGCACAATGTTAAATATTCATGCAGCCTTCCTAGGTCCACTACAAACTGTTCACCAAATAAAATCGGTTAATTGAATAACATTTATATTCATTAATTTCTTCTTATAGAAATTTCTTGTAGAATATATTTTTTTTTACTGTAATTTACATGAAATTGGAAAAGATAAGAATAAAATTTTTTTTATGAAAAAATATTTAATTACCAAAAATCTTCAGTGAAGAATTGATATATATTCATAAAAATATCAACATGACAAAGTAAACCCAACTGTATTTTCTGATGAAAAAGTTGGTAAATTTGAAAAAAAAAAAAAAAAAATCAAAATAAATTCATTTTCATTTTTTGGTATTCAGACCATTGTCCTCATCTTTGTTATTACAACATTTCGGCTCTTGTACCCTCCGGTCTTCCTCAGGTATATATTGATCTGGATAACCTACAGGAAATTCTGAACCAAACCTTTTATTTAATCTATGCAGGTAGACTGTTCTCATTCCTCTGCCCATATCTAGGGATATCATCTTGTTCTTATTTATAGTACTGCTCAGTTATTGCTCACCCATTTCTACTGTCATGTTTTGATTGCTGCTGCTGCTGAAGATTTGCTATCATTTGTCTTTCTCTCAAAGATGAAGACAATTAGCCCAAATATAAATAGTGTAAACTGTAAATTATGATAATGCCTCATCCCAGAAATTCAGACAGAAAAAAAAACAAATCAAACTTTGTTAAAGTTAGTGGATAAATAAAATGCTATGATTTCATTTCTCAAGTTACCTTTTTTATCTTCTATAAGCCAATTTATATGTACTTATATTCCCATAATACACATAATAATTTCTGATTTTTCATATTAATCGCGCCTAAAATAACGTCCGATGTGCTTTTTCATTTATTTTATTCTCCAAAAAGACATTTACGTAGAAAAACAAGGGGAATAACTCTAAATATTGCAATTCCCCTTTAGAAAGTTATCGAAACTACTGAGCTTAATTGTCTATTTTAAAATGAGAAAATAAACAAGTTGAAAGAAATCATCAAATACCTTCTTCAGCCTTCAGAAAATATTTTTCAGCCTGTAACAAAATATGAAAAGAAAACAATGTTAGTAAAAACTGAAAAAAAATGTTATTTAAAAATGTAGCAGCAGTATTAAAATACCATTTTGATTTTTAAAAAAGTTATCCATAGGTAAATTTTATGAAAGTAGACTGAAAATATGAATATAATAAAAACATTTAATATGATATACATTAGAATATTAATATGATTGTAGTGAAGCCAACCAGAGTTTTCTCCCCCTCAGACTACTCAACTATAAAAGAAATGGTAGAACTTTAGTCAAATTGCATTGAATACAATTTCACTACAAGTTTAAACATTCATTTGTTTTTCTTTACAATAGTATTATATAATACATAATTGTAAATATTTACAATATAATGTAATCTAATAGAAACATTTTGGCACTACTTAAATTAACTGGTCCACTTGTAAAAAAAAAAGAAAAAAAAAAAAGGAAAAAATCTTTTTTAAATTCCTTATGCTGTAACACTTGGCAAAACTGAAAATATTTGATTAGAAGGTCCTGTTCAGAATTGTTAATAAATGTGTATGCTGCATTTTATACTTGTTCCCAAAATTCGTTATTGAAAATCAACCTTTGCTTTATACCAAAGCTATTGTTTGAAGTAAACCTACTTGTTGAAGTGACTAGTATCAACATGAGTTTGCCTACCAGATTGATCCCTTGTTTGCTCCCAAAATAAATAATGTGCATCATATTGTGAAAATATGGTCTGTTTTAGAGTGCAGCATACATTTTCTAAAAATTATTATTTATTTAAATCAATAATTTGTATATCAATTTACATTCAAATAATTCAAAGTAACAAATGCCAAATAAAAAAGCTGTTTCAGTTAATCAGTTTAATAAATTAAAAATTAAAGATAAAAAGCAGGACCAATATTACTGACAGGCATAAAATGTACATCCTTCCTACACAGAAACCATGAGTCTATTTATGTAAAGTAATGACTAAATGTTACCTCTTCATAAGTTGATGTGGGTGGAGCTGCAAAAAGAGTTGCAGCTATCTTCTGCTGGTACCATGGAAGATCAGCAAACATAAAGCACCTTAACAAAAAAAAATTTAAAAAAAGGCAATAAGTGTCAGACACAAATATAATGAGATCCATTTTTATTTGGTAAACAAAAAAGAAAATATCTATGGCATAGAACAGAGATGTTGATTGGCTAGCACAGACCAATCCCTGCTCTTCTAGAGTATCTTGCAACAGTTCAGGATTCATGCAGACTTCAAGACTTATTACTTTTTCTTCCCTATACATTGCCAAGAT
This sequence comes from Acanthosepion esculentum, assembly GCA_964036315.1. Classification (NCBI taxonomy): domain Eukaryota; kingdom Metazoa; phylum Mollusca; class Cephalopoda; order Sepiida; family Sepiidae; genus Acanthosepion; species Acanthosepion esculentum. Next base: position 48,580,684 of record OZ038480.1, read on the forward strand.
GTGAAAATGAATCTAGTCATAGTGGACTACTTTATGATCACCAAGTTGGAATAAAACCCAACACAGGAATTTTTTTTTTTTATTTTTTTTAAAAAAACAACAGATGAGCTGTTATTCATTATATCCAGCAACAATATAACTCACTATATATCTATAAATTTTTAAATGAAAAAAACTCCAAGAAATACAAAATTTTAACAGGATTTCTTTACTCATAATTTCTATTTCATTTATGAATCTATCACCAAACAAATTACATCATGATGCTTTCTATATAGAATGAGTTACTGAATTTGCATACAAATGATGTAGATATTGATGATTATATTGGATTTTATCAGCAAACACATTAATTTACTGTGTGTAAAATATGACTGACAAAAAATATTCTGTATGCATTCTGTCCAGAAATTATAAAAACAACAAAAATGTCTAAGCTTTTTTTAGTGGAATTTGCTGAAAAGTGAATCCAGATTTTTATAAAAATATTTGTAAGTTATTTTTAAGTATTTTCTGCATGTTTGTAAAATATAATTTTTATTTTTTTTATTTTGGGAAACTGATTTTTTATAAAAAGAAAAACATGAAAAATTATATGTAATATAATTTGTAATTATAAAAAGACACAAAAGTCAGAGTTATTTTATGATCATTACCATTATTTTATGATCGTTACCATATAGCAAATTGTTAATAGTTTTTAACTGTGCTTTTTGCCCTCAAATATTGAATGGCACGATCTGTCACCAAGTTTGACAATTTAGAGAGCGTAGTTTAAGAGATTTTCTCTTGAGCATCTATGATAGTCTGTTTCAGTTCCTCAAGAGGGGAATATTGGATGTTGCCACTGTACACATCTCTTGTCATTATTCCAAAAATTCTATGGGATTGCAGTCTAGAGACAGGGCAGACCACTTCATTAAAAATAAAAAGTGATTGTTGAGGTATAAAACAGTTGTGTTTGCAGAATGGTAACTCACAGCCTTTCTGAAAAATCAAGTGTTTTTTTTTTCTTTCTCTATATTGGTAGCTTCTAGTAAAGCTGTATTTTAGTATTTCTTGTTACTTGGGTGCTGTCAGAGTTTTGTTAAGAATACTAAGCAACATAACTTACAGCCCATAATTCCTCAACCCCTAGACCTATGAGTAACTCTTTTCGATGTTTCTTGTAAATCATACCAAAACAAACTATGTACTAGTCAGGCCGGTCAAAATTAAAATGCCTTTCGTCTTTCCAGATCATATTCAGTAGGAGCACTTTGAGGATTATCTCTGTCCACTTCTTAGTGATGTTTATGCAAACATAGTTTTGACTTTGCTTGCACCAGTATTAGAGTTACTGGTCAAGATATGGTGACTGATAGATTTTTTTTTTTTTTTTTTTTTTTTACAGCTTATAAATTTCCATAGATTATTGAAATGCAAAACAAATTTTTGAGACTGTAAGAATTTTTTTTTTTTGCTAATAAATATTGTATTAACAATTTTTGGAGTTAATAATTTTCAGATAAAAGTCCTACTATGTAATCCATAGATGAGGGAGAAGAGGTGGATTAATACTTTTATCAAGGGTATTTGCATGTAAATAAATGTAAGGAACCCAACTGGAATTCAACCATGGCTCTTCAATTTCTCATCCTGAGCTGTTATCTATTACACCACTTGCACATGCAAGCTTACTGGTATTTCCAAATGGTCACTCATCTAGGTACTGACCAAAATCATCATTGCTTAACATAAGTGATTGGATGAAAACTGGTATTTAAACATAATGCAGCCATAAGCCAATGGCCAATATATTGTAAATAGAGGATTTCAGTATCTGGCTTATTGTTTATAGATTTTTTTTTGCACTCCTTTTGATGAATTTTCTAGAGCATCTCTTACAATTTGTTGTCTTGTTCACTCAAACTTGTGCATTTTCTTGCCAACTTGTAAGAATTATTTTTTTATGATGCAAACAAAGAATGTTTTGGCATTTTCAGGGAATCTTTTAAAAGATAAAGTATTAGAAGTACACAAAAGCATCAAATTCAAAAACGTTTTTATAATGGCTGAATACTGAAAAGTGAGCTTTAATTATAAAGCTGAACTTATTTGACTATTAATCATTGACTAAGACACTTTAGAGTTATATCTACAGTTCACTTAAACACATAATTTTCCCAGCACAAAACACCTAATTCAAAGAGAAAGGCGTTATTTTCAGTGTTCTCAATTTCTGGTTAGAGTGTACATTCAAGTAAAAATTGATTTTCACTTATAGAAAAATACATTAATTAAATCAAGAAATTAAAGCAACTGATCAGATGAAAAAATTAAGCAAAATTTGGCTCAATATGGACAGAAATATAATTTGCAAAGTGAAACTCACCAATAACCTAAGGAATGCCAACAAGTTGCATCATTCGAATTTAAGTCCACTGCTTTCTGAAATGGAAAAAGGAAATCAAGCAAAATAACTATGGTTGAAAAATCAAATTGTAAAGAATACACACACACACACACACACACTTCATTTGATTAAAGATAAAATGAGAAAAAATATCCTAAAGTTCTTTAAAACATCATTCACTAGAAAAAAAAAAGTGACAGTGAAATTTTACACTTTATGAAATCGCCAATAAGTATAGAAAAAGTAAAAAAGGAAACTATTTATAATTGCCACTTTTCAGATATTTAAATTATACTACCAATACAATAATAAAAAGAACTTATTCCCAAATAAAATCTCACTTTATCCCATTGTTTAGATTAATATTCTTATATATATATATATATATATATATATATATATATATATATATATATATATATATATATTACACATGCGCGCACACACAAACACAATGAGAGATAATGCAGATTATGAAGCTGGTCTTCTCACAAACTATTACTACTTTTGTTTTCAATCCTTATTGTATGCTCACAATTGTGACCTTATGTCAAACAAAGCTAAGTGTAGTATGTGATTCATACCAGAAAATAATACAAGAGGTCTGAATCAAATTATTTTTGATCAGGAACCTTTGATCTAAGGTGTAGCAGAGAGTTGACCCAGAAGGTATCTTAATAGTCTCTGACTACAGAATCAAGCCTCAAAGGATGTCAGTAGCAGCGCCAATATAAAACACAAAACCAACCCAGCTAAACTTAAGATAAACACACACACAAAAAGACCAAATGACTAATATAAATGCCTGACCTGCAAGGGAGCAGGTAGAGTCCCCTATCTTCTCGTGAGAAGATCAAATATTTGTTAAAGTCTCTGAAAAAATACATATAGGAAGTACATACATTCATTGTGAATAAACTATATGTTTTCATGGTGAAATGAATAAACGGTAATTTTACATATGAAATATTTAGTTTTGTGTCTTTATCAAACTAACATTGTAACACCATAATGTTAGATAAACTTCTTTTGCTGTCTTTTTTGCTTACAACTATGACTTTCACCTTCTGACAATTAATGCTTTGTCCTTCTCTCTTTCCTAGATTATCTTAATAGTTCTTTCAGCTTTCCTACCGCCCGGTCTACACTCCTCCCCCCTCTATTGGACACGTTTAGAGGCCCAAACCTTGTTTCGTGTCTAGGAAGGGGTCCCCGGATTTCTCTCTCTCTCTCTCTCTGTCTCTTTCCCTTCTCCACATCCTTTCATTTCTCATTCCTATCTGCTCTCGCTCAGGATCTTTTTTGGCCCCCTTACCTTGATCGACCCACTGTCTTTCTCTTTCTCCACATCCCCTCCCCTGCCACTCCTATCTGCTCTTCCTCCAACCCCCTCTTTAACCCCTTGCGTGATAGTGGCCTCCGGCCTTGCTTGGGGTGATATGATTAAAAAAAAAAAAAAAAAAAAAAAAAAGTTCTCCTAAATCTGCCAACAATGCAGTGATATCTGTGTAGTGTATGTGGCTAAATATGTACAGTATCTTCAATATTTAATTGCCAATATCTGCTCTCATAGTTAATGAAAGTCATTATAAAAAAAAATACTTCTTTCAAATATACAGTACATGAAAGTTACAGCAGAGAAGTTTTCTTGTGCAGTAAAATATATTCATCAATGAATTGTTAAAAATCACACTTAGGCTGAAATTAATCATTGTTTTCAAGAATTAAGTCAGTTTAAATCATTCTTGAGATAATAAAATTTCTATTAATGCATCATGGTTACCCACCTAACACCATCATTTGGGGTCTTTACAAATGATCCAATATACAAATGTTAAATAGGTTATAAAAGATAAAGAGACTTGAAAAATTAACTCACCAATAAGTGTTCTTTAATCAAATAGGCATTTGATATCCGAGTTTTCATGCCTTCATACTGACCAACTTCATCAAGTAATATTGCATACCACTGAAACAAAATTATAAAATATTTCTAAATTTCATAAAATGTATATTTATCAGTTACAGAGCTGTTGAAAGTATAGTTACATAACTATCACACAAGTTAAAACCCAGTTACCGCCCCTTACATATGAATACGTTTATTTAAAAGATAAAAGTAGGTAAAAGACAAGATTTTGAATGTTGATATTCACGACAGGTACAAAAAAAATACATAAAAAGAAATACAATATTAATGCAAACCCATTACATATTAAACTAAATTATTATATTACATCTTGAACTAAATTGTCAAGAACATCTTAGTCTCAAGAGACCAGCCTGAAAATCCATCTGTACCCTGGAGACAAGTCAAATACATACTACATTTCAACAAAACTGAAAGCAGACAGCTGAAATTATGCTAACATCTGGAATTGGGTCTCTTTTGCCTTGCCTGTGGGTGAGTTTGTGGCAACAGATTCATCTTTTACTATACCTTCAACATAACATCCTGAAGGTAGTGTCATCATTGGACATAGCTGAACAGAATGGACTAAACTAAGGGACTCAAACTTGCAGCTCACTTTTATTAAAAGATATACTTAATAAGCACAAATGGGTGGAATATGTGCAAAATCTTGCCTGTTTTTATCTCCCATAATTCCTATTGCTCAATAATATCAAACTGGTTTAATTTAGCTTTGTGGATCCATGGGACCATGGTTGGGAATCTGTTCGTAAACGAGTCCACGGATCACATAGTTGGGAAGTTAATGTCCTCTCTATTGCTAATATCCTGGCAACGAGTCTGTTTTTGACCTGCAGTACCTCTCCTTCAGCACAAAATGACTCTTTTGTGTCGCCGAGTTTGAGAACACGGAACAAAACTATGCTTAGTCAATATCTAAGATATACGAATATTAATTACCTCCCCTGAATCACAGGAAATTTTTTTTTTGTTTATTAAAAAGTTTTAGTTTTTGTTCTAAAATTATTATATTTAGGTAATTTAGTCAAACTTTTAAAAAATTTAAAAAAAAAAAAAAAAATCACAATTTAACTTTTAATAAATTCTAATATGTAAATTGTTGGTTCTAATCCGCACGGGAAATGATTACACAATACTTTCCCCATCCCAATTTATTGGCAGAAGCACACAAATGCATACTGGGATTTCTTCCTAATCCTAGCCAATGATAGGCCACTTCTCAGCGTCATCTGACACAGTCCTGGTCTCTCTTGTCTTGAAGTCAGAACACTGTTCCCCCAAATTTTCTCTTGTGTATCAACTCTAATTCTTAGTTTGTGAAATTTTTGCAATATTATTGTTGATTTGCCTTATTACTGTTAATTTGCCTTGCATGTATTGTTTGCTTGCTTTATATTATTTTGTCTTGTTCTTGCCATTGTAAACATTGTCAGTTCTGTTTATTGGGAAGTTCTACCTTTTATTTACAGTTAACCATACTAACCATTCACTCTACACTAAGATGGATACCAAACTGTAAATTATATCAATTAAAAAATATCTAACAATTGAATATTTAAGAACAAAATAAGTTTAAACTGATAAAAAATGAAGTACTACAAAAGATGATTTCTTTGTGTTAAAAAGAACATCATAGAAACAACCTCATTTTAATTGTTTTATAATTCATTTTCTAAAATTATCAAAACAAATTCTTGCATTTCAAGCAAATATAGATAAAAAAAATATTTAATATGGTCAACATATATAGACCAAATCAATCATTTTAATAAATTTTTAGTAAAATATTTAGTTTATGACTCAGTCACTTTACATACACAAAAAACACAATTTGAGAATCCAGTTCAGAGAAAGAAAAAAGAAATTCAAAATCTTACCTTATGACAGGCATAATTTGATTCATTCAAAGTAAGGGCTCTCTTTGCATATCCAAATGATTCATACATGTAAGTCTTTCGCATCTCTTTGTTGTGTTCTCTTTTGGCTTTGTCATAGGCGGCTCGAGATAAACGCCACAGAAGTTCATCATTCTCACAGTTTTCATAAGGCTTCAACAGTTCATACAATTTACAAGTTTCATATGCCGTGTGCAGCTGGTCAGCTTTTTCAAATATTTCTTCCAAGTTCAGAATTTTAGTATCTAAGTCAAATGAGGAAAAAGAAAAAGAAAAAAAAAACCATCTTAAAACATTTTTTATGAATGAACACCTATTAACAAATATAAGATTCTCTCATAAAACGCTTTAGTTTACAAATTCAAATCTCACCTGTCTGGCTCTTCAACAATGTTTATATAAGCCTAAAATTTGTGTGTTTCCAATCTTGAATCATAAACAGCCCTGACAAGCCAATCCATACCACTAACATTATTTACTACACTCACCCCCTCAGCTACAGTAGCAGGATATGAGACATGGTCTTTTTAACATAAGCAGCCCATAGGCCCAGAGCAAGAATTGCACACTTCTTGTAACTACTTTCATGCTGGTGTCAGTATTTCACCAACCCTTCCTCTTTAGTGCAATGAAGAAGGCATCCCTCAAAGCTTTTTCGTGGACTGTCCAAAGACAGAAACATGGCAGAGAGGTGAAGAATGGATACTGCCTTTTGTCCCAAGCCCAAGAACAAAACTGTGTCACTAACATTTTGCGATAAGTCTTCAAAATTGGTCATAACTGAAAGTAAATATAGTAATCTCTTTTATTTATATTCTACTGATAAACAGTATGTACATTGGCTAAAATGTGTACACTGTAAAAATTTTAATTTGCAATAATATCTACATAGTAAAATAACATATGTATATATATATATATATATATATATATATATATAACAGAGAAAATGTAATTAAAATATTTTTTTTTTTAAATTCTATTAATAATATTCTAGCAATATATAATAATAAAACGTCTTTATTTAATATCAGATTTTTTAAAAAAATACAGACTTTAAACTCCCTAAAAAACAAAAAAAACACCATGTACATCAGCTAAAAATGCTACATAGAAATCAGGAGCTTCTTTTCTTATCATCTGCCAACAGAATTAGTCTAGGTGTGATTTATGACACATAATTCACATATTAAAGTAGATTCATGACATGTGGATATCAATCCAAAGTAGCACTGATAACATTGTTTTGCTGAATTAAGAAAGTTATTAACTACAACACAACATCTACGTAATAGTAACAAAAATCTTAACAGTATTTCACCTCTATAAAAGGAAGCATTGCAAAGTTCTTGGCCTGAATCACTTCCCAAAATCTGGCCAAATATCAGAATTTTGGGGGGAATAAGTCCTTAATCTAATTGAGAACTTTTTAGTACACTTCTTGTTGTCATGTCATTGCTTATACTTGCTGGGGTAGAAGGTTTGCAGACTTATGGAAAAGGATCAGAGTTTTGTTTGTTAAAAAGAAACAGACAATAGTGAAAACCCAAATGAAAATGAGTTAACTTTATAGCTGTTCAGTGAAACAAACTTGACTTCAATCCTGGCCTTCTAATTATATTAAGATCTGAAGGAAGACTCAGATCAATAACTTTTATCAGATACTTCAAATAAGTCCCAAATCCACAATGCAAGCAAATATATTTCAATTCATCCTAATTATAGGAATTAAGCTTACAAATTTTTTTTTGCGGTGGTCAAATCAAATTATTAAAAAAAATATGTTTAAGAAAAACATATACTTGAAAATGATCCTCTTGAAAGGGAATTTTCAGTAGACAATGAACAAGTTAACTTAATCTCAAAAGTGAATAATATAAAATATACTGACGCTAAAAAGAAAGAATTACATAGCAGGTTGATAACAAAATAAATCCTGTGGTACCAGGCTCGGGTCAAAATAAAATTACAAGATGGATTTGCACAAAAGAAAAAAAAGAAAAAGAAAAAAAAAAAAAGAGATGAAAGCTGGAATTATAATCAAGGCAAAACTGGTCAGAAAAGGGTTCCAAGGCAGAAACTCAGAATTGGTTAGAAGTGACACCTACATGCTCAAAGGAAAGCCTGTGAATTATACTGACCAGCGCTGATTTCAATAAAGAATTTGATTGTATGGTTCAACGACTCAATGAACATGAAATTAAGTTACCTGTTGCTGTACTGGTTTACAGAGCCCTGAAGAGCACCAATCTTGGAGAAGACGATGAAGAATTAATAATGGTTGCCGTTATTATGACCTTAATGAAATGATGATTCAAATCAAAAAGATGATGGGCGTTAGGCCAGAGACTTTTTTTATTACTGCTTCGCCAGCAATCAATCAAATAAAATCTGAGCCAAAAAATGTGAACATAATTCAATCTTTAGATGGGAAAAGATTCTATTCATTTGTCTCTGGAATCTATGCTGAGCAATTTCAATGGTTAAACATTTCTGGTATCAGAGTGTAATTAACATATGTAGTAATTTTAAAGATATACTTTGAAAGTCACTTCACTGTTTCACAACAATTTAGCAATCAAAAATTCTATCAACCCAGAGTATTTGCAACAATAAGATGAAGTAAAACCATTAATAATAATAAAAATAAAAGAATGATTACCTGGTGCTGCTGTGTCTTTGTTTTCTGATGTCATACTTAAAGCGTGTATTGTAAGTGGTGTAAATAAAGTTCCTGCCAAATACGGACGTTTCTTTAGAATTGTTAGTGCCTTCAATAAAGAGAATAGAAAATACATTCATTTTTATTAAATGACATAAAAGATATGTTATAGAAATCTATAACAATTTTTTCTTAATGCACATTCAGTTATTAAAAAGTAATTACTGATAAAGTTAGAATTACATACTAAGTGTATTTTTGGAGAACTCACTTAGTTAATTCCATTTTATTAGTTAAAAACTAGAAAACAAAATGGCCAATAATAATCCTATGATTGAGGTTATCTAATAGTAATATACTTTCAAAGATGTACGTATTGTGTACTGGAATAGACATTGCACACAAATTTCACACCAGACTGTCAAAGAAAGCCAAGTGCAAGGTTGACCTGGGTTGACATCTAGCCACTAAAGCAGAAGTGCATGACCTCACACCTGCGTCTGGTTTGCAGGCATGGGAATGATTTGTGATTTATGTGGTTATATAAACTACTGTTGAAAGAGTTTCAGGCAATCTCTCACACATCACAGACAATGTAAGATCCACATATCAGACCAAGGCTCTGGGGGTAACTTCACAATCACACTGGCTGAAAGTAATTGACAAAGTAAATTCAAGGCCAGAATGAGCAAGAGAAATTAAGAAATACTGATACCCATATTGCTATAGATGACAAAAAGGTATTTGATACATGACAGCATAAAGTGTCTTAAAATTTTAGGAAAGCTTTATCTACATGTAAAGGATAAACAATCTATAATCTGTATTGGAAACTTGTATGCGAATAGAGGAGTTAAGAAAATAGAAATAAAAGTAAAGATTTATTATCTCACTGGGTTTATTTAACTTGTAGTTAAATGATTCTCTGAGAATTAAAGGATCTACCCAGATTTATTATAAAAACATATGCTATACAGATGATACTGTGTTAATAGCAGATTCAGAAGGGAAACTGAAAGACTATCAGATAAGAGAATCCTTAAGAAAGAGTGAACATTAATTGGAAGACAAAATACATGGTTGGAAACAACTCAAGATGAAACTTACATGGTGGGGATGTCAATATTAAGCAGGTATGGAAATTCAACTATCTGGACAGTGAAATAACATGATTAAAAGTGTGACAGAAATTTGAAGGCATATAGGAATAGCAAAAGATACATTTCAGAAACTAAGTAAGGTATGGAGATAGAAAAATAACATTAGAAACAAAGACAAGAGTGCTGGAATGCTATTTAATGACTATCCTTACTATATGGCATTGAATGCTAGATAATTTTATCACAAATGAAAAAAAGAATTGAGACAAGTGAAATGTAATTCTATAGGTGAATATTGAGAATACCATGGATAGTACATGTAATGAATGAGGAAGTTTGAAGACAATAGCAGCTACAAAGTAAATGTTGTTTACAATGGGAAAGGAGGAGTTGAATTGTGTGTGTGTGTGTGTGTGTGTGTATATATATATATATATATATTTTTTTTTTTTTTTGAATTGGACAAGGTCCGACAATTTATTTATTTATTTATTCTGTATAGGATACAGGTTCGATTCCTGTCGGAGAACGAAAATTTTCTATGAAAATTTCTCGGACATTCAGGCTGGTAAATGTTATTTAATACTGTTTATTATAAAACAGACCATTTGATTAAATACTTGTATCTATAAAAAGAAATATATATGAGGGAAAAAACTTGGTGAATTTAACACTTACAGGACACACCGAAGAGAAGAGAAGCAGAATAAAGCAGTAAGTTTGAGAAATTGGAGGGAGAAACAAATACCACAACAACAAACAGGCCTCATAGAAGAGAAATTGATGAGAGAGACAGATTGTCCATATTTAGAACACAATCATTTCCATCTCACTTTTGCTTGTTAGGCTATTTAATTATCAAGAGATATTTTGGCATTTTATTTTCCTCTAAAAATCACCTAAAAATGAGATTGATATTTATATCTTTAGAGATGACTGAGACATAAATTCCATAGTTAAAGTTTATTATTTGTGATGTCAAATATGCTGAATCTCGAAAAGAATTATGATTGGATGAGTGCAGAGAAGTATATTCTTTATCAGATGAAAACTAACATTATCACAGCAAAGAGTTCTTCAAGTATCTACAACCACAATATAATTAAAAGGCGGTGATGATAAAAATTTATTTATTGAAAACGCTATACTTAAAAGTTAGAAACAACTGATTTGGAAATCTACAGGGAACTAATTACAATTTTATATTTGTGGTGTCATTTGAAATAACACCAATAATTTTTCAGACTAATTCTGAAACAATGAGTAATATTTATAGCATCTACTATATATCTCTCTACTTTGGATATCTACTATCATAATGGCATCTGAAGATAGTCTGAGAAGTAATTAATAAAAATACAAATCACTCAAATAACAATAGGCATAAAGATGATGATGATACTGTCTTTGTTAAATTATAAATTATTAGGTGATTGTTTTTGTTGTTAGGTGGCATTAAGAAAAATAGGTTTAAGATCCCAACAGATCATTTAATTCTGTTGTTGCAATTGTTATATCAGTATGCATATTTGAATAGTTTATCAGAACTGACATATTTTAATACAATTCTTGATTTTGGCACAATTCTCAATTTAAAGGTTAAAAATGTCAGTTCAGGTGGCATCTTAAAGAAAATTGCAAAGTGAATCCCGATATATTTTGCCATAATTTAAGTTCATTGAACATTATTATGTTTTCATTATTTAGGTTGATTTAACATTATTATAAAATTCCATTATTTAGGTTATGTTCAAAAATAGAATATTTAAATTAATGATAACTATGTATGCAAACCTGAACCACCATAGACTCACTTTTTCTGATTGGTATTCGTGTAAAGTCACAGCAAAGAAATTTCAGACATCAATGTTAAAGCTCATAAAATAAGTTACATTTATTGACTACCAACAAATAAGTGAGTTTATTCTTTGTTAAATAAATTTTTAAAATAAAAAAATCTTTTCAGTGCAAAAATGTGTGCTGATCCACTTGCATGGAATGAGTAAAAGCCCCAAGAAATCTTGAAAATGGTTGACAAACAGAATTGAATGTACAAAGGCCTTTTTTTTATTTACCCCTGGGGAAAAATGAGAAATTAGATGAGAGGTGCTTAAGGAATCAAATCTGAATATTACCTTAATATAACTAGATATAGCCCTCTACCCACCAGCTACAAATTGAGTGAAAGTGATGACAAATAATAAATTACTTCCTCAGTCAAAATCAAAAAAAATTATCTCAGAAGAAAAAAATGAACTTCAGATTAAGTTTTCTACATAAATACATATACATCAAGTTGTTTTCTTATGCAGAATTGTATGATTTGTTTACATAATGACATTCACCAGTAGTTTCATAGAATAACTTTTGGGAAATAGATTATCAGAACTCAATCAAGTTATCTGTCCATGTGCTTTCTTAAAAGAAACCCTTCAAAAACATAAATTAATGGTCAGATCATTCCAACACATCATTGGTGACAAACTGAATTTCCTATACAGAATTATAGCATACAGTTATTGGGCAGTTCTTCTTCAGATGAAGAGAAACAAAGGAAATATAAGAACGATACAAGAAAGGTAGGTCTTTACAGCAGCTGTAAGAAAGACAACATTAGTGTCTCAACCTTTCAAATTGGGAGAACAAGCAGAGATACAACTTTTACTTTATGATCATCATAATTGTGAACAAGTGATTCTAAGTTCAGACTACTGTGTATTATGTTCAAGTATTAGAAGTAAGATGCTAATCTGAAACACTTATGCAACCGACAGCGAAAATAAACTGTTCGTTTAAAATCTTAAAGCATTCCAATATTCTTTGTTATCATTCAGTCAACCTTAAAAAAATCTGTCAAATTTAGTTGTATCTGGCACATGCTCGACTAGAGTTTACACTATTTCAACCCTGAGCTTGGAACTTCTTCAGATGTTATTTAAATAAAAGGCACTGCTGAACCAGTGATCAGAACAAGCAGTTCATTTCCAGCATATAGTCTCACAAACATATTTTAGGAAGGTGTGCTGCAGACATTTCATACATTTTAAGAGGCTAAATGAAAAAATAAATAAATGTGTCATGAACAGATAAATTAATGAACAAGATATGAACAAAAACGTTATTTTTTAATGCTATCAAATTATAAAGAAGACCCAAACTTCATATTTCACTAAAATAACTGCAATAACTTTAGTGCTTTTAAATATCTATGGGGATATGAAGTAGAATAGTCTTCCATATGACTTAGTATTTTATTTTTCTCATTTTAAAAAAAAAATACTATGTCCCTTCAAGATGTCAGCAATCATGGCTTTCTACAAGTTCTTTTAATTTTTAATATCTGTTAACTGCTCTCATTTCTTGGGAAAGATAGTGAAGTGGTTTCTCAGTTTAGAATTCAGAGTTTATCTTTCTCTTAGAATGGTTATCAAGTGTATCCAATGCCAAGCAGAAAAGTGTAGTTTGGAAGTTTTTTTAAGATTTCTGATGATAACTAAAGGAAAGCAAAATGTTAACTGTAGCTAACTTAAGTGATTTACGTAATGAAATTTTTCTCTTTATTGTTTAAACTCTTACCCAATTTTAAAAAAATAAAATGTATATCTAACATTATTTCATAAGATTTTGTATTCATTTTTCTACTAAATGTTTTATTAATAAATCTACTTTGTTCATTAAGTTTCCCAAACCAACTGTAGAGCCTGAAAATAATGAATTTTAATCATGGTTTCGGAATCGGAAGTCTCTGATTGTTAGCAGCAGTTTCTTTGTAGTTTCTATTCACCATTATTTCAAGTCTATTCTCCATTTGTGAGGAAAATATCATTTAGTCACTGCCATGTAGAAGATTAGTATTATATTAAAGTCCAACACTCTTCTTTGTCTAGATACTGCCACTGAGTTGTTAAAAAGTGAGCATACCATGATGAAAAAATGCTTCAAACTTAATTAGAACAAAGTTTTATCATCAAAATCTTCATATTAAGACCAAATGATTTTTTTGTTTATTAAATTGTATTTTCAGATCCTTTTTAGAATGTTCAAAATTTTAGTTAAAAATCTTGTTTTTCTTGCATCAGCAGAGTAGGGGACCAAAGATTAATATAGAAAATTTTAGCAACTTTTTTTTGTGGTGAAAAACACATTGATTTGGAAATGTTCTAAAAATCAAATAATTGTCAGATTTTAATGAAACTTTCAGGACTTATTCACACATGAATGAAATTATTTTAGAAATTTTTCTTTCTTAAAAAATCTTGGTAAAACTTCTTTTTTTTTTACACTATTTAAATACATTTTTTTTAAATATCTGTTACCCCCACTTATTTAATTTTATGAAATTTTGAGAAATTAATGTTTGTAACTCTTTGGAAAATTTAAATCATCAATTATTTTTATATTTACAAATTATAACTGGAAAAGCTTACTACAATTCAGCAACATCCAATATTTTAAAAAGAATTAAAAATTTTGTGTGTGTGTGTGTGTGTGCATAAATGTACTCGTTTTTATAAATATGGATGTCTACATAACATTATCAGAATAAAGAGTGATAACTATAATAAATTTAAAGCCAAATACCTAAAATTCTATAAAACATGAGATTTTCCTAAATTTGTAAGATTACTGTGTAGTTAAAAATTATATAAAAAAATAGGTGCTCATGTTACATTCCTCAGGTAATTTTTATGGATATGTCCACCCTAGAAAAAAAACAAACTTGTCAGTCAAGCTGTCAACACCTTGAACTGTAAACATCTACCTCCATGTTAAAAGAAAAAACATTACTGCAATATTTTAAACTAAAAGTAATATTTGTTTCAAATCAGATTCAAACTTTAAATCAGATGATATTCCTCAAATAAAGTTTCAGAAAAGTTGTTAATTTTTAAAAAAGATTTTTTTTGGCGTGTGGCGATAAAATCAGCAATTTTTAACGATTTCAAAACAAAAAATTCCTTCCAGCCAATTTAAATTAGGTCTGAAATACAGCGAAATTTTACTTATTCGAAATAGTAAATTAAATTTAAATATTGTTATTGGCTTGAAATTAAGAAACTAAAATAAAAGCTTCAAGAAAGATTTTTCATTTTTAAAAATTCATTAGTATCTCGTTTCTGTGGAGGTATCTATCTTTGTAAGAACATTTTCCGACCCCTTACTTTGCTCAGTTTCTGAATGGCATCTTTCACTGAAAATCCAATGCGCTTTTGAATTTATTTTGCTACACTACGGATATAGTGAAATTTCGGTACCTGCTTGATTCTGACGTCTACCCGCCTTCTTCCATAAGGTACCCCACAACTTGGGTTGCCTTTTTTTTTTTCGACAGTAAATTTAGCTTACAAAGCCTCAAGGGTAGAACACGAGAGAAAGGAATTCACAGCAGAGTAGTAAAAATTAATGAATGGTTTGTAAGATCAACTTGCTAACCACTAGTCCACAAGCGCTCAAGAAATCAATTATCAAAGTTTATCACTGGGTCAGTCAGTCGGCAAGGCAAAACGGGAAGGAAGAGAAAAAGACATGCAGACAAAGCGCACTGCTTTAACCCAGTCACCTCAAAAAGCCAACCACCCATCCACTCATTTTTTCACCGATACCTACTATTGTTTCCGCGCTGTTAGGTCACTTTATCCTATCTCCAAGTAAATAAATAAATAGTAAAAAGAGAGCTTATTGTCGAGATTTATTGTAAATAAAATACAATTTTGGTACAAGACCAAAAAGAGAACTTATTGTCATTGAATGACTAAGAAGAGAGAGAGAAAATTTGTGGCGAGATTTTCAGTCACCCCCTCACCTGCCATTCAAACAAAAATGACCTAATTACCCCCACCCCATCCCAACTATGAAATTGGTCTTCTTCAAACTCAAAAGCAGCAAAACACTCATTTAAATGACAGGGTAGTGGTCATATTTCGTTCTCCGCGATATAAGCTATATTTATTTGCTTTGCGTAGTTCTTAGCCATAAACACATCCACAATTGCCACCTTATTATGAAAGAAAGGGACGAAAAGTATTTGTTACTGCTACTACTACCACTCTGACCACCATCAAAGAGGAAGAGAAAATAAAAACAGAAGAGAAAAAAAGGGGAACTATAAAAAAATAGTGAGTGGGAGGAGTAAAAAAAGAGAAACAAAAACATTGGAAAATAAAAGAAGAAACAGAAATTAAGAAGATTATCACCTAAAGGAATAGGAAGACTGTTGGTGTGAAGGAGGGAGATCTTAATGACGTCAACATGTATCTTACTCTTCTTCGAAAGCAAGGTGGGGCCCAGAAAGCATTTTTATTTTTTAGGTCTTTTTTTTTTATGTATAAGTGGCTATCCAATTTGAACATGTTTGTTTATATAGCAAACTAAATGACAACTCAAAATAGTTGCAGTCTTTTAGTCTTCAAGAGATCATCATTTATGTGCTGTATCCCTTTAGGATGATCATAGCTCTCCACAACTTTCCGTCCCTTGCTATCTTAAAAAAAACAAAGAATTGCTTAATAACAAATCAAACTGACACTGCTTTTGAAACAAAACCTTTTTCTCATAGCCAAGAACAAATGATTATAAAATGTAAATTGTAAAGCAACAACACTTAATATATTTTTAGTTTTCTGTGAAATTACCAATTCTGTTCTTTTTTTTTTTTAGTTTAATAATGCATGTTTATAGGACGTGCAGGTTATCAGCATAGAAAATGGAATAGGGAAGCAAAGTTCAAATTCCAACAAAATCTGTTGTGTTCACTTCACACTGTCCTGTGGAATGGCATGAATTTATCTCCTCTCCCCACAATGGGTTAAATAAAGACAGATTGAGCTATTTAGCCTTGAGTGACAGCCAGTCTCAGAGAAGCACTACTTTAAATTCAAAACCGTAGACAAAGCAATGAGAAATCACTGCATTATTTTTGGCAAGAAGTCATAACAGTTCACAGATAAAGAAAATAAATCTGTGGAGAGTTATGACCTGAATAGATATGGCATAAAATAACGTGGGTTTGGAAAACTACACAGGCCAAAGATTTTATGAGTCATGTTCTGTATTTCTGAAAACATTTTTGCAGATATATTAATTACCAGGAAAATCTGTCAAAAGAAACAAAATAATTTAATTTTAAGGCTCCGACTTAACATTAATATCCAACTACTATGAAATAAAATCAGCCAAATCACAGTTTACTAAACACTAACTGTTATCAGTTGTTTGGCTTGGTTTATGACATATCAACCTCACTGGGTTATTTAATGCAGACAATATTTTTATTGCTCATATTATTTTTTCAAAAATATATACCTGGTAATATCTTTTTTTTTCAAAAATGTATTGCTGGTAATAAATTTTTTTTACAGAGTATTTCTGGTATTAAAACCTATTTTTACACTTACACAGAGTTTGGACACCAGTTCGGGGGTTAACTAATTATCCATAGTTGGGACTCTGACAGGTGCTACCACCCCGGGTCAGGGTGGACCTGGAAACACCAGCAATTAAGAGGTGATTCCACGCTCCTCAAAACCTCCTGATCAGAGGCCTTGCTGTTGGACGCAGTTTATTGTCTTACCCAGGACATGGATGTAGTTTACCATCATACCCAGGACGGGTTATTAGTTATAATTGTAACATTTTCAGTACTGTAGTCCTGTCAACTGTCTATGTTTCTGAGATAAGATATTGTAACTATTTGCAACATTTGGACTGTTATTCTCATCTCTATTGCCATATTCATGATTTTTTAGTCATTGTACATTCCAACCTTCTTCAGATGATATACGTTGGAATTTTGAGCTGAACCTTTTTAGTCCACAGGGATAGATTATTCTAATTCCACATGCCATGCCTTTTTTCTTTTTTGGGGGTATATCTCAGTATCAGTCAATTCCCTTTAGTAACTCAGCAAAAACTTGGAGAGTTAAGTTACTAAAGTGAATTAACTGATACTGGGATATCTAAAAAGAGGCGTGGCATGTGGAATTAGAACAATCCACCCTTATGGACTAAATAAAGGGTCCAATTTGAAATTCTAACATATATCACCTGAAAAAGGTCGTAGCACATAATGGCCAAAATGTTGTGAATATGGCAATACAGATGAAGACAACAGTCCGAACTATGTAAATTAATTTTGTCACTTAATTTTTTTGATGAGAAATTATCATTACATGCTTTTCTATACTTATAATATTTCGGCCATTATACTCTCCAATCTTCTTCAAGCAACTGTCATGCCTTGAACCAAACCTTTTCTTCAAATCTAATGGATAGATTGTTCTTCTGCTTTCCATAACTGAATATATTTAGTTACTTGTCTACTTGTCCATTCACTGATGTGCCGCTTGCCCATTTCTTCTGCTGACTCAAAATACATGATTTTTCTGTTCTACTTGATCCAGAGACTGAATTCACAGCCAATATGCTTTAATCAACACTTTAATTCACTCGGTCATATATCTCTTGGACAATCCAGTGGTGTAGTTTTGGAAACATAAACCTACAAATAATAATCAATCCTTTCAACTTGTGTACTCAGACTTCTTTGTCTAATACTTCATTTCAATTTCCATTATGAATCTGACAACACAACATTCATCTGCATTACACATGTTGTTAAGGATACATCCAATTATAATAAATGTTGATAGGTTTTCTAATCATCTTAGAATTATCTCCCTGTAAATGTCAGTTAAATCTGGTGAGAAAACACATCCTTATCATCTATTTGGTAATACTCACTTTCACATCCAAGACATTTGTTCCTACTACAGACTACAGATTATTTGCAGTCTAGCCTTTCCATGTAGACCAAGGTTTCCTAGCATTTCAAGTTCTTTGTGATGTACTTCACAGAATGTCTTTGTGTAACGAATGAAACATGAGTATAACTTATTCTGCATTGTTGTTAGCTTGTTCTGACCTGAATTATTATCTTATATGAAACAATATTGTTCTTACTCTATTTCCAGTTCAATTTTGTTCCAAACTTCATTCATTAGAATTCAAATTCGTTTTTTTAATTTATTTATTTTGCTCAAACTGATCATTTGCTTAAACTTGCATTCATTCACACTTTGTTTGGCAATGTTATGAAAAAGTATCTCCTTAGATGTTCCAGTATTTCCCCACTGTTGTATATTTCATTTATCATTTCAGTAACTTTAACAATATCAAAGTCATCTAAAGCTATCACCACCTCTATGACAACCTGATCTGGCTCTGCTGCTTTGTCCTTCATCTTAGCAAGTGGTGTTCTTATTAGTACCACAGGTCGTTCCATATTTTTATGCATTTTAGGTTTCTCTAAGGAATCAATATTATCAGAATAGCCAAATCTTTTAATCAGTTTCATTAAATTTAAGGAGAAAGAATTTATCCATTAAAATAAACCAAACTTGAAATCTACTGATAAAACTTTTAAGAGTTATCATTATTTACAGTCAATTTAATGTCCTCATTTTTGTTGTTACAATCACAATGTTTCAGACATTGTTTTCCAACCTTATTCAGAGATCTGTCAATCAGAGTAACCTTCAGACAATTTTGAACTGAACCCTTTATTTAATCTATGGCATTGATTGTTCTTGTTATGATGTGGCCCATGTCCAGGCAGATCTCATTCTTTTTCAGTACTGTTCAAGTATTGCTAGTCTTGTTTCAACTGTTTAAGCCTGTACTATTAATCCCAGAGATTGAACTCACAATTACTATGCAACCAAATTCACATATCTACAGGTCAATAACTTAAACAATAAGAGGATTTTAAATATGTTCATAAAATAGATTTTTATGTGCCATATCTCTACAGGATGTGGGCAACCAAAGAAAGATGATTGAACACTGTAAGGTATGTCAATGGCCATGTGATAACACCTGATTTTGTGAACTCTGATGTATTTGGGATGCTTTACAGCGTTCCACATTCTTTCCAGAGAGTACATCTATTGCTGCAGGGGCAATGATGTCACTATTAATGGTGGAGTGAACCAAGTTATTTTGAAATTACTCACCTCACCATAAATTGTACCTGTATTGTATTGATTGACAATGGATACGGATTACTCCAAGTTAAAACAGAAACCCGACATATTTGGTCACATGTGTTGGCAACTATTGTAATACATTCGTTTATTTATTTTTTTATACTTCCAAGCCATTTAATAGATCTGGCAGATGGTAATATTATATTGAGGTGGAGGGAGCAATCTTTAAAGTAGTAAGCCAATCTACAGACACTGCATTTTCTTAATTCAAAAATATTAACACGTGTAATGGTAGTTGTTAAAATAAAGAGTTGAAAAAAAAAAAAAAAAAAGAAGTTTAATGTGGCACAAAGACAAATGGAGGAAAAAGGGGGATTGTAAAGCACCAATCCCAAGAAGTGGGAATGGCTTGCTTGCTACTCTTGAGATAAAGAGAAAGAAAATGGACTATGCTGGCATTTTTTTTTTAACATATGCTAAAATACTAATCACCAAACTCTGTGGAAAAATGCAACTCATTCACCAAACCAGGACATAATTTATTGAATTTCATACTGTGTATTGTGTACATAATGTACAGTTCTAAATCTGAAAGTGAAAACCGAAAACGTGATGCCTTCCAAAAGCTAAGCAAAGTATTAAGAAACAGGAAAATATCATTAGAAACAAAGAGACAGTACTGGGCTGTTATGTATTATCAGTCCTTCTATATTGCAGTGAATGCTGGACCATTTCTGCACAGATGAAGAAGAAAATTGAGGTGACAGAAATGTGGTTCTGCAGAAGAATGCTATGGAGGGAATATGTGAGCAACAACAAAATTTTTAGAGAAAATGGAAACAAAAAGGACACTTATCAGAAAAAGATAGTTGAAATTTGTAGGGCATGTAATGAGGAAAGAGAGCTTGAAAAATTTGATTCTCAGAGAGTCATGAGGAAGAGAGGAAAACCGCACATAACTAACTTGAGTAGCTTGTGTACATGGCTGGCAGAATAGGGTTTAGGAGTGATAACGAAAAAAAAAAAAAAAGTTTACTAAGAGCTACAAATGAAATGACAGGAAATTGTGGAGAGCCATGATGTTACACGGGAGAAAATCCTAAGTTACTAGGATTTTCCCACCATCTTTTTTTTTTATCGAATAGCTTTCCTTTAAGTTTTATTTTAGTAACTTTTTTGTTTGACCTTTTTTATGTGATAAAATCAAGTTTTATCAATACACACTTAGAATAACTTTTCTTAAGGATCACACGAACCTCGGTGCAAATGAATCATGTCACTTTGTGGGCGTCAAACTTAAGGTCCGAGGTACCACGACATATCACCAGCCATCATTGGAAAGTGGAAACTTTCATAAAAAATCCGACTGTTAAACAATACCCAACACCTTAACGGTCAGTTGCACTCTTAGTCTTAAAATATTTAAGTTTACGAAATGATTTCACGGCTTATTTTTAAATAAGAAAAAGAAAGATGAAATAGTCCGTTTTTACTTTTTATTTATGTGAAAAAATTATCCGACCTTCGTTGCATTAGCGATCGTGCGGAAAGGATCATAAAAGTAAAAACGGGGGTTAGCGTACACTACAGGTGTGACTTTGACCCCTAAGGAGAACTTAATGTTTTGACAGTAGTAGTAGTTGTGATTGTAAGTTTTTTTTTCTTTAGTTCAGTGGACGGAAAAGAAAAGAATGAAACAATTCAGGTACGAATGGAAAAATAGAAATATATGTCCTTTTCAACAAGGTAGTGGTAAAAAAAATATCACTGACTTTCCATGTCATTTTTTTCAGTTATTTAAAATAAAATAGAACATATATTGTTCAACTTTAAACAAAAACTTAAAAGATAAGTTATAATTTATAACATTTCGAAATATAAAAATTCTGTAGTGTAATTTAAACACCCCCCCCCCCCGCAAAGAAAAAAAAAATTATGACAGAAGTTTAAAAAATATAAAAGTGCAGTCGAACGTAACGATTTACTACCGGAAAAAGTTTTAGATATTGTGTGGGAGACGAAATTGAAAAGAAAAACAAAAATACGAGTTGGAAGTCAATGTTGATCTTGCTTGAGCAGTTAAATAAATTCTTCTTGGGATGTTTAATTTTCTTTTCTTAAGCTATCTGCTATTATTAGCTACTCTTACTACATAGCATTTTCACATTGTCTTTTGTCTAACTCCCAGAAAAAAAGTAAAGTATTTGATTTGATGCCATCACTATCGTCGTGTAAAAAAAAAAATTATACACTCACACACAACCTGTCACAATATCACTGACGTCGTCAAAATTATACTTCTCTAAAAAGCAAATTCAAAGCTAACAAAAGAAACTTTAGAGCACAAACAAAAGTGCAGTTACCAGTGAAGTTTTTTTTTATGACTCTAATAAAAACTGTTTTTTTTTTTACTGTTTACTTTACTCAATTTTCTTTTCTCTTGAAGAATGCCATTTTAATGTTGAAAACCTGCTCTAGTGTCAATAATTTTATATTTTCTTCTGGACAAAAAAGAAAAAAAAAGAGAATCAGATTTTTTATCCTTTTTTTTTTTCGATCTACGAGTCAGAAACCTTATTGCTTTAAAATTTAAGTTTAATTAAAAAATGAAATGCGTTTTTTAAACTGTGAAGAGAGAAAACGAGTTTATAAAGGGAAAGCTATCAAAAGCAAATAAACAAAAAAAAACTTATTTTCAGAAAGAAATCAAATTTTGCTTAAAATTTAAGCTTTATGAATTGAAAGAATGAATTATGACAATTATTATGTGGAAAAGTCAAGCAAGTGGGTTATTTGGTGGAAGAAAAAAACCATCTCATGCGATAAACTGATAAAATTTTGTCTTTAGTTTTAAAAACTTTCACTAAGTGAATTGTTGTTGCTGAATAATAGTGAATAGTACGCAAAGACTAAAAAAGAGACACGTATTAATTGAATAATTTTAAAAAAAAAATCACTTCTTTTTTAAGTAAATCAAATGGCATAATTTTTGTAGTCGAACACTGAAAGAACCATATTTTTCTTACTCTGCTTTCAAGAATTTTTTTGTTTAAATCATTTCAAAAGAAAATAATAAATAATAATACATGACACTCGTATCTTCAATTTTGTCATGACGTACTGGCCATGACTCACGTAATTCATAATTCTAAGAAAAATAAATAAACAAAAAGCTACGTTTTTTTTTTCTTTTACTTATTTCCATGGAAGACCAAGATTATAAAATTATTTTTCTTTTTAGCTTTGAACTTTCTACTAGCACGTAAAACTGTCACAAAAACACTTTTCTAATTTAAAAATAAGCTCCTGCAACTTTTTCCCCCTAAATTCCTACCGATTACTCACGTTTTTACGATCCAGAATATTTCCAACAAATGTGCGTGTGGCATTAACAATTCATTAAATGTACAACTGAAAACAAAAGCATAGTAAATAATAAACTACATTCTACAAATTATCAATGAGTAAAAAAACAAAACAATCTCTTACTGGAGTGGTGTAAGTATCCACTGCCAGGTTTCCGTAAGTGGTAGTCGGTACTCGCCTCTATAAAAACGTGAGCGACTTCTTAAAATAACTGATGGAAATTAAAAACGGTATACTATAATAGAAGGCGGGGTAGGAGAAAAAAACAACAACGTAACATTAAAAAGTATAAGTTCGGGGGAGGAAGAAACTTGTTTCTTTTGTAGGAGCGGGGAATTTAATGTGGAGGATTTATTTACTTTTTTTTTTTACTTACCCAGAAGCGAAGATCAACGTGTATCATTGATGTCCGAGAAAAAGGTTAGAAAGAAAAGAGATACTAACTTCAAGGGAGAGGGGGAGTGAATGAGGAAGAGCAGAGGAGGAGGGGAAGGAATTTAGTAGGAAGAAGGAAAAAATGATTTAAAAAAAAAAGAGAAAAAATAAAAGCGGTCAAAGTTAGGTTCTTATAACAAAGACAGGAGAAATGAATTTCAAGGTAACAACAATAAATATGTGGGGTGCTGAAAAGTTCTAGGCCTAACGAAGAAGGGGTCATAAAAATGATGTTTGGTTATTTGAACAGATTTTGGGAAGTGTTGGACGAGCCGAGAACTTTTACAGCATCCACGCATAGAACGGTGAAAAAAATATAGAAAATTTAAAAAAATTAAAAACTAAAGCAGATAGAATTTTTAAAAAGCAAGAAAGGAAAGTCCGAGGATAAGATTTAAAAAGAGAAAATATGGTAATTTCTAATTAAGATGAGTTCGATTCTCACTAGGTGCTCCGAATCTGTATCATTTATATAGACTAAATAAAGGTTTAAAAAATCTTTTTTCTACCACAGTAAAAAATGTGGAAATTTTTTAGTGGTAATGCATATTTAATATAAAAAACGAAAGAAAATTTAATTCAAAGGAATATAGACTGAATATGTGATATAGAGAAAGTGAGTACCGCTAAAAAGATGGTGAGCTGAATGAGTGGGGAAATAAGGAAAACTAACGAGAAGAGATTAAATTAACAAGGCGATAGAGAAGAGGTGAAATAATGTAATAAAAAACTAAAACAAGATCTGCGCTCATCCGGTGGTCACAGCTCATCACAACTCACGAGAGAAATTTGTTTGTCTGACATGTAGATGTAGAGATTATTTGGTAAAGTAAAGACGTAGATTGTAATTTAAACTGAGGATAAAAAAGTGTACGGATATCAGTACGAAATGATATATTTCATTTGTGTAAGTGAGAAAAATATTAAACCAGAATGTGTGATTTTCTTTTTTCCTAAAATCACATTTCAATCAGAACAGCTCAAAGGAAAAATAAAATCACAGATTCCAGAAGAGAAGAATTTCAGAAAAGGAGAGAGAGAAGAGGAAGGAGAAAGTGAAAATGAACCAAGCCATAGAGGGAGAGAGAGATGTGAAAGTACAAAAAAAAAAAAAATCATACTTCAGTCAGATCAACCTTGTATTAAATTCAATGATATTCATTTATAAAATTAGTACTTCTCACCAGTGAAAACATTTTCTCTTGAAATGTATGCAATAAAGTTTATTAATCGTTAGAGAAATTAATTATCAGCTCTCTTAAAATCTTCAAGAAATTTGCTAATTCTTATGGTTTTTCTTTGTGCTCAAACATTTTTTACACCTATCTTCTTTACAGGATCATTTTCTTTTGACAAAATAGCGAAAGAATTTAATCTGTCTTGACTCTTGCTTAAGTCATGGACGACTGCAAGTATGATTTTATCAGCTTTAGTTTACTAAAACTTCTCTCTCCGGTGGCCATAGTAATGGGTATAGTAGGCATTATTCTCAATGCAACCCGCAGATTTGGCATGACACCAGAGTTGCCAGTACCTTGAGCCAGCCCTGACTCTGGAAATAATTTGAGTCAGTTATGAATGTAAGTGAGTGGAGTTGACTTTACTTTAAGACATTTCAAATCTCATGAAATTACTCTATTGAATAATAAACATAGTGTGAAAAATATATAAAATTCTTTCTTCTATTTTCCCACAACTTGTATAGTTGAATCAAGTTTTTAAACAATGTGAATTGAAAAAAATGATTTGCATTTAAGAACCAATTTAAAACAGAAATACAACCAGATATTCCTCTTTTTACTATGGGACATTCTCACAAATCATTAGCTGATGTGCAGTGGGTTTGATTCTCATTTAGTGCCCAACACTTGAGAGCTTGTGCCACACACTGAAGCTTAGTAAATATCTATTCACTTTATTTGAGAGCATTAAATTTATGGTTCCTAGTGAATAAATTCTAAATGTTAAAATCTTTTTGGAAGTGAGATGATAAATAAACATTATTAAAATACAAAATGAGGGCAGTATTTCTAAAATAAATAAAATATTAAGGAAAAAATACTGTAAATAATAATATTGTAATAACAAAAAAAAATATTAAGAAACATGAAAATTTCATTGGAAAAAAGAAAAGAGTGCTGAACTGCTATGTAATATAAGTCCTAGCAGTGAATACTGGACAATTTCCTCAAAGATGAAAGAGAGTTGAGGTGGTTCTACAGAAGGATGCTGGAAATACCATAGACAGAACATGTAAGCAATGAGGAAGTTTTAAAATTTGAAATAGGAACAAATATAATATTTGTACTTAGAATCAGAAATAGAATGGTGAAATTTCTGTAAAACAATAAAGAAAGAGGGCTTGGAGAATTTGACACTTACAGGATATAATGGAGGCAGAGAGTAACAGTGAATAATCTACCTAACAAGCTTGTGTAGATGGAGAATAGAACAAGGACTGGGAGGGATAGTAAAGGAAATGTTTAGAGCTACAAAGGAAAGGAAGTCGTGAAGAGCTATGATTATATTCAGGTCCTGAAGCGACACATCACATAAAATAAATTTTTAATCAGAGAGAACACTAAACCAATCACTACTTCTGAAATAATTATTTACAGCAAAAGAATACAATGTCATGGATGAAACGAGGAAGTTTTAAGGGTAATGAGGGAAAAAAGGAAAACTTGTACTTAAAATCAGAAAGGCAGACGAAATTTCTGTGGCACATAATGGTGAAAAGAGGGTTTGGAGAATTTGACACTCATAAGACAAGAGTGAAGCTGCAAGTAACCTGCATAATGAGCCTATATGGATGGTAGAACAGAGACTGGGAAGGATAGTAAAAAAAAACAAGCATTACTTAGAGCTACAAAGGAAAGGAACTTGTAGAGAGCCACAATAAAAAAAAAAAGAAGAATTGTTTCTATATTTCCTGAAGTTCTAACACAAACTAGGGTCATTATTCAGACCATCTCGATTCTTTTCTTTTTTTTCTGATCATACATTTCAGTAGTTGTGCTTTCTGACAATCCTAGTGTTGCCTGAAGTTCTAAAATGAATTATTATTATGTAAGATGGCAGAACAGGGTTCTGGGAAGGATAATGAGATAAACATTGCTTAGATCTACAAAGGGTAGGACACTTTGGAAAGCTAAGATCACACAGGTTCTGAAGAGACATGGCTCATAAAATAAGTTAAAGAACCAACTTTTTACTCAGAAAGAACACTATATCTATCACTAGTTCTGAAATAATTATTTATAGTAAAGGAATACCAAACATTTTCTTCCATTATTTGATTGATCATTTGTGGGAAGGTACTTAATCTCATTTCAATAACTAATTTTAATTCTTCTTCCCATGTGTAAATATTTATATGTAAAACCTGGATATTGTAGATTTTTAGAACAGTCATGTGCAAACTGCATCCCCCTGTTCACATGTGGTTTGTTTGGTCATTCTTAATGACATGCTTAATTTCATAAGGAAAAGAGCATTTCCAAAAATCTTTTTTTTTTTCATTCATTTACTCACACTCTCTCATACATAACTACATACATAAACAAAGATTAAGTACAATGTTTCTTGAATTTTGTAAACTTTTGGTAAAAGTAACATTTTTATCATTTTAAACCATTGGCGATTTTTACTAAGGAAGATCATGTGTGCAAACAGCTTTTGCAACACAAAACATTCATATTTTTTTTCCTTTAAAGAAGAAATATTTGTTTTTATTTTCAAATGAATAAACAAGAAATAAATCGCACACAGCAACATGTGTTAATCTCACTGTCATAAGTGATATTAAGGCTTCAAGTTTTTAATTACAGAAAATCTTTTCTCCAATAAAAATAAAAATATTTTCCCTCATTTTTAAGTTATATGCTTCTGTCTTCTTTAGTGAAAATAGCTGAGGTACCTATAATGAAAAATTAACTTGTATCTTTTTAGTAAAGTTGCCTGCCTTGTGATGAACCATAGATCATAGATACGTGCCTTGTATAGAAACAACTGGCATCTTCCTGCAAGACGTCATTAAAATATGATGCCATCAGGATTGTCACTACTTTGCCTTCTTGCAACAAGGCTGACGTGCAGTGCTGGATATAAAGAAAACCCTTACATAATAAGGGATTGTGAGGTCCAACCCAAGCCTATAGAACAAAGATCTATGACAGTGTGAAGAATATTATACATCCTGGTTGGAGGCCACCCCCAGATTTTGAGTCTACCAAGCCTAGAGGTAAATCTGGTACCACTGCTGTCATGGATAAAGTAAAGGAGCTCTGAACTAAATTAAAGAACGATGTAATTAAACAACATAATGAAGGTTTGAGTGACAGGGTCATTGACAAATGGTTAATATATTCCTATCAAGGGCAAGAAGTGTAGCATCAACAAAAACTTTCCTTGAACTGGTACGTCATGGTAAATTTCTTCACAAATAATTTGAAAAATACTACGTCAAAACTAATTCAATGGTAAATAGAAAAGATAATTTACAGGGGCAGCTGAAACATTGGTTACTAAAACAACTATTGGTGTAATGAACTGCATAGAAATAGTTTAAAATCCCATAAACTAAAAAAAAACATTCCTTAAAAAAAAAAAAATTCCTTAAAAAAACACACCACAATACATGGATAATCTCTGCTTGTGAGCACTTAGAAAGCTTCAGAATTTTTTAAGGAAGTTCTTTGGTTGGATCATTGGAAATTGAACTTTTGGTCCATAACCCAGTTCATTATATACAGGGTGTACTAGAATTAACCATCAATTTTAGTGAAATCAGACTTTTTCTTTTTTGAACTCACTTTTATTTCTCTTCATTATGTTTAATACCTGTTAGAAGTTTCTGAATCTATTTAATTTTGTTTATAACTTTATATTTTTTTTCTAAATATATTTTCATTCCCTTTCAGAACCCTATTAATGATGAATACACAAGAATGCATCATTGTTTAAAACAAACTTTAACTAGTACATTCTGGGTGGTATAAAATTTGGCCTATTTTTTTCACCTGATCATTTAAAAAAAATATTTTGCAAATGTATCAAAACATTCATAAAGTCTTCTTTTTATATCTTCACTAATAAATTCTCTGAATATGTGTAAATCAATTTTGTGTAACAAAAGATCCTAAAATAAAAGATTTTGTGTGGTAATAAAACAAATACAAATAAGTCTTTAATTGTTGTCTGTGCAAAATACACAAAGTGTTCTAGATTCATTGAAAGGACAAGAACATTACATTCAGCATATTTGTATCTCCTAATAAATCATCTTTTAAAACAGAGTTTATAAAATAGCCAACATAATTTTCACAGCATTTTATAGCTATGGATCTTTATTTTACTTCTGGCTTTTTTTCACAGAGTTCCTTAAGAAATATTACCAAATTTTCAGTGCATTTCTTGAATAAAATCATTGATAATGTATTTACATGGTAAAATAATTTGCCAAGAATATCTATAATAAAGGAATTTCTACATAGGCTTTTCCTATTTGCAATATCCTGATACTATCATTAAAGTTTTAATGTTTTGATGCATACATTTAATATTTCTTAGCCGTTACATTCCAGGTTACATAAACTATAAATAACAAAACTTGTCACATTCTGTAAGTCAATAGCAAAATATGATACTATATCATAAATATGAAATTTTACATGAATCAAACAAACTTTAATTTACACTTTTGGTACATTTTGGATGGAATAAATATTGGCCTATTTTTTCACCTGATAATTTTTAAAACATGTTTTGCAACTCCATCAAAACATTCATAAAGTGATATTTTTATATCATCCCTAAGAAATTCTTATTTTTTAAGTGTCCAAATACTTTTTCCACTGGTATTTTTATTTATACTTTATTCTGCTTTGTAGGTTTTAAAATATTTCTTACTTTATATCAAAATATATCACCTGTATACATGTAAAGTAAATGTAAGCATAAAAAAAACATTAAGTACTGTTAATCACCCCCACCCTGACTGTAGATATAATATTAAAAAAAGGAAAACAAACAAACACTTGACTTAGTTAAAAGTTCACAAAGATAAATAAACAATCTAATCTGAGAGACTTCAATTGTTTGACAATTCTTATGGACTGTAAAATAAACATATCTCTTTTACTGTTGAAGAAGATACTCATAATAATTCTGAAGAATTATTATGAGTATAATTCCGAGATGAAGAATTATACAGGTGATATATTTTTAACAAAATTATCAAAGAGTGGTGATCACAAGTCCTGTAACCCATTAGGGTCATAGGGACACTATATGTACTGAAGCTATAACAGTAGTGTTGTGTCTATGGTAAAATAACCTGACAGAGCCCCTACTCTTTTGGTTGATTTTTGAATTCAGTTTTCATCCATCTAGAATGGTTGCCACCTCAAAGCAAGACAGCCTAGTCTGTCCTGCTATTTAACCCATAGCTAAGGAGAGAAGAGATGGATTCAGACCTTTTCCAAGGGTATTTGTGCAAAAAACAAACATGACAGCCTCAGCTGGTATTTGAACTCGGCTCTCCAACTTCTCTTTCCGAGTTGCTATACTGACACATTCACTAAAAACGGGTAAAAAAAAATTCTGTACTCCTGCTGTAAATGTTAAACCATTTGATATAGGATTTGAAAGGATCAAATAAAAAAATAAAAATAAAAAAATATTGTGGATAAAATAACAGAAATGTCTTTCTTTTTTTAAACATTTCACATTGCAATTTTGTTCACGTCTAAGACTGTAGATTATATACACCTTACCTATTTTGCATACATAACCTAAAAATATATCCAGATAAAATGTTATAGAAATGACATGTATGCTTAAAGCAGATTCTAGATTGTTTTAGAGTATCTGTACATAAAGCGGGAGTGGTGATCAAGTTTCTATTGTTTAATAAAAAAAAAAATTTAAAAAAAGGATCACAGATTTCATTTTAATAGAAGCTTAAAATGCATAACAATAATTCAAACAGTATCAGTCAGTTATGTGCCATGCGTGATACACGTTTAGGTGATCATGTATTTTTCCATACATGACTGACGAGGCAGGCTTTTTTCACACAGTTGGTTGCCATTTCTTTCTGTGGTAGACCAGTTGCCATCCAATGCTATAGAACCCAGTCTGTCCTGCTATTTACCCATAGCTGGGAAGAGAACAAGAGGATTCATACCTGTCCCAAGGGTATTAGCATGTAAGTGAATGTAATGGATTCAAGTGGAATTCGAACTCAGCTCTCCAATTCCTCAATCTGAGCCGCTATCCATTACTCCATCATGCCTCCTATACAGTTACTATATTTTTGTATTCTTAAAGCAGATTTTAAACTGTTTTTAATGTTAATAACTAAAATGGGGAGTACATGCAAAGAATAATGACATCCTCAAGATGCTGACATTCCCCACTACCTCAAAAGGCAAGGAAAGAAATCTCCCATCAGTACTGAAAAGAGCAATAATAGCTACAGGAGTTGATAAACTTATTTTTCAGAAAAATTGTTCTGAGAGAAAGATTTTATAAATTTCAACCAATAGCAGCACTGACTGCTCAGTCAATGAATGCCAAATGTTTCCTTAGAAATGTTTCCTAGGAAACGGCTAATATTACTATTTGTCATCCAAAATTTTTTAATTATACCAGGATTGATGTCTGCCATGAGAAATCAATAATCTCTGTAATTAAAACTCTTTCGAAACCCTAAAAAAAAAAAAAAAAAAAAAAAATATCCATTTGATAAAAATTAATTAATTTAATAATTACGTCATTGGATTTTTTTTTTTTTTTTTTAAATATAATGAAAAACACATTTGTTTACAACAGGAGACATGGTAGAGTAATGGATTGTGGCTCAGATTGAGGAATCAGAGAGCTGAGTTCAAATTCCAGTTGAGTTCATATTCACATACATGCTAATATCCTTGGAAAAGGTATGAATCCAATTCTTTCCCACCTCCTAGATATGAGTAAATAATAGGACAGACTGGGTTTTATAACCTTGGAGGGCAACTGGTCTAAGAGAAGGAAAACTGAATGAAAAACTGTATGTAGCTCTGGTGAAGCACATATTATGCAGGTAAGGAAAGGATTATTTGCATTGATTTGACGATCCCAACTACAGTCAACTTCTTTTTCTTTTCTTTTTACAACAGGTATCTGTTACCTGTCAACTCATTTCAAAGATGAAGTCCTATTTCTTTATCCATAAGTGATCAAACCCATTTAAATTAATGAGAGTTTCAGCAGGGATAGTTGAAGTATGGGTAACTAAAAACAATAAAGCCTGATATTACTTCAAATAATAAAGTATATTCACAAAATTAATAACACCATCATATGGAAAAAGCTGAAAATATAATTTTTGCCTACAGCAGAAAAATAACTATAGTACTGATTCTACTAAAATTTAACTTTAAAAAGTCTACAGTTGATGTGAAAAATTTAGCAAAACAAGACAACTGTTTTTAAATAATGAAACCTATGACAGTATGATAATACAGAACTATGAAAATACAGCTATTTCATACAAGCAGAGGAAATTCAACTTTCAAATGAAGATATTTCACTTTACAACTCAAAAACATTTTTTAATATATCAAATTGAAAGGAATAAAAAAAAAAATAATAGCAATAGAAATCATTGTTAGCTTCAAGAGCTTGAAATAAACATTTTAGTAACAGTCAAAGCCTAAACTGGTATAGAAGGTCAAAAAGAAGGATGAAGAATCTCATGACAGGAGATATAATCAGGTGAACTTTGACCAATCAAGACAGAGACTGAACATCAGCTGACCACAATATATATATATATATATATATATATATATATATATATATGTGTGTGTGTGTGTGTGTGTGTGTGTTCTGCAATCAACACATCCCTTAATAAGACACCAGAAGTGTTGAAACAAAATGGCTATTTTTGTTGTGATGTTATAACATATTATATTGTAATTTATTATAATTTTTTAATATATATATATATATATATATATATATATATATATATGAAGAAATATAGTCTTAAAGTGTGCTATATTTATGGGATAAAGTGCTCAATATCAGAGATAGAGCGTGTGTAAATATAAAAGTGACTAGTCGCCTGACGATTGCACTAGCATGAAACAGACTGTCGCCTCTAAGTGCTGACTTCCATGTCCACTTTTATATATATATATATATATATATATATATATATATATATATATATATATATACACACACACACACACACACACAGAGTAAATCAAAGCTAGTGGTTGATTTTTGCAAAAAGGTAGAAATCAATGAATGACACGTTTATCTATTTATTCAGGGGAAATTATTAAGGAATCTGCAAAAACAGAAAGAATTACCTATGAAAATTAATAATCTCCATGATTTGCAGCACTACTTTTGACTCACTATATATATATATATATATATATATATATATATATATATGTATGTGTGTGTGTGTGTGTGTGTGTGTGTGTGTGTGTGTGTGTGTGTGTGTGTGTGTGTGTATCAGAATATTTTGAGATTGAAAAGAGTCAGGTTCACAATCTGGGTGGCAAAAATGTTTCAATAACTTACAACAAATTTATTTTATAATTTATAGAGGATTATACAATAAAATATTTGAAATGTAGAGAGACTGGGAAATTGTTGTTGTTGTCCCATTGGGGGGGGGGCGATATGGCTATTGAACCGGAGACGGAACTCTGTTCCAGTTTCTCCCACATAATTCCTCTTCTGTGACAGAAAATTACGTGTGTGTGTCTCACTGGGTGTTTCATACTTGTAACCCCGTGTTAAAACCATCTGAACTGGTTTATCGTTCCTCTCTCATAAAAGCAAAATATTGAGGACAAAAAGTGCACAGCCACTAAAAAAAAAAGAAAGAAATTTAACAATAAGGGTTAATTACCTTTAAGCCCACCAACCACTCCTGCTTACAGAGAGATGGCTCGCAGGACTTAATGTATACTGATTTCAAAACTTTCACATGATAATTCGTATTAGCCCAACTGAGCACATGCCCAGGCTATAAGACTAGTCACACTGCTGGTTTTTAATCAAATGTTCAGCTAATCCTGAACCTGATACATTAACACACCTATGTAAATTCTCCACCTTTCCTTTGTGAATATTGGCTAGTATGTCTTGGTTGACTTGTGCTTCAACCGTTAACCTATTCTATCTCTGTAGTTAGCGTTGCATTTTTAAATTACAGAATTAATATGATGGGTAGGCGGAACATGCTTCTAGATTAGTCTCAAAATTAGTGTCCAATCTATGTTGTCACTAAAGAGACTAATACGGCGGATTACTTTCTTTATCCGTGAGGAAATTGTCCAGCATTCACTTCCATATAGAAGGACCAATATTACATAACAGTTTGGCACTCTTTTCTTTGTTTCTAACACATTTTTCCCCGTTTCTTCATACTTTGCTTATCTTTTGTAAGCCATCTTTTGCTATTCCAATGCATCGTCAGAATTTGGTGTCACATATTCCATCCTCTTTTAGAACATTTCCTAGATATTTAAATTTTTGTGCTTGCTTGATTTTAGTGTACCCAATTCATAATTCCCATCTTTGGTTGTTTCTTTTGCTAACAGCCATACATTCTGAATTCTTACACTTGATATTTAGTGTTGATCTAATCTGATATAAACACAGCAGCCAAATAGATTTTATCTCTCTCTTGTGAAAACCCATAGAACTCCGTGGGCAGAACCCATTTCAACTGTAGGTGGAACAGGTCAACTAATTAAACCACAAGTTTACATTAGCTGAAGGCTGTCAGTTCAATAAATATGCTAGGTAGCAAATATACATTGGCACTATTAAACAAGTTAAAATTTAGTCTTCTCATATGTTCTCTGTAGGAGGAGTTCCTGTAGTTTTTTTTACCAACATTAAAAGCAACAAATGATTAAGTATGAATAACTTTCTTTATATTGGGTTTGGTGGGGGAGAAAAAACATGTCTATAAGGAATATTTTATATTAAAACTTTGGACGAATATTCCAATAAGAAAAATTATAACTTGTTTTTCTGCGAGTTCTTTGGACTATTAAATTCACACTTCTTTTTTCTTTTTTTTTTTTTAAATGTTTCATTTATTTATTTTTGTTTTTCCACTTACCATAATGTTTCAACTGATTCATTTTACAATTGTCTTTATTGTATATAATCCAGAAATAAATAAAAGGAATCATCTGGAGAAAAAAAAACAAAAAAAAAAACACCCCTCACATTCCTTAACATTTAGCCCTTTGTAGGTGACTATTTCTGTCAAGCAAAATGTTATTCCTGCCAATTTGAATTTCTTGGTTGCATAGTCATATCCTTCTATGGCAACATCTAAATCAATCTTGACTGAAATTGAGAACCAGGTTACTGCAATTTCAAATATATAGAACTAATATATAAAACACCATATTTTGAGGGGATTCTATACAATAAAAGGGGAAATAATATTTATAAATGATGCAAAGTGGTAAATGTTAAGATGAGATGACTTATAGCTATATAGTGTTGAAACAGCAGTTCCCATATGATTCCTGAAGTTAAGCAGCATCTGGCCTGGTCAGTATCAAGATGGGTAACCACTTGGGAATACTAGGTACTGTAAGTCTCAATGTATAGATGGTGGAGTGGATAATGGCTCGGAATTGTTAATCTAATTCCAGTTTGGTTCATTATATTCACTTACATGCAAATACCCTTGAGAAAAGTATGAACTAACCTCTTCTCCCCATGGCTATAAGTTAATTATTAAGACTTGTATCACTGAAAAATAATTATTATCTTCAAAATATTCTCACAATCTAAAAAATAAAATATTTTCTAGCTTTAAATAACTTGCAAAGGGTTGATAAGACATAACAAATGAATCAATCATAAAGGTGAGACACTTGAAGAAAGCTCCAGAATGGATCAGGTACAACCAAGGCAATCCTTAACCCAGGCCTGGTTACAATGTGACTGGGGTCCATAACTGGGGGCAGACATGTGAAGACCTAAATTACTACTAAATAACAATTACTGAGAACATTTTTAGCAATGAACTTGTCAGTAATGTCCAGTAATTAACTAGTAACTGTACATAATACTAGGAAGCAGCTTACAATTAGAGACATTTTTAGATGATATTGTAAAAATAATGAGTTAGTTTGTTTATACCAATTGATTACAGAAAACATAATTTCATAATACAATCAGAAAGCAATTTCAACATTTTACAAAATAGTGTATCAACAAAGTCTGAAAATACTTTACAAAAAAATGTGAATTTCAGAGAAACAATAATTTTGATCTTTCCAAAGTTTGTGATTTTGTATTACATGTAGAATTTGTTAAGGATTGCCTTGGGTAAAAAAACATAATGGTAAAAATAAAATAAAGTTTTCAATAGTCCTAACAACAATGATAATATCTCTTCTCAATATTATAGAAAGGTTGCTGTTTTATTTTGTTTCCTAATTGTTTTCTTGTTTATTTAGTAACTACATAACCCTTATCGCATTCAAATTTAGTAAATAATAATTTGCAATTTGTTAATATATGTAGTAAGTATTAGGTATATTTATTATTTTTGTTACAGTGTTCTGTTTTGACTTTTACAGAGCCAGATTTACAGAGGAAGTACTCGCCTCCCCAGTTAAATATTAAAGAATTATGAACTGACAATTCAAAATGGAGGAAGAACTAAGGAAAATTGGGACTGTGTCAAACAAATGTTTAACAAATATTAAATAAATCCAAACAGTTTAAACAGGCAGAAAAATTTTCAATTTTGACAATTTTAAATGGTTTGTTGACGAGAAAAAATATACACAATTTGTTTTCACAAAATAAATTCTTCCATGTAAATTTAACTTCTTCATAAAATAATGAAAAAGAAAATGTGGACCTGGGCCACCTAGTAGTAGAGGTTGGTTAGGTTAAAGCTAATTTCACAGATCCGAGTATGATGTGCGGCTTTATATTGTACATAGATAAATCAGTAAATATGTAGTCTATGATTTTTTAAAAAATGCATTTATTTTTACATAAATAATATTTATTTTTCAACAATCTACTCCTTCTTTGTCAATGAACTTAATTGCCAATGCTTCTCAATTATTCATCGAGATAAGACAGCAAATTACTATTTTGCACCAACCTAATATTAAATTTTCAGATCAAAATTCATGTAACAACTGTCATATCAGGTGATAGACTTTTGATATACTCTTGTCAGGCTTATCATCAAAAATGAGCAATCTATTTTCATAGGACACTGGTGAGTTTGATCCTACTGAGAACCCATACTTGATGTCCTGTTTCATAATAAGCTAACTAACATTACCTAACATGCAATGGTGCCACAAAATAAAAAGTGGTGAAAGGGGCCAAATCTAACACTCCCACAATTTTTACACTTTTCTGCTAAAAGACTGATTTGAATAAAATAGTGCTGATTCTATATTTTGAATCTGTTCTTTCCATAAAGTGTGTGTGTGTGTGTGTATCGATTGATTGATTCATTTGTTTTTCTTATAATTTATCAATCCTTTGCAAGTTATTTAAATCTAAAAAATATTTTTAGATTCTAAGAATTTTTTGGAGATAATAATGATTTACTGGTAGAAGTCCTACTAATTAACCTATAGCTTGGGGAGAAGTGGATTCATACATTTCCCAATGGTATTTGTATATAAGGGGATATAATGAACCTGATTGGAATTGGAACTTGGCTCTCCGATTTCCAATTCCCAGCTGTTACAGCACCTAGAAATTCCAAGTGGCAAAACATCTACATACTGACCAGTCTTGATATTAACTTCAGTGATCATATTAGAATCAGTGTTTCAATGTGATACAACCGTAAGGAGTGTGTCTGTGTGAAGGGAGGTTTATATTAAGACTAGAAGGACTTCATCAGACTCTAGAGGACAAAACACATTACACAAAAATTCTTTCTACTTTGTCATTCATTTGCCTAACATTGTTCTGATATATAAAAATGTATATATCATATTCTCTCTCTCTCACATACATATTGAATGTGCGGGTCCGGTAGTGTAAGTGTAAAAGTGTTATCAACAGTGAAATTGGTAAATCAAGTTCAAATTCCAACCTAGTCTCTGTTGTGTTCATTTTCGCAGTTTAAATGTCTCCGGGTAAGGTATGAATCTATCGCTTCTTACCAAAGCTATAAATTAAATAACACTAACAAGATAAACTAAACTGGGTCTAGGAGAAGGAAAATTCTAAATTCAAAACCATGGAAAAACAAGAGGAAACCACTCCACCACCTTTCATTATAAATCCTGCCAATTAAAACAAATTTTGTTTGATTTTCATTACGCAATTTTTTCGATTGTACAACTTATTTAACTTATGAGAATGAAACCTATAGACTTTTTTTTTTATCGCATACTTATAAAAGTTTGAGAAGCCAATGTTTTGAGAGGGAAAACGCGGAAAATGAAGTTTTATGATTTATTCTGATTTTTGAAAACTAATGGCAGTGTAAAAAAAAGTAAGCAAACGATACAGAAGCCAAGCAGAAGCTCAACCCATGATAGCATTGTCACAGATTGAAGCTAAAAAAATAAAAAGACGACAAATTTTGTTTTCTGTTTTGTTTAGTTCTCAATTTCAGCAAAGGGAAGTGCTGAAGCCTATCCCAGCCCCATTATAGGGCCGTGGATGAATGATCGAAACCTCATAAAACTAAAAAAGAAAATGTTATTGTTAGCTAACATTTAAGGTTAAAAGTTTAAAAACAATTGTGTTGCGTAACTGGAAAAAAGGTGAAAACCGTTAACAATAATAAAACAAAAAAATAGACACAGAGACATGAACATTTCATACATTTTGAAACTTGTAATTATTAAGATAAACAATTAATAATTTCCTTCTTTCTAACAATTAATTAGTGACAATCAATAAACTAATAAACAAGAACAAGCTCGAGTTAATTTTTTGTGGACACCACTCGCAAAAATGATGCGCAAAAAATTCGAACCGTTCTAGTTTCTTTTGAAGACAAACAAAAAAATAAATTTAAAAACTGACCTTGACTAGACGTTGAAAAGTGAGAACAGGTTTCAAATACGTCCGTGCCACACGATAATGAAATACTGGAGTAACTAAATATCGGAAACATCCTATACACACGCTCATGTTTGCGCCGCGGGTGAAAGCACTTTTACTTTTGTATCTCCTTATAAACAAGAGCTTCACGACAAAATAATCATCTGCTCTCACTCAGTAATTCCACAACCAACAACAACATTTTTTTTTATCTTAAAACTCTTTCAGATAATTCCGGGGGATGAACTTTACTATTTAAGCAAGATTAAAATTTTAAACAATAATATCCATATTTGAATATTAATAATAAAATTAACAGAAAGGTTAACTGTAGAAACGTCCGTTTATGCGTAGGTTGGGATTATTTTTCGAAAAAAAAAATCCTTTTGGTATTTACCACTTTTTAAACCTAAATCACAATGCATCCTGTTTATTTTTTCCGGATATAAAAAAAAATTGCTTTCTTAATGTATTTAGTTTTACCCATCCTATTGCGTCAATCTCATGTTGATGTTGACCAAGAAGAGTTTTAAGACTATCCTTAGACACATTTCCTGTTGAAAGAAAGAAAGAAAGAAAGAAGTGAGGAATATGAGCAGTGGCGGATCTACTATGAAACTAATGAAGCTTCAGGGTCCCTAATCCCAGAGGAGCCCCTGAAGCAACTTTTTTTAATGAGTAAATTTTTCAACAAAATCGTTGATTTTTCTTTTCAAGTTTTTGTTATTAGAATATGACTATTTTGGTGATAGAATATCATAAACAAAGCCAACGGGTGAAGTATCTATGTTGGTCTTCATGGAATATGTTCCCCATTTCATATGGCCTCAAAATTCTTCCGAGCTCAGCGAGCCCATACAGAAAACTTTGAAATTTCTATATTTTGGCAGTTGGATCCTCGCATGTATTGTTGCTAGTCGTGAAGGGGACCCCCCCATCTCTGTTCAAGCTTCAGGGCTCCAAAAATGTAGGTCCGCCATTGAATATATGCATGATATACGTGTATATGACTAAAGTTGATAAAAGAAGTGGTGCAGACAAAACTAGAAGGAAAGCAAACCGTATGCAAGCTATTTAACTTTACAAAAATGGTTAATTTATTTATTGTAAAAAATTCAGAATACTTGATTAGGTACCCGGTACGGCCACAAACCTTCTAAAAAAACACACTGAAAAACGCATTTTTTTAATGTTTCCTTTGAAGTTAAATTTTGGTTTTATTAGAAAGATTGTAGTGAGCCCCGATAAATAATAATAAAAAATATTATATATAGACAAAAAATAAAAATAATAAAAATAATAAGGCATTTGCGATTTCTTTTAAAACCCTTCTCTCACTCTCTCACACACACACACACTCTCTCCCCCTCTCTCTCTCTCTCTCTCTCTCTCTCTCTCTCTCTGTAAACTTCTTTCTATATACTTCTCTCTCAACTAATGAGAAGACAACTATCAAATAAAAAGATAAGAAAAGACTGAACCCGAGCGAAACAAAGGCGGAAGTTTGCTGAATCAGTCTCTAGTCATTTGTGTCTAAAAAATACCAAAAGACAGAGGCTCGATGCATAACTTCCGCTATATATATATATATAAAAAAATGAAGAAGAAAGGTATGCCGGAAAATAAAATCATTTAAAAAAAATTAACACAAAGAGACTTTTAATGTTAGCCAAAAAAACTAAGGTTCGCGCCAGTAGTCTGGGAATCTTGTCAAAAACTGACAGTCCTGAGAGAAGGGACCGCCAGAGAAACCTGAACAAGAGAAGGGACCGCCAGAGAAACCCGAACAAGAGAAGGAACCGCCAGAGAAACCTGAACAAGAGAAGGAACCGCCAGAGAAACCTGAACAAGAGAAGGAACCGCCAGAGAAACCTGAACAAGAGAAGTAACCGCCAGAGAAACCTGAACAAGAGAAGGGACCGCCAGAGAAACCTGAACAAGAGAAGGGAGCGCCAGAGAAACCTGAACAAGAGAAGGAACCGCCAGAGAAACCTGAACAAGAGAAGGAACCGCCAGAGAAACCTGAACAAGAGAAGTAACCGCCAGAGCAACCTAAACAAGAGAAGGAACCGCCAGAGAAACCCGGACAAGAGAAGGGAGCGCCAGGGAAACCCGAACAAGAGAAGGGAGCGCCAGAGAAACCTGAGCAAGAGAAGGAACCGCCAGAGAAACCTGAACAAGAGAAGGAACCGCCAGAGAAACCTGAACAAGAGAAGGGACCGCCAGAGAAACCCGAACAAGAGAAGGAACCGCCAGAGAAACCTGAACAAGAGAAGGGACCGCCAGAGAAACCCGAACAAGAGAAGGGACCGCCAGAGACACCTGAACAAGAGAAGGGTCCGCCAGAGAAACCTGAACAAGAGAAGCAACCGCCAGAGAAACCTGAACAAGAGAAGGGACCGCCAGAGAAACCTGAACAAGAGAAGGAACCGCCAGAGAAACCTGAACAAGAGAAGGAACCGCCAGAGAAACCCGAACAAGAGAAGGGACCAGCAGAGAAACCTGAACAAGAGAAGGAACCGCCAGAGAAACCTGAACAAGAGAACGAACCTCCAGAGAAACCTGAACAAGAGAAGTGACCGCCAGAGAAACCTAAACAAGAGACGGAACTGCCAGAGAAACTGAACAAGAGAAGGGAGCGCCAGGGAAACCCGAACAAGAGAAGGGAGCGCCAGTGAAACCTGAACAAGAGAAGGAACCGCCAGAGAAAACTGAACAAGAGAAGGGAGCGCCATAGAAATCACCATTGTATTATTTTTAGCAGGGTTCGAGTCGAATTTACTGTATGTTCACACTTGTTATTGCTTAAAGTTTTTACTGAAATAAATTCTTCAGATGTTTTTCTTTATACTACTGTTAAAAGAATTTTATGAACAATCCAAATTAAAAAAGTACACACGAGATTTCAATATTAAATATTTACGCGCTCCTGAAACATTTACCCCGGAAACAATATTGGCAGACTCAAGCAAAGTCCGAGTAAAAATAAGACACAAAACAATAAATATAAATCAAGCTACAATGAAAGTTATTAAGAAAAGGAATTACGTGTGTACACAATTGTACTGAAAAGAAAAAAAGCATTAAAACTAGCTATAAGAAGAATGTCCTTGTGTGTGTGTTCGTGTGTGTGAAACAAAAGTATGTAATAGACACGTGTAGCGGACCGTGGGGGTGAAGATGTGAAGAGATATCAGAAGGTTAAACTTTCCTGCTGGCGGGTCCAGCTACATGAGAATGTCGGATTATAATTAAGTCCAAAGAAGACAAAGAAAACAAACAAGACCGATATACATGGGTAAACAAATATATTAATAACGAGTTACACAAAGACATGAACAGTTACGTAGAGTTTGTATGGAGAAATTATGTGCGTGTATTGTAAGTGTTCGTACGTACGTGTATTGTTCTTAGCGCGTTCCCAGAATTTGGGAAACGCTGTATCTGTGAGAGGTCACATATTGGCCTAAGTGAAAAAGAGAGAGATTTTACCTCACCTCCGCGCGAGGTAGCGGCCCAAGGCCTGAGTCGAAAGAGAGAGAGAGAGAGAGAGAGAGAGAGAGAGAGAGAGAGAGAAGGATCAGCCAGTATTTATAGCCAAGGAAGAGAGACCCCTGTTGAAGGATTAAAGAACTGAGGAGGAGCTAACTGCGACACACGTGTGTGTGTATGCGTGTGCGAGAGAGATCAGAAGTCAACAGAGGACCAATGAAACGAAATGCGCCTCAGAGGCAGCCTCCTTTATCAACATCCAACTGCACCTTAAAGAAAGAGTTAAAATTAAAAAGGACTAAAAAGAGAGAAAATGATTCCCTTTTTATAGGCATAAAGAGTGCCCCCTAGTGGGCGTTTTGGCAAAGCCAATTGGGGTAACCCAAAATCATATGAGAAAAAGAAAACATTATTAAGGAGAGATAAGAATAAAA
The DNA here is from genome assembly GCA_964036315.1 of Acanthosepion esculentum. NCBI lineage: Eukaryota > Metazoa > Mollusca > Cephalopoda > Sepiida > Sepiidae > Acanthosepion > Acanthosepion esculentum. Next base: position 48,623,466 of record OZ038480.1, read on the forward strand.
GAACAGAGATTATGAAGACAGAAGATAACGACTGACATTTCATTTACATTTTTGAAAGTCTAACTTGACTGGAAAGCAAGAAGCCGGAAGAGAGTTTTTGGGACATTATTATCATAAATAAATGAAATAAAATATAAAATAATAATAATGAATATTATAAATGAAATAAAATAAAACAAACAACATGAAAACGTTGTTTAAAATAAATTAAATAATAAATAATAAAAACTCTCCCAGCGTGCAACAAAAACTGTTCCTGCTGGAAATACAGACATCCAGCCAAAAGATGTTGAATTCAATCTCTTCGCTATGAACCTTCGGACGGACAATATGTGCCCCAACCTCTCTGTGACATTGCGTGTAATAATACGGAGTAACTTCTCCCTTTTATCACATGCAACCATGAAACCTTTGTAACCAAAAATACACACATCAGTACACAAAAAAGATAAATAAATTAGTATAAGTATGATATTAATGTACGATATAACATGCCTTTACTGTTATCTCTGTATTTCCTGTGAAGTATGTTTTTATTTCCTGTGAACACGAGGCTATTTCTGCTGCAATGATGTGAGTGATCCCACAACTTCAATATGTGAGAAGTGCGAGGGCAGAAACTGTTAACATAGAACTTACGGTTACATCTACCAATTTCAACTGTAAAATAATGATATTTGCCGCTAATCTAGTACTGCACTAAATTCATAAAAGTCTAGTACCAAAGAAAAAAGCTCACCAGGATGGTTACCATGAAAATATTTATAGGAATAGCACGGTAAAGCTACGTTACGGCGGTTGGAAAGTGACTGAAGCCGAGATGCCAGGTCAGCACCAATAACATTACAATTGTTGTTATCACAACTGTTGTAAATTAAATTATCACCATCCCTTAGATCGTTCCTACATCTGTCTGATACTATACTGTGTCGCAAACAGACACCTAATTATTCCCCCTTCCCGTTACGCGAGAGATTCCTGAAAAGAACTCCATGTTTATTTCTACATAACGTCTGTATTTGTTCGGTATTAAAAACTATACTAACGGTCTTCTGGTCTTACGTTCACTTTAAGTCGCAGCAACAACGTTTCGGTCGTTATGCCCCCGGTCCTATCCAGGAGTATGCCGATCCGGGTAACCTCTTTATTTAATGTATGGGGTCTGTTGTTCTCGTTCGACTGCTCATATCTAGAGATATCTCGTTCAGTTATTATTTTAGAGCTGCCCAGTTATTGCTGTATTGAATGGCCGATTAAGTATGAAGGGAAAACAGTAGTCATCAGCACCTGTGGAATGAAGTGAAAATACTGGACACGGAAGAACACCGGAGAGTTGGACGTTTAAAAGAATCCGTACACATGCTAGGCTACGAGAATCTCCTTAGTAGGCCCAGCATAGAAATAAGTATGATATGGCAGCTGATAATAAAGACAGACATTTACAGTAGGTCTTCAACTGCTGCAGCAGCAGCTGTAACAAAAGAGAAGTTTTAATGGGTGCAGTCAAGCATGATAAACAGCAGTACTCCCCAACAGGCAGGTTATGTTTAAGACTCCAAGTTCCACATACAGAAACAGTACGAAGTAATAGCCTAGTGGATTAAAGCGTCGGTTCGTGAATATGGTGATATAGTAATTGTGCGTTCAATCCCTGGACTAAAATTGATGGAAATAAAGCGAGCAATAACTGAATAGTACTAAAATAAGAACTAGACGAGATATCATTAAGGTAGTGGAAGGGTTCAGTTCAAAATTCTTTGTAGGTTACCTGTATAGACATAAAACCTGATGAAGGCAGGGGGCACAACGACCGAAACATTGTGAAAGCAACAACAAAAATAAAGACAATATTGTGCATGTAAATAATGATAAAATTTCATCCCAGAAATTTTCAGACAAAATGACTGAATTCATCAGCTGATTTTTTTTTTCTCTTAAATATTCTTTACCAAATTATACGCCTGTGCATGATTTTCCAAGCGTAGCTTAGGTGTGGCACAAGGCCGAAAGTAGGGGGCACACAGTGAGGATCGAACTCACTACTCAGTTGCAATTGTTCTAGTGAGACAACCTTGCTAACCACTACACCGCCTCGAGGTACCCTCCTGTGCATGCTATATATCGGGAAATGCAGTATGTCAAACATTAGACAAGTGATTCTCGACGTGGGTGGTGGGCACTCCTGAAGGATAGCGAACTGTCAAGTGTGCTGCAGATGTTCAACAGCGCTATGTTGTTCTGCATATTTTGGAGTTACCTCCACTTACTTTCCTTTTTAAAAAAAAGTCGATAGTGAACGCTCCTTAAGCTTATAAATAGGAAGTAACATTCTCTGTCGTCATCTTTTTTCCTACTTCACCCATGGACGGTAAGATGTTGGTCACCACATGGAGAAATACGGCCCACACCTGGGTACGCACACAGACGCGCACACAGGCACGCGCGCTAGCACATTCCACTTCACTTTCCATTACTATTCTCTAGCACTCCTTCTACACAACTTCACACATACAAACAATTCATTAGTTTAAATGTTTTCTTCATTCATGTTCATTGTTTTGTGTACCGTTGTTTTGTTAATACATACTAATCGTTTGGTTATATATAATGTTTTATCGTATTCACTTATTACCAGGATTGGCATTCCAGTCCGCCATTTTTGTTGTGGGATAAATATACGAGGAGACACGTATTTCCAACTTAAACACACACCAGTAAACACCCGCAACAATATAAATACGATATATATACCAAAACTACGTAAATATCGAATTTATTTGAAAATGTTCAGATATTCCACCGAATGCCGTTACAGCTCGAAACCCTTTTCTGTTACAAGGGCAATCATGACAAGGAAACAAACCACCCCGCTAATTTATAGACAGCTGCTATTGTGAAACAAACGGAAGCATTCGCAAGAACCGACTCGAAGACTCCAACTTTCTGCTAATTATCAAGACTGTGGGAGTACAGAATCAAATATTAAGAATTACTTACTTTCGTCCTATAAAACCCAGTTTGGGATTTGGTCTGGTAACGACTCGAATGATGGCATATAAGTCATCAAACAATTCCAGGATATTGCATACGCCAAACCTCACAGCAGCATACAATTGCACCAATAGAGTATTGGGATCCGTCTGACACGGTTTTAGTTACTATCTGAGTGTTGGGATCCCAAACATTTAGCAACAACAACACATCTTTTAAATGAAACATATAAAAGGTTATTTTCCGGAGGAAAAGTAGAAGAACGTCAACTGAAATAACATTTATATTTTCTTTTCAGAGATATACAATGATAATAAAATGTTCAGTTTTTCTTGCAGTGACTTTTGATTTATCAAGTAATTAAGTGTTCTTACTGTGTTGTAAAATGTGTGAACAGACTAGCTTCATGACGGTCAGCCTAAGGTATTTGTGAGTTCGTAGACAAAGGCTTAGTCGGCAGCTGCTGGTTATTTCCTTCTATTGTGTGCGTGGATAAGGCCTTAGCCGGTGGCTGTTGGCTCTTCCACTGTGTGCGTGTGTGTACGCACGTGTAGATCAAACTGGCCTCTGAAATTGTTTTGACTCCACCCCCCATGCTTCTATTTTTATATCCGTAAGGGGGATCCGAAATTTAATTTCACATAGAGGTGTGAACTTTTTTAATGCAAGGTTTTTATTAGTTAGAAAATAATTTTACACTGGCCTGTGAAGATTGTTTTCTCGAATTTGCGGGAGTGGGGAAAGGTGTTATTGTTATTTTCTAAATGATCCAAAAATAACGCGTGGTAGGTCTACAACTACGCCCACCAAGTATCTTGGTGGTATTTGCCCTAGTAATTATTGTTTATCAAACAAACCTTCCGATGTAATTTTATTGGTTGGAAAATATAATTTGTATAAAGACCTCCTCTTCTCATAAAGGCCTTTCAAACCCCGAATCTAATGAATGTATAGATCTGATATAAGAATTATATCGGTTCACAAAGTCGTACATGTCGGATGAGGACCCCAATATCGAAACACTTGAAACCTCACCTGGCGTACGATAAGGAGGAAATGGAGGCCCCGATCTATTTGATTTCTTCCTCGACTATGTTCTGCGTATATAAAAGCACAGTTGTGAAGAGATGGGTAATGATTCCTTAAACATTCCATACTATATCCTAAATGAATCTACCAAAAACAGCCATCATGCTTTCGCTCATGAGGCCAATACACACAGGTTAAGGAGTTGGAGGGTCTGTTGGTGACATAGACATTCACAGTTGGGGACAGAATGATCTCAAACGAAAAATCAGCATCCTCTACAAAGTATTCCAAGAAGTAGGCCTCAACATAAACCATCCCAAAACAGAATGAATGGTCTGGAATTGCAATGAAAGTAGTGATTGTGGATACCCTGAATCTTTAAAAAGAAAAAAAAAAGAAAAAAAGTGGAATTAGTAAATACTAAACACTTCAAATACATCGGCGTATGGGTCAATTACAACAAATCTAATATAGGAGATAGGAAACTGAACATAGATTAGACTGTACTCGGGGTAGTTTTGCTCAACACTGCAGATTCCTACAAAACTAAAACATCAACCTAAAAACTAGCGTCATGTTTTGAAATAGTCTTGTCGGATTGAGATGTGGATGTCATATATGGCGCCAAACTCGATTCAGAGAGGACCACACTTCTTAGAACTTCGCGGAATGGCGTTAAAGAATTACAAAGAACTACGCCAGATAATAGAAACCACATCACTTGAAAAATTTCAGCTGCAAAAACAACTAAAATGCAACGCACATGTAAATAATAATGACATAATAAAGATGTTGGCGTTCCACGCCACCTCAAACAAAAGGCAAGGAAGGAAGTCTCCATCAATACTGGAAAGAGCGATAACAGTGAACGTGGGAAACCTATTTTTCTGAAAAATTGCTTTAAAAGAAAAAAAATTATAAATTTCAATCGAAAGTAGCGCTGGTTTCTCGGTCAATGAATGCTAAATGTTTACATATCGTAACCATTACTATTTCAGTCTCATATTTCGATGCACTCACTCACTCAATTTACTGTTATGAAAAGTTAGGAAAGGGGAGAAACATCTAGGTCACGCAATTCTTATTCATACTTTAGGCATAGGAAGTTGTGAAGAGCCATAATTGCCCACACCCTGAAGTGGCACAGTATATAATACTTGAAAGCGCAACAATAGCTACTAGACTTGAGAAACCTATTTTCCAGAAAAATTGTTTTAAGAGAAAGATTTTATAAATTTCAACCGGCAACATGCTGTTCGGTCAATGAATGCCAAATGTTTCCTTATAAGGAAACGGCTAATATTACCATTACTATTACCATCAGTGTAGAAAAAAATCAATGATTGCAGGTTGACATTTAGAGAAAATTAAATTTAACAAGTACAGGTGTTTAAAATTTGAAAAAAAAAGAAGAAAAATTTGTCGTTGCACCAGTGCGTAGATACTTTGAAAATTCTTACATTAGTTATTTCACTGACAACTGACGCCACATCCCAAAATCAGACACAATAAATAGAGGGATACAGATATATCTTTGGATAGATAGATAGATAGATAGATAGATAGATAGATAGATAGATAGATAGATTACCAATCTATTTATTCCACACGATAACAAAATAGGGAAAAGCAAGACATAGGAAGAAGAGAAAATGTGTGAAGGAAGAACAAAGAAGAAGAGTAAGAAATCTGAAAAAGGGAAGAGAAACGAAAAAAGATACAGACAGGCTTGTCTTGAGTTTTATTATTTGGAGTTTTTTAATTTTAAGTGTATCTTTTCTTTTGAAACGTACTGCCCACTTTACATAGAAATGTAGCTCTAGTAATCATATGAATAGAGTATCCAGGGTAAGAACTAACAGGATTAATCACTAACGATTCATTCTTACTCTCGCTTTCTTTAAGCGTTTTTTTCTTTCTTCCCTTTTCTTTCTTTCTTTCTTCCCCCCCCTTCTTTCTCAAGTCGATCTAGTATTTTGTGAATGATGCCAGATTCTTTTTCATTGTTGAATGAAACAATAACTTGCAATTGCCCTGTTTAACCTTTAACATTTGATTTTGTCGTCACAACTTATTCTTTTCTACCTTTTTTTTATACCAGATAAAGTCTAATGATTTTCTTGGCACAATATGGCTCCAAAGAAAATAAATCTCCTTTGGCTGGGAACCAGATGTTCAGCGTTGTCTTTCTCTGCACGATTCCCCACCTCGTCTTTTTCTCTGTCAACACCGGAACTGCGATTCGTTTCCTTATCGTGCAACGCCGGCCTTAAAAAACGTCCATTTTTCTAGTATGCTTGTTGTTGTGGAACGTCGGGAATTTAGTTAAGATGACTAATGAGTAAACGGGGTTTTATTCAGATGGCCTTGGCTTATTGTATGTTCACTTTTCCACAAATAATTTTAGAAGAGATGTTAAACATAATTCATGCAAGCAGAACAGAGAACGAAAAATAATGACGTCGACAATATTTGAACAAGAACAAATTCCAATTATTTATATACACATATAGATACAAATTGTCAGTTGTATGTAAGATTGAATGTTGGATTGGAAGATTAGTGTTCATATGTTCGAATCAAGTTCGTTTGATCAGTTCTCGCACATCTCGCCTGTGGAACTCCCTTCCTTATTCCTGTTTCCCTGACAAATACAATCTCCAACTATTTAAGTGTAACGTCAATCGACATCTCCAGTTGCCTTGATCTATTCACTTCCCTTCTCCACATCCTTTCACCTTTCATTCCTATCTGCTCTCGCTCCAAATCTTCTGTAACCCCCTAGCCTTGATCGATCCACTATCTTTCTCCACATCCTCTCCTTTACCACTCCTATCTGCTCTTCCTCCAAACCTTCTGTAACCCCTTGTGTGCTAGTGGCTTCCAGCCTTACTTGGGGTGATAAGCTTAAAAAAAATTAAACTGTGACAACACGACAATTTAATGATTACTTTAAAGTTTAAGTGTAATGTGTGTGTGCGTAAGAGAGGATAATAAATCGAACAAAGTTGCGTACCTTTATACGTAGAGTTAATATTTCTTCGTAGTTGATTAGAATAGCAACCTTTTAAATATTATTCTCGGAACGTTCGTTGGAAATCAAGCTTCTGTTGTCGATGAGTTTGCTTTTACAGGAAAGAAGTTTTCGTTAAAGAATTCAGATTCGGCTGAATTTCTAAAGGTAGCTGGTGATGTAGTTGGTTCGAGTTTGTTTAGCAGAACGACGGAAAGGCATGTTCGTGTCGAACGGTGATTCGCGCCAACTATCTGAATCTCGAAGAACCGCGTTCCTTGTCTGTCCAAAATTTCGTATTTTGGCGGGAACATGTACCGACCGAACTGATTGGTCGATTTACATTCTAAGGACGTGATTCTTTGACATATTATACAGGAATAGTTCATTGTAAGATTGGGGAATCGTCAGGATGTAGACGATCCCAATAATACCCCCCGGAGATTAACGGTTGGGTGCAAGCGTTAATATGTATCATAGGACTTAAACTTGGCTGGCCAATGTACATGTCTGCCGGCTCGAGTCCACACATTACTATCAGTTGATGTGGGTTTCGCAGATGATGTTGGTTTTGAATCTTCCAGCACCGTCTCCGGTTGTGGGTCAGATAATGAGTAATTGTCAATATACGCAGGTTTTAGTCGATCGATAGAAACTGTCTGGTGCTTGCATGTGATATCTATAGTAAAGTATTTGAAGGCTTTCTGCAGTACTTGGTAAGGTCCTGAATAGTTTGGCGTTAGTGGACGCTTGACCAAGTCGCGTCGAACAAAGACGAATTTCGCTGAATGAAGATCTGTTGGGATATAGTAAGGCCTAGTGCACGACCTTGTAAGAGTGTAAGCAATATCAGCCATTTTCTTTTAAAGATCTGCCACGAAGTGATTTGTCGATGCAGAAACTGATGTAGTAGTGAATATCTGACCAGGCAGGGTCAGAGAAGTGCCAAATACTAAATCAGCGCTAGAGCGTTTCAAATCTTCCTTAATAGTGTTTCGCAACGCTAACATAATAAGCGGTAGTTTGTCTATCCACGTTCGTCCATTGTTTACTGCTGTCAAAACGTTTCTTAAGTTGTTTATGGAATCGTTCTACCAGCCCATTCGCGCATGGGTGGTAGGCTGTGGTGCGTACATGTTTGATTCCAAGCAGGTTTGTGAATTCAGAGAAAAGAGTCGACTGAAATTGTGGTCCTCGGTCAGTTGTAATAACCGATGGGCATCCAAATGTGGATATCCAATGAACAAAAATGGCATTAGCTACAGACTCCGCTGTGATGGATTGGAGTGGTATTGCCACCGGCCAGCGTGTGAATCTGTCGATTATGATAAGAATGTATTCATACCCTTCGATGTTGTCCAAAGGACCGACCAGGTCCACATGAAGATGAGTGAATCGTCCGTCAGGAGGAGGGAATGACGACAGAGGAGCTTTCGTGTGCTTATTGACCTTGGTGGTTTGGCACCATATACATGTGCGTGTCCATTGTTTGATGCAGGTAGCCATACCAGACCAGACAGATTTGGCTGATATGGTCCGCCACGATGCATTGCCACCAGGACGTGATTGTTCGTGAAAATGATTAAAGACGTCCCTGCGCATAGAAGGTGGGATATAAGGACGAGGGTTCCCTGTGCTGACATCGCAGTATATCAGTCTGTCTGTAATGGGTAACGGACGTTTTTCTAAGCACAATGATGTGTCCGTTTTCACTGTTCGTAAGGTATCGTCCTGATCCTGCTCATCTGCCAGAGTGTCGAAATTTAGGGTAGAGGTTTGGATTGAATTCAAACCGGCCCTAGAAAGAGTATCAGCGACAGTGTTACTACTGCCTTTAATATATTGGATGTCGGATGTAAATTGCGAAATGTAATCGAAATATCTGATGTCTCGAGGATTGTGCTTATCCGCCTTAGCGCTTAGCGCATAAACCAAAGGTTTTATGATCGGTGAAAACTGTAAATTCACGACCCTCGAGGATGTGTCTGTAATGTCTAATTGCCAAGTAGATAGCGAGTACCTCTCTTGAGAAAGCACTATACTTTTGTTGGGCGTTATTCAATTTGAGAGAGAAAAATGACAATGGTCTTTCTGAGCCATCTGTGACTTGGTGTAAAACCGCGCCAATCGTATCGGAAGCGGCGTCAGTCGTCAATGTTAGCTTAGCATCGAGAGAAGAAGTTACATATGACAGCTTCGAAAAATTCTTTAGAGATTGCTTAACCTTTTCGAATGCACTAAGTTCATCTGTTGAAAGTGATATTTTTGAATTCTTCTTCTTGTGTTTGGATAATAGGCTCGTCAATGGCACGAGAATAGATGCACATTGCGGAATAAATTGTCTGTAGTAGTTGACCATGCCAAGAAATCGTCTTAATTGCCTGATAGTTTTAGGATCTTAGCAGCTGACCTTGCAATGGATTCAACATAGTCTTTCCGTTTCATGTCAGTTGAGAACATTAGCCCGAGAAGGCGCAACGAGTCTGTATTGCATACTGTTTTGTGGCAAAAACGCATCTCCACTGAACGAGGCCGGTATTGTAGATCAGCGGACATGCAAATCTGTTTCACTCCTGGCCAATTCTAAGTGGCGCAAGGTCGTGGACATATATAAGCAAAATCACAATTGAAGTAAGTCAGGGCCGTTAGGGTGACGAGCTTTCCGTCGAGATGTTGAGAGTGAGAGTCAGAAAGCTACGAGGATTGTGATGGACAGCAGGACGATATGAGAGAGTTGACAGTGAGATATGTGTATGCGCGCGCGTGTGTGTGAGTGTGTGAGAGAGAGAGAGAGAGAGAGAGCGAGCGAGAGAGAGCGAAATAATTTTTAAAGGAGAACAATTAAACTATTAAAACATTTTTTTAGAAAAATACGTTTTTCAAGTTTACGAAGTGTTATTGCTCTTACCAGTATTGATGGGGGCTTCCTTCCTAAACTTTTGTTCGAACTAATGTGGAATGCCAACTTCTTGATTATGTCATTATTTTCTCTCCTGATTACGTGTACTATCCATTTTAGTTGTTGCTGCCGCTGAAAGTCCTCAAGTGATGTGGTTTCTCTTATTTGGTACAATTGTTTGTTTGTTATTCTGTAGCACCAGTCCTCGAGGTTCGAAGAAGTATGGACCTCCCTAAAACTTACAAGTTTCATTCGTTCGAAGCCATTTTAATCTTAGAAAGCAGTTGCGTACAACTGACAGTTTAGATATTTATGGACTTTATTATCAGCTTTATTTAACCTTATTATCAGCATTCTTGTGAAATATATTAGAGTCGTTTCCCATTGCCTTCTTCACAGTTTCGAATTCAGTGTTTTCCTTCTCTATAAATCCGAGTCTACCCCGCTATTTAACCTATAGCTGGTGGAGATGGGTCTAAGAGACAGATTCGTAACTTTCCCGAAGACAATTATGCGAAAGTGAACTAGCCCGGAATTTGAGCTCCATGATTCCACTTCTCATGCTGACATCCGTTACACTACCCACACATTCTAACGTTTCTACTTTCCAGTTCTTCATTGATTTAGATATAAGTTGCCCTTAACTTCATCCGGTCACTTTCTTTCCAGCTTCCCAGTAATGGGATAAAATATAAAAATGGAGTATTTGAATAAATTTGGACTTATAAAACTCTTACAGAATCTTCAATATTATTCATTTAAAACGATCTCATGAATAATGCTATTTTTATTATTATTCCTTCTCATGTCGATCAGACCCTGTCTTAATTGATAGTCAGCCCTGGTTCACCCCTGAATGCGCTGCAGCCATAGCTCACCGGAACCACTACTTCAAAATCTATCGCAAGGATCGGTGTAGTATGGCCCTTACTTCTTTCAGAATCACCCGCAATCGCTGTGAGAGAGAGAGAGAGACAGAGAGAGAGAGAGAGAGAGACAGCGACAGAGAGTCCTGGAAAACACAAAGTGCAGCTACGCGCGATCTGTCCAGGCCAAGGTTGAAAATAAACAGACTGGATCTCGCGAATTCTGGAAGATCATCAACAAATTTATGAACAGAGGCAAAGCGGCTGTGTCCACTATTATAAATGGCCCCGAGGTCATATTATCTTCGATAGACAAGGCAAAGCTCTTTGCCTCGATCTTTGCCTCAAACTCAACGTTAGATGACAAATGCCACCCCTCCGCAACTTCCCACGTCTCACTGAGTACAATCTCAGTAATATATTCATTTCAGCAAGAGAAGTCTCTAGACTTACCAAAAGTCACGACCCCCAAAAAGCCACTGGCCCAGACAAAAAATTTCCAGTAGTCGTCTTTAAGTGTATCAGCCCAGAATTATCCACCATTCTAGCAAAGTTATTTAATCGCTACTTAAAGGAGATCTTTCCCAAGCACGTGAAAGGTGGAAAGCGTATGCCCCTCCCAGTATAAACCCATTAGTCCTATTTGTATCATGAGTAAGATTTTTGAGGCCTTAATCAACGAGAAGGTTGAACAACCTCTTATGCTACGAACAGTATAGGTTTCGATCAACCCGATCCACTGCTAACGTCCTAATTACTATTACACACAGAATTAGTGAAAACCTTGACGACACACATACCGCAACGACCAAAGCATTAGATATCTTGAAGATCTTCGACAAGGTGGGACACAAAGGTTTGCTACACGAGCTCCCCAGTCTGGAATCACTGACAGGTAGAACCCTGAAGATAATTATTAACGGCCAATCCTCCAAGGCCCTGGCGTCAACGCAGGGGTCCCCATGTCTCACTTCTTGGACCAGCCCTTGTTCTAATTTACATAAATGATCTACCTAAGAATATAGTCCGATCATTTGTAAACGTCTATGCCAAAGATACGACGATATACGGGCGCACCTCTAAAAGGCTTGACGATCAGTGATTGGCAAGCTGACCTCTCTTCCGATCTAACACTAACTTCCCAGTGGAGAAAAACTGGCTGGTTACATCCAATGCCTCTAAAACCAAACTGGTTACATTCTATCACCGCCGATCAAACCCCGATCAGTCACGATGAACGGATGTCCTCTCGAGGAGGCATCATGCCTTGAGAGGATATTGCGCCTCAGACTCACACCCGACCTCAAGTGGAATTCCTATATACGATCCATCGCTAAAGTTTCAGGTAAAATGATCGGCTCCCTGTACCGCTCCAGTAAGTACCTAGCTCCTCATGCTATCCTCAACCTTTATAGGAGCCAGATCAGGTTAAAAAAAAATGAGGTATTGTTGCCATATTTGGGCAGGAGCTGCCCAGACCTCACTTTCCAGACTTGTTCAAAAGCGTCTCCGAGTCTCTGTGGGAGAAAATTATTTTCCACGCCTCGTTGCGCCTGCTTGGTTTGACGATGTCCGCATAGACTCAATAGCTTCATCTACCGCAATGAAAGTTGGTTCCCTGTGTCGTGCCAGAAAGTTTTTTCTCGTCTGAGTCCATCCTTCAAATCTATAAATCAACCATCCGTCCTTGGATGGAATATTGCTGTTATATATGGTCCGGTGCCCCCGCTGTAAGTCTCGAGGTCCTCGACAAAATCTAGAGACGGATATGCAATGTGATAGATCCTGATCTGGCATCTAGTCTGCAGTCGCTTTCTCACCGACGTGCCGTGGCTTCCCTCTGTCTCTTCTATACGTATTTTCACGGCAACTGTTCCGACGAGTTGCTTTCGCAGGTTCCCAGACTGCATGAATTTAAGCGAGCTACTAGGTTGCCATCTCAGTCCCACCCTTTCACTGTCAAAACGGTTAAATGTTACGTTCTCTTCTACTCAAACAGCTTCTTCTCTCGCACTTCCCGTCTGTGGAACTCCTTTCCCCTTACTTGCTTCCCCGATAACTATAACTATAATCTTCAAATATTCAAGTGTAATGTCAATCGACATCTTCTGACGCCTTGATCTTGTTCCCCGTTCTCTACCCAAACACGCCTCCTTACTCTTGTTCTCTATCCTCTGTAACACCTTGCGTGTTAGTGGCACCCCCGCCTTGCCTGGGGTGAAATGCTAAAAAAAAAAAAAAAAAAAAGGAAAAAAAAAAGACCAGTCCAACCTCTCTCTCACAGGTGGGATTTGGCAAGTCTCTTACTGCTCTATCACTACTACCATGAAAAGTATCCAGACGAACTGCATCGCCTGGTTCCCCCAGGTCAAATTTTCACGGCTAGGACCCACCATGCCACTTACATAGTAGCAAACCGCCCACATTCTCTCCGTATTCCATCGGCAAGAAGTAAGTTCCACTCAAACATCTCGCGAATCACAGCCGTATGGAACAGACTCCTTAGAGAATGTTCCCTCGATCACTACAATCTTAACCTCTTCAAGTCTAGAGTCAACCGTTACCTTCCTCTCCTATCCATATAAACTACCCCTTATCGTAACCCTCTACCTCGAGTGGCCCCCGAGCCTTGTACAGGATTAACCTTACTGTAAAAAAAAGACAATGAAAATATTCTGTAGTGTTTCTTGTCGATCTCAAAAAAAGGATTTTTACGCAGTTCCTGTACCAGGCAATCACCAGTTTTTAAGGAAAAATAACTGTTCAAAATAAACCCATCTTCTATGTCCTTGGCAAAAGATGACGACCCATATAGAAATCGATATGCTAGATATATAAAAAAAAAATTAAACTTCGAGCACTTCCCCTTTTCTTAGAATTATTTCGAATAGTAAAACTGAATGCCATTTGTGGCGTAATTTTTTAAATATCTATAAATATCATAGATTCCTACCATCACGGTCCACACTTTCAGGATATAACTCGCCATTTCACACAGACGCTTGACATAAGGTCACATGGTTAAAAGCAAAATCAACTTTATGTATTTCCGGTCGTATGGAGTAGTTCAGGCATACGCTTACGCGAGACACGTTAATAAAGAAGTGAGCTGCTCATTAAATATTTTATATTTTATTACACACACACACACACACACACACACACACACACACACACACAAACATATATATATATATATATATATATATATATATATATATATATATATATATATATTACAAGACTGCAACAAGAGGAAGTGGAGACGTCAGATATTGTGGACATGTCTAGTTTCCTTTAAGTTTTAGTGTGTCTGGCATGACCTACTGGTTTTTATTTATTACACATTTCTCTAACCAGTGATGTCACAGGTGGGATATATTAGACAAACACATCAAAGTTTTCATTAACACTAAGACTTACATATATAATGATATGGTAAATTTTGGTTGTGTAGAAAAAGCTAACACTAACCATAATATATGTGTTGCAACGATTGTGTTTACATGCAGTATATAACTGTAAGATTTCGGTTTTAACCCCGAGTTTACGGCTACTTCAACATTCCTCTCAGATTTCTTTCTTTTTATGTATGTGTCCATTTTGTTTCCATTTTCCTTAAAACTTCCCCATTGATAACATATTCTATCTATGGCATTCGGAGCATCCTTTATCTAGAAACACATCTCTGTTGCCTCAAGTCTCTTCTTTTGTGAGGGAATTGTCTGGGATTCACCGGCATATAGAAGAATTGATATTCCATAGCTATAAACGGGAATGGCTTGTCGGGAAATGGGAGTAAGTTCCAGATGTCACAGCACTATATATAAACAGATGTGGTTCCTCACTATCTCAATCCTAAAGTCATCACGCCATATATAAATGTGCGTTGTGGTTGGGTGATTTGGGATATTTGTGTTTTGTACGTTTTTGATATTCTTCGTCGCTCCCTGCCGCTACCAGCATCTAAGATCGTAAGCGTCTAGTGGGTTCGTTGTGTACTGAATAAGATTCGAAGGCCCTTCTTAAGCCGTAACTTTTTTTTCTCCTGTTTGCGACATCCTTGGAAATTAAAGTGTACATATTCGCTCGTCGGAAATAATTACAAACGCCATAGTATGGTTAAAAGAATTTTACTTCTTGGCAAATTATTATTATCATCTCTATTTCTCTCTCTTTTTCACCGCTGTAGACGGTAGGGCCCCTTTTTCTCTCTTCTGTAACCGATTTGGAATGTAAACTCATAGTCTTGATTTCAAGCCATTCTGATGCTCTTCGTTCTAATGAATATTTTCGAATCGTTATATATTTATGTTAACCTCCTATTGATCCATATTTTAACTAGATTTTTTCTTAATTTGTTAGCTTAACAATTTCACTGCCGGAAGTCAAAGTTTGCAACATTCCTACACCAATACAGTTTCAAACAAGACCGCCACCTTGTTACATAGTAGTTCAACACTCGCTTCTTTGTTTCTAACGAAATAAGATATGGCGCTGAGTGATCTAGAAAAATAAATCTTCTGCTAGCTGTAGGGTTCTCAGAATTCAAACAGGAGAGCAGTTGCCATTGAAATATAGTCTTCCTAATAGGAATACAAATAAATAAATAGTCGAATAAAGAATAAATGCATCCACCTCCACCTCTAGCAAGCAATTCCTCGACAATAAATCTGTCCATCCTTCCTTGTTTTGTGCAATTTTTGATCATATGCCCCTCAGGTAGAACCGATGAGACTGACACGAAAACAGAAAAGAAGTTATATTTGATCGTCGCATTTCCCTTTCATTTCTTGGATTTCTCTGGTCGGTGAATATGTATGGAAAAAATAAAGAGAAACAACAATTGTCAAGTTGCTACAATCTGGTGTTTATTTTCTTATTACAATGTGTGAGTTTATATGTCTCGATTGTAATATGTAGACGAGGCAGAAGAAAAATGTAGGTTAGGTATTAATAGGTTGTTGTAAGATCTTTTACGTTCTGATGATTTTAGCGAACGGTGTCGCTGCCTTCGCCCAAGCACCAGCATCAGTTCGGTTCCATAAAATCAAGGTAGCAGCCCCAAGGTAAAAGAGATGTAGACTTTTCCCACTAGCCAAAAGCGATAGTCCAAGTTAAAAGGGTTTGCGTATATTGAGATTCTAGACAAAAGCAATCAATCATCATCATGTGACTTCTCCACCGTTTTCTGACGGATCACATTTTCAGTTACTTCTTATTTTGAGATGTCCGTAACTAACACTAACCCATTTTCTCATTGTCTATCAAAATCAGAAAATCAAAACCAGATTGCAGCAGATCGACATTTGTTGTTTCTCTTTATTTACCTCGTCATCTTTGTATAGTTCGACAAGGAAAGTGTTATTCCTAATCCAGTCGTGCCTCAGCCCACACAGCCTTTATTCCTCACGCTCTCCCCATTTTCAATACGCCTCAATTTATTACCTCTCGCTCTTCCCATTTTTACCGTGCTTTAACACAGACCGTCTCTATTCCTCACCTCTCGCTCTTCCCAATTTTACCGTGCCTTAAAACACACCTCTCGATCTTCTTATTTTTACCACGTCTTAATTTATTACCTCTCGCTCTTCCCATTTTTACCGTGCCTTAACACACAGTGCCGCTATTCCTCACCTACCACTCTTCCTATTTTTACCGTGCCTTAACACATACGGCTTCTATTCTTCACTTCACGCTCTCCCCATTTTTACCACGCCTCAATTTATTACCTCTCGCTCTTCCCATTTTTACCGTGCCTTAACCCACACCGCCTCTATTCCTCACCTCTTGCTCTTGCCATTTTTACCGTGTCTTAACACACATTGCCTCTATTCCTCACCTCTCGCTCTTACTATTTTTACCACGCCTCAATTTATTACCTATCGCTCTTCCCATCTATTACTGTGCCTTAACACATACCGCCCTATTCCTCGCCTCTCGCTCTTCTCATTTTACAACGCATCAATTTCTCAGCTCTCGTTCTTCCCATTTTACCGAGCTCAACCCACAGCAACCCCAATTTCTCACTTTTCGCTCCTCACATTTTTGAAGAATATATTCTTCAACCACAATTCTCCCCTTACATGTATTTGCGCTAATCACATATCTATACACGCCAATGTCTGTGCGAGTAGAACACCTTGACATTGGTAGCAGCGCTTTGAGAAGACTGTATCCATGTTAATTGCTAAACTAGCCTCACCACCTGTGACTATTAGCGGAAACTTGTAAAATCCGACCTAAGTATTTTCTATGTTGTCACTATACAGAATAATTTATAGTGATGTTAATTCTTCATACAAGTCGTATCTAATGTTCTCGTCTCGATAGTATAAATTCTTTCTTGGATTTCCATTAATTTATATTTTGCAAAATGATTCAGGACTGCTTCAAGCACACCAATGATATTGGGTATAACTGCTATATTTAAAGTTGTTTTTTTTTTTTCTAGTATGGTCCAGATTTTATTTTTAATTTCATTTACGTTCAGGTATCACGTCATGACGTTGTTATTTGTCGAAATTTAGTTTTTGTTTCCTTTTGGAATATTTTATATAAAAATGAGGAAATTAAAAAATGTGTAAGTCAAGAAAAAAGAGAAAATCTTTTTATTGTCTGAAAAACAGCTACAATGTTGGAGGAGACACACTTCCGATTTCTGTCTGGAATAAAATACTTCCTCTAAAATATTTTACGAATTAATCACAGTTGGCCACCTCATAGCCAATCAGTGAAATTTTTTTTTAAATTTGCAGATCGAATAGTTTTTTATCTTTATTTTCTTTCTTTCTTTTTACTCATCTTGTTTTTCTTATCTTCCTTCTACCATGTCTTTCTATCTTTCTATTTTTCTTTCTTTCTTTCTGTTCGCCTTTCTTTTTTCATTCTTCTTTTATTATTATTGAACGAAAAACCAACACGCCCAAAAAATGAAGCTGGGAGTACAAATATACGAAGTCCTATATAGCCATCATGAAAACTAATCTGATAAGAGCATACCAATCACATGCATCACAGCCAAATGTGGGCGATATGGTGGTAGATATTGTTAAAACTGGGGGCCCAGTTAGAAATACCTTCAGGTCGAGTAATCCAATCTGTTCAGACGGTCTCTGATTAAGGATGTCCCCAAGTATCTAGATGTGATTTGAAAATTTTTAGGTTAGAGAGAACAAGAGACACTCACTGTGTTACTGGCCCTAACAACCTGCTGATATTTTTTTTAGTAGACTGTGATTGGACGGTTCAAATGTGAACTGACCCCCGCTTTGAAGGGGAAGGGAGAACTGGGACAAAACCTTAGTAGCAGTTGGAAACAATACAGCTTAGAAAGAAAAGGTTCGTTTTCTCTCTCCCTGCTGACAAAGCAGGCAGCGTTTGCCCATAAGTAAAGGATGCATGGGTAACAAAGTTGCTGAGGGCAAGTTTCCCCTTCAGAGAAAGTTTTGAGAAGTCCTCTCGAAGAAGCCCCAGAAAAGAAAGTTTGAAAAGAAGTCCATAAGTGGAGTTTGGAGCTAAAGCCGTTTGAGAAGAAGAAAAAGGAGCAAACACGTGCATTTTCAAAAAGTGTTTTAGCGCGTGTTTAAGTAAATTTCCACCTTCTAGCGGCCGTAAAAGAAAGGCGTAATTTCCCGGCGGACGGGAGGAAAATAAGTGAAGAAAGAAGGGAGTTTGGTCACCAAGAAGAGAACCTTGTCTACACATGAGAGAAAAGAAAAAAGATAAAAACTTTTGAACCTTGAAAGAATTGAAAGTGTACTGTAGAGCTAAGGCTCTTCGCCCTCTTTTTTATTGTTATCATTGACACAGCAGGTGCGCGCAATTCTTTCTTCTTTTTTTTGTGCATTGTAATTTTTAAGTTTTGTTTTTCTGCTGTTTTTTTACATTGTGTTACTCAGAGAATAGGTTATCTTATTCTCAGCAAAAAGGGACGAATTTTTGCAAGACCCCTTATTTATCTGGTTAGAAATAAATATTTTTTCTTTGTAATTGAATCTGATTTGCATCTTTTTTTCTTTCTTTTTCGTTATTAATTCGGGCAATAGTGAAAATACTGTTGCAGCAGGTTTTATTTTCTGAAAGGAAATAAAATTTCCGAAAGTGTTTCCCAAGTCACCTTGGCTATTACAAATCTGACTTGGGTGCTTTTCTATCTTACCACAATAAAGAATAATTTATTTATTGTAATGTTAAGTTTTCATACCAGTCGTATATGGTAATTTTCATTCGAGATCTGGCAACACGACATTAAGTCATCATAAAACAACAGCTATCTCCTTCATGTTTTACCTGATTTTACTCATGTTCTCATCTCGACAGTATCAGTTCTTTCTCGTATTTCCAATTTTACTTATATTTTTATAAAATTCTTCTGAACTGTTTCAATCCCTCCGTCATATTCATTTTTTTTTTAAATTTTCTGGTCAGGTCTAGATCTTATGAGTCCCGATTTCATTTACCTTGTGGGATTACTCCATTTTGTCTGCCACCTGACTTCCCATAAGGCTCGTTGGAAAATGAAATAAAAGCAATAAATAAAATAATAATAAAGAATAAAACAATAAATTTATTTTTCTATAATGGAAAATATGAAGAAACCGGAAAGCGTTTCTGGTCACTTGTACGATTTTATGACCTCACTTCCAGAAAGGACATAATCTCTCTTTCCCTTTCAACTTTTCAACGAGATTATTTGGACATGTTTTCAGCAATCTTACTCATGAAGAAAAGATTCGGCCATCCCAACTCAGTGCAAGAATAACTTGAACTCGACCATGTTTACCCATTAGATCCTTATTTTCTATAAAGCATTTTAGAACCAAAAGGAAAACGGACATACTCAAGAGAACTTTTAACTTTATTTCAATACAGTCAATATAAAAGGAATAAAGGTCCGTAGCAGAAACTCAAGTTTTTTTGTATGCTTTGTCTATCTTCTTTGTTTATATATTGATCACTAAAAAAATACACACAAAACCCACAACTCTGTTAACATCCATAGGCCCTCAAGGTGACGTACAAAGCAGTATAAAAGGAAAGGATACAAACTTCTCGCAATTCTTTTGCTCTTCCATGAAGATATGTCTCGTTTCCTCTACGGGTGACTTCTTAGTCCTCAACCACATGTTGCATACATCACAATACTATCACTATACTGTCGCCTGTTTGAAAAGGCTTCATGCAGCCACAATAATATCTCCACTACAACTTATCACATAAATATCCATCTGGCTCAACAAAATACCCCTCTTCAATAAATTGTCAACAACACTAAAAACCATGGTAACCTAACCAGTTACAACTGATTTACTTGCATTACAACCTTCGCACACCGGCATACTAAGCTTAGTAAATATCAATAGAGAAAAAACATTACCATCTATTAGATTTTGACAACAAAAAGCAAGCTTAGATTCTACAGCAAGTAATGTCGAATCCTTTGGGAAGGAATGAGGCTCTGATCAAGATAACATTACTAAGATAATTATACTATACTACTTGTATACTAAGATATCTATACTATACTACTTATTTTAAGATGTTATTTTTGTTTGATCTTATTAGTTTTTATATTATAAGTAAAATTACAATGACTACTTTAAACTGGCAAATACCAATTAACTAAAAATTGATTTTAAATGACCACACATATAGTTGCTACACTTCCACTAAATATAAGAAAAGGCTAAGATGGCAAGAAATGATGAGGGTGAAGTAAATTATCTTATGGTTAGAGAAGAGACAGTATCAAGACTCACTGTCAACCCAAAGAATCAAAACTAAGAAAATTATTAAATATAACACTCCATGAGTGCAAATTATTATGTTCTGACTTCAACAAGGGCAACTAAAAATTTATTTAAAAAAGGAGACATGTAGGATTACCCCACCTTGTCCTCCAAGGGACTTCTAATGCCTGCTAGATGAAGTCATACAAAGTAGTATTAATGAAAACTCTCTCTTTTATCGTTCTTCAACCACAGGATGCCATAGGGACAAAGATGTATCTTGTTTCTCCTTCGTGGAACTTCTTAATCCCCAGCAATCAATGCGTCTAATACAACAAAATGCCATCACTACACTATCTTCTGTTCAAAATAGACTCATATGACTAAAATAATATCTCCACTATAACCTATCATAAATATATATTTCTTTCCAAAACAAGAAAATATCCCTCTTTTACAAACTGATAACTGATTCTTGTTAAAAATAAGGAAAAAGAAGAAGAAACAAAAGAATCAATTGAATGATAACATTTATTAAATTTAATGAATATTGTATTCATGCAGTTATTAATGTACACAACTAATTTTGTGTATTTTGTAAGATAACATTTTGATTACAAAATGTTTAAGTAGTGTGAAGTGTAGTTACTTTTATACATTCACTGCACTGCAATGAATGGAGGTAAAGGAATTACCCATACCACATATTCCTCCATTGGAGGCATATCAAAATGATGTAGGATTATGCCAAAAATCTAGATTGAGATGCCCACATTTTACTTATACCAGAGATTAAGAGTGAAAAATCTAACGTATGATGGTTATTTTTTTAAAAACTTTTTAATCAGTATCACCCCATGCAATACAGTAAAGCCACTAAAACACAAGGGGTTACAGGGTGTGGAAAAAAATTAAGAACAGAAACATTAATAAAAGAGAAAAGGGGAATCAGGAGGACAATAGATAGCAATTGATATTGCATTTAAATTCTTACAGATTAAAGTTGGCTGGAAAGCATGGAGCCGGAAAGGAGTTCCACAAGTTAAAAGTGCAAGAGAAGAAACTGTTAGCATAGAACTTATGGCTACATCTGGCCAGTTCAACTGTCGATCACTGAGATCTGGAGCCAAGGTAGCATAGCGAAGAGCTCATCTGAACAATTACCATGAAACTTTATAGAAGCAAACTTACAGTGGTAGGCAAGTGACTGAAGCTGAGCTGCCAAATCAGGACCAATAATATTGCTGATTCTCCTTTAGATCTTATCAAGGAGCTCTATGTAGATAGCAGGGGCACCAGACCATATGTGGCAGAAATATTCTAAGAATGGATGAATGGTAGACTTATAGATATGTAAGTTAGATTCCTGCGAGAAAATTTGTCTTGCCCAGCACAGTGAACCAATTTTCTTGGCAGCTGACCTAGCAATGGATTCAATATAGTTGTTCCACTTTATGTCAGTTGAGACCGTGAGCCCGAGAAGGCACAATGTGTCACTTTCCTGGAGGTTAGCATCAGCCATGCTGATGGAAGGTAGCAAGGGATCTCTCAGATGTTTAATGGAGAGAAGTTTAGTTTTGGAGGCGTTAAAATTAACAAGCCATCTTTTGCCCCAGTTAACAATGGTCTTGAGGTCGTTTTGGACATCAGTTGCCATTTTGACCTTGTCAGTCTGATCAGTCTTACTACTGACACAGGAGTAAATGGTTGTGTCATCTGTATAGATGCCAAGTTGAGATCTGATATCATTGAGAAGGTGGGGACACCTGCGTTAGTACAAAATGATGTAGATGAATGGCCATTCAGGATAACTTTCCTTTCATGATTTGATAGGAAAGACTATAAAAATTTTATTCCTACAAAATCCAAATTCTTGTGCCAAACATAAAACTTAGTAGAAATAACAAGACACAATAATAAGTGCTAATTATAAAATTAGACAACTACTGTGTAAAATTTTAAAAGGAAAAACACATTTATTTATACTACATTACAGTTTACACAATTACAAAAAAAGGTACAATACAAGTTTTTACAAAAATTTCCTTTTGTGCACCTATTAAGGCAGGATAACAATTTCAAGGATTACCAATAAAAAGTGGAAAATTATAGCTTAGGAAAAACAAGGATTTTTTTAGATGACAAAAAGAGAAAACAATATAAGAAGTCTGTAAAAAACAAAGGTTCAACAATCTTTGAGAAAAAAACCCAAAAAAGACCTACATTTACAGTAAGTTTTTGAAAAGAAAGTCCCTTTTAACTTCACAGAGTTCCTGCTTGGGAAAATTTCTTCAAAATCTTTGTTTTAGGCCTGTCCAACCACAGGAAAATTTTTGCTTGCACTTTGGTCTTTCTGTGGCTGGCTTGTAACTGTTGCCCCCTTTGGTGTACTCCTCTTGGTGTCAAAAGCCTCCTTTGCTGTTGACGACTTGCCTTGTTCCCTTGCTGTCCAAAAGTCTTCTCCTTGCATCAACTGACTTGAGCCCTATTTATTTTAAAATTTAGGCTCACCTCTGCACCACTGTTCCCTTGCTGGCCAAAAGTCTTCTTGCATCAACTGACTTGAGCCCTATTTATTTTAAAATTTAGGCTTACCTCTGCACCACTGTTTAGGAATATATTCAAGCTTGAAACCACGTCTCTCATTGGACAATATATGCAAAAAAATAATTTTCCATAAACTGGAAAAGATCTTTCACAAATTTTGGTGGGTTTTAACTACTGAGCCAAAAAAGATACACAGTTGTAACAATTTTTATACAAACCGTCTGGCCAACATATAAAATATACTTCTCTCAAAAGAACTTTTATTAAAAACAACCTAGACAATTATAAATTTAGATGATTATAACATTTTTAAAATAATAAAAATTAAATTTTTATACTCCCTGCTGAAGAGAATGTGCAATAAACAAATTTAGTTTATTACATTTTTTTTATAGGAACATATTTATTGAAAATGTTTTTTTACATAAAAGCATATATTTAAGAAAATTTTATACACAAAAGGGTATATTAATTTATTGGAAGTTTTTTTTTATATAAGAATATATTTATTGAAACAATTTTTTTTACATGTCTGCTTCATTTGTAGCTGGTGAAACAATTTAAGGAATGTTATTTAACTACTGATTCTTTGATTCTTTTACTAATAGCCTTTATTCTGTTTTTAACAAATTAATTCTTGGTTTTAATACCTTCAGAAATTAACCAAGATAATACTATCTAGGCATTAACAGCAACAAAGGTATTCTTTAGGGAAATGTTTGAAAATATCTCCAGAATATTTTCAAAACACTTGATTGCTAAAAATACAGCAAGCAATTCAAAAGTGGGTAAGGTTTTGGATTTTAAAGGAGTTTCCTTTGCCTTATCAAAAACTAAAGTAGATTTTCTATTTTGACCAACATAAGCCACAAACCAATTAGCTTTATTGGAGGCATCACAAAATATATACAAGTCTGCAGGATATGTTTCATCCACAGAACATCTGGGAAATTTTAATAAATCAAGCTGAATTAAATCCTCGGATAAACTAGATCAAGCATTCAGAGTTTCAGTAGGAATGACAGAGTCCCAATCCATTTTCTGAAGCCATAACACATTGACAAGTATTCTCCCTTTAATTGTAATAGGTAAATGTGAAGACAAAGGATCATATATACCAGACATTTGAGATGTTTCTTTTTGTTTTGGCATTTTCATCAACAGAACTACTTGCAACTTGTACAGTGTACTTAGAAGGCTAATATCTGTAGCCTAATACCTTCTCTAACTCACAAACATGTTCAACAAAATTTCCATCTTTCATTATTTGAGCTTTCAACTCTTCACAATTACTATTGCAAGATTTCAAATCAAAGTTGCCTTCACTCATTTTATCTATTGATTCTTGGTTAAGATACAGTAGCTTTTCAGGAGAATTACTAGTTTTCTCCAAGTTAAAATGAAAATTCTTTAACATTTCAGTATATTCAACTTCTGGAAATTTTTTGATATGACAGACAATCACATAATTCACTATAAATAGACAGGCAACAAAGCCACAAATTAAGGTAATGTAAAAGCAAGAAGTCAGACAAAATCTATCCTTATCTTGTTCAGTCTTAAGTGTTATCATTAGAAAAATCTCAATGTCTGATAGAAATACATATTTGTCCATATGGAGTAACAATAATTCCAACATGTTTTCTATTAAGTTTATGCTAGGGTGGGCTGCTTCATTTAATGAAGGGACCTCATTTGTCTTTCTCTTAAGTAAACAGAAATTATTTTGATAGTTGTTTGATTCTCAAATTTGAACATAGATCTATGAGATATTGTTGTAACCTAGGAAGAGTTATTAAATGAGGAATAACCAAAACGGAGGTTGGAAATGAAATGGTAATCTTTATGACATCAACAAAATATAATACTCACCAGCGGCGTGAAGTAGGTAAGCCACTGCTAGTGGTGGACTACTTAGACAGCATATTATCCCCACTTATAATAGTGTCCAGTGTATTTATGAGGATTGGGACATACCCATTAGTGTTCATAGGTACGGTATATAACAGGTATCCAAATGTAATCAAATTTATCAGGCAAAACATCATTCTGTACATTAATGGCTACAGCATGGTTTGAAGGGACAGGTTTAATTTTTTTCATAACCCAAGGCAATTTTACAAAAAAATTACCTTTATGTTCCCTAAACTTTATATTTTTAATGGCATTATTTGATATACTATCAGTATCAGAAACTTCAGAATTTTCATTAGTGTCAGAAACCTCAGAATTTTCATTAGTGTCAGAAACCTCAGAATTATCGTTATCAACAAAGATACTAGATATTTCATCAATGTCAGAACTTTCCAAATCTTCAGTTTCATATCTCATCATTATCAGAATTTTCAACATTATCAGAAATTTCAGAATTATCATTCCAGCCATTAGACCTTTATTCAAAACGATATGCTAGATCATAAAATGCTTTTAACGCATTAGAACAGTATTTGGCTTTACAAATAATTTCATTTCTGATATCCTCCACATCAAAATTAGAAATGATATAAATGTCAATAATCAAAAGAACATATATTAAAAAAAAAAAAATTGACAATTATACATTTAGATGATTATAACATTTTTAAAATAATAAAAATTAAATTTTTATATGACTGAATCAGTTCAAAAATGTATCTGGAACACTAACTTTTCAGCTTGTCGAAAAAACCTGTATGCTAAATCCTGTTAAAGACTTTCGAGATATCCAATGCTACAGCCTAGGCTTCACTTTTTTTATCAAGAGCATTATAGACTCTTTCTGCAATTATTGTTAGTACATCAGCAGTTGACCTGGAGAAACAAAAACCATATTGCTTGTCTGAGAAAAGGCCCTGTGATGAGAGATGCTGAACCAATTCAGCATTGATCAGGTCCTCTTGAAATTTCACAAAAAAAGGTATCAGGCTAATAGGCCGGTAGCTGGATGTGTCGGACAGTTCATTAGAGTTCTTAAAAACTGGAACAATAGATGATGACTTTCAGCAGGCGGGATAGCAGGAGGCAGCAAGGCATATAGTTTCAAGAGCCAGTTCGGGAGCACACTTCTTAATAACTATAAAAGGGATACCATCAGGTCAACATAATTGTGGGGATCTAAGTTAAAGATGATAGCATAAATTAATAATTATAACATCACTACTAGCCAGTATTATAAATTATTATACTGGCTAGTAAGTGATGTCATTGCTTTCAATAACTACTAAAATGATAAAATTTATTATTTTTAGAATTAGACTGATCGTCTAATTGGATGGGACATAACACAACAAAAGTTTATTTGAAAGAATATAATTTTTTTACTGCGTAAGGTTGTAAGAGTAACAAACGAAAACAACAAAGTATTGCCGTTGAGGCAGAAAGAAAAGGAGACAAGATATGTAAAGGCTCTAAACCTTAGAATGCATATACCTGTCTCTTCAGTTACCGTTACAATGGTTGTAGTCCACACTATTAGTTCGATGTTACTTAACGTATCCAGGTGGAAAGGCGTGAATACGCTGTTTTACTGTACATTACAAGAAAGATAATCAAAATCGTTCAAAATACATTCTATGACTTAATTCCTAGGTATCTTTAGAGTTTCCTCCCTTGTATTTTGCATCCTCTCGTCGTTTAGGTTATTATGGTTTTCAAACTGTTGTTAATGGTCTTAATTCTGATTTGATGGCTTCATGGGAGACTAAAATGAGCATAGTTAACACTCATATTTGTTCTTTATCAACTTGATTATTTGTAAAGAGTTACATCGGGAAAATTTTTAAATTTAGAAAGTGTTACCTCCCTTCAAATACACATAAAATGACTTGTGTAAACAAAGTTTATTATATTATATTATATATATATATATATATATATATATATATATATATATATATATACGTATATATATATATATATATACGTATATATACATATATATATATATATATATATATATATATACGTATATATATATATATATATATATATATATATATATATATATATACGTATATATATATACGTGTATATATATATATATATATATACATATATATATATATATACGTATATATATATATATATACATATATATATATACGTATATATATATATATATACGTATATATACATATATACATATATATATATATACGTATATATATATATATATACATATATATACATATATATATATATATACGTATATATATATATATATACGTATTTATATATATATACCTATATATATATATATATACGTATATATATATATATATATACGTATTTATATATATATACCTATATATATATATATATATATATATATATACGTATATATATATATATATATATATATATATAGGTATATATATATAAATACGTATATATATATATATATATATATATATATATATATATATATATATATATATATATATATATATATATACACTATCTTAAAAGCCGCTCTATCGAGTAGCATTTAAGCTAGCTCCTGCAGAGGGCTCTTGACTGGGCCTTCATCACAATAGGTAGGGAGAAGTAGATGTGATAGGAAACAATAAACTCAAAATCGATCACTGCATTTAAGTATTGCATTAATATTTAAGCTTATCTTCTAAAACATCAACGATGATTCTTCTGCCACCACTTAATTTAAAGATAATTTGATGTATGTAGGTCCTTACTTTCCATACAATTATTTGGGTGAATTTCACTGGATTAATTTTGATTATTCCCAAATTTATTTCCAAGTTATGAAAATTGTTATTGTACAAAAAAGTGTTGCAAAGAATCATGTAAAAAAAAAATCGCTAAAAGCAATCGCTGTAATGAATCGACCTGATTCCAAAATGGTATGATATGTTGGGATATGGCCTCTAGGAGTCAAGTTGAAAACACGGATGATTTTATTTTGAAATACTGTAATTTTTTCATTTGAACATGAGCTATTGAAAGTTAGAGGGTTGTTTTCTCTTTAATTGTTTTTATCAGTAGAAGCCAAGATAGCAGAATCCGAAAACAATCGCAGTAATGAAAACTTGGGAATCCAAAATTTGAGGATTGCATATTCAAATTTGGACCCGAATGTTTTTAATTTACTCACAAAATCGGCCTGATCCAAAAATAGCATGATATATTGTACTACGGCCTTTAGAAGTAAAGTTGAAAAAGTGTGACACAGTGACGCACTGACATTCACATTTATTATATAGATATATACATTACTGTGAGGTTCACCCTGTACAAAGCACGGGGCCACTCCAGGTAGAGGGTGACAGAATAATATATGGATAAGAGGGGAAAATAATGGTTAACCCTAGATTTGAACAGGTTAAGATCGTAGTGATCGGGGAAACATCCTCTTAGGAGTCAGTTCCACAGAGCAGTGATTCTTGGGAAGAAGCTGTTTGAGGGGAACTTATTTCTCATCACTGGAATATGAAGAGAAGGCTGGTTTGTTACAAATGTGAGTGGCATGGTGAGTCCTAGCCATGAAGGTTAGAACTGGCAGAACCAAGGAATGCAGTTTGTCCAAGCACTTTCCATGGAAGTAGCGATAGAGTAGTGAGAGGCTTGCCACATCTGTGAGAGAGAGGTTGGAGACACTTTTGAACTCTATTGAGAATGGAAAGTGAAGACTGGTTAGATCCTGCCCAAATATGACAACAGTACTACATTTTAGGCCTGATCTGGTTCTTGTAAACGTAGAGGATAGCATAAGGAGTCAGGTACTTACTGGAGCGGTACAGGGAACCGATCATTTTTCTTGCATTTTTAGTGAGGGATCATATGTATAAGTTCCACTTGAAGTCAGAAGTGAGTCTAAGGCCCATGGTGCCTCTCTGTGGGGACATCCATTCATCATGACTAGTGGTAGTTTGGGGTCCAATAGGTGACGATGGAATGTAACTAGTTTGATTTTCGAGGCATTGAATGTAACCAGACAGTTTTTCCCCCACTGAGATGTTAGAGCTAAATCAGTTTAATAAATTGCTAGTGCTAGTGTCGGTTCCATTACTGGACAGAGATAGTACCTTTGAAATTTATCAGGTGATGAATCTTCCCCTTCCCTATCCAAAACTAAGGCTGACGATAGGAGCGGTGGCTAGGTACAAGGTAGAGAAGGAATTTGTTGCCCTAAACCTAGCCAGGACAGAGTTTATGCTATTAACAAAGGGAGAAGCAGAAAAATGCAAGAATGATGCCTTCGGTACCTGTGGGTCTGTCAGTCCAATTTACGTGACAAGTAGTCATAGTTTGTGTGTACTAGATTTATTTAAGAAAAATAAGAAGGGAATTAGAGATCATTGTCAGGTAGAGGTGTTGGCTACTGTAATGTTACCTAAAGCAATCAGTGTCTCTGACGGAATTTGAGTGGTGGCCACACAAGAAGAGATCGAATTATCTAAGGTGTGTGAAGCCCACCACTACGATAAGAGTTATTTCCCCCTTTGTTTTTTGTAGAGCTACCCATTGGTTGTGGAGCTCATGGTCCATCAATCTCTTTACCTCTCTACTACCAAGCAGAAGAGAAGTTTGAAGAGAATGAGGCTTTGTTAGAGCTGGTAGGAACGAATACCAGTGGATGGACGGGATTGTGGGAACCCATTGTAAGAGAGATTCCTAAGATGTCGCTAGAATAGATGCTGATAGTTGTGGCCTTGCTGGTTTGGTGGTGGTTGAAGAGGTGTGCGGTGTTGTTGACCGGGCAGAATAAACTGGCACGGGAGTGCATGAGTGAAGGAGAGATTCCAGTTAGTGCACTTTACCAAGGTAGGTCCGACCCGAGTGCAGTGGGACCCCTAACTGATATTGAAGAAGAGTCCACGATTGTCGTGGAAGGACCTGAACCAACAAAAGATTCGACAAAACCTGTTGTGAAGGTGAGACAAAATCGGAGGGACAGATTTACGAAATAAATCGAATTTTTTATTTTATTTTTAGTAATGAGACTGAAATAATTGGTAAGGAGTGTTGCGAACTCCAAGAAAAAAAAGAAGGAAAGAACACTTGAACTAATGAACTGTGTGAAAAGGTTCTATTGCACAAGATCACCAAAACAGTGAACTTTTACCGGAAGTTGCATGTACATATGTATCGTAAGGACAATGAAAATGTAAATGGGCATAATGAGCCCTAAGAAGAACTGAGGACTCTACCTTTGCATGTTGGAAGACACGTATGTTTAAGTAAGAAGCATGTTGGACTGGGTTTTCTCACATTTTGTTGATATGAAAGCTCGTGTGTCATTTACTAGTAAATAACAGATGGGTAGGGGAGGAAATGTGACAGAGAGAGTCTGGGAAACACACACATACTCACACAAACATGTATATTTTTTTTTAGTGAAATTTGAGTAGATTTGAATAGCGAAATTAAATCAGAGCATTTTGTTTACTGATGGGGAAATCTGATCTAGGGCAGAAGTTGTACCCATTGAATCTGGGTCATCAGAAGACAATGGAAATGGTCAAAATCATTTTTATTGATTAAAAATTGAAATAGAGCTGAGTAAGCTAGAAGGAACTTTGGAATTCATATGATTTTGGTTGAAGCAGCCAGAACCCCGTGATAATTGCGTGCGAAGTAGTACGGCCGGGGGTCAGTTATAACCAGCTGGATTTATCTATATGAACGCAAAGTTATGCTGAAAAAGGCAGACTGGAGAAAATTCTTGAAGAGAGAATTGGCCCGGGCAAGCGTAGGGAGGAGGAATGCCACTATAACTTTAAGCCCCGCACAGAAATCTTTATCCCTCCATCGCAAGAGTCATATATCATTCTGAGACGATTTAACAACAAGCTAATCACTACCCACTCTCTCTCTGTCTAGAATCCAGTGTATGAGTTTTTATGTTCAATACTTTTCTTTTCTGTAACCCGTTTCTTTTCTCTACTATTCTAGTTGTTTGTCCGGTTTTCTGCAGATATTAATTTTTTTTTTTTTGCTGCATTCTAAATTTCTTAGCGCAGATGCCCAGCCGTGTCTACATCTTCAGTTGACTGTGAATGGATGGACATCACTTCTGCTTTCTGGATCAAACAAATCACAATGTGGGAAGGAAGCAGGATTAAACCAGCGGACCGGTCGAATAATCTACGGATGCTCAGGGGACCTATGGCCACTCCCTTAAGTTCGGTTAGGACTAAGTAGACACCTCAACCCTGAGAGTATGACGCCGGAGGTTGAGGGGCTGGGGCAAAAGTGTTAGAAGATGGGGATTGGTAATACATTTAAATTTTTGAAGATTGTAGGTGGTAGGGAAGCAAGAAACTGGAAATTAGATCCACAGGTGAGAATTTCAAGAAAAGAAACCATTAGAATAGAACTTGCAATTACATATAAATATTTCGATAGTAAAATGGTGAGACCAAGTTGCCAATCTAGTAGTTTTCTTAAATTTATGCAGTTGAGGTATTAAGGAGGAAAGCTCATCAGAAGAATTACCACAAAATTATTTGTTGAAAAGACAGAGGGAAGTCGTCATGGCAGTGGGAAAATGAGTAGAGTCAATTTGCCGGGTCAGGGCCAATTACATTGCAGACACTTCTTTGAATTTTGTCCAGAATCTCAAGATAAGTAGTAGGAGCACCATACTAGATATTGCAGCCATATTCAATGCACAGATGAATGGTAGATTTATAAATATACAAGAGGGATTCTGATGAATTGTCTGGCAGGACACAGCTAACCAAATTTCCTAGCATCAAACCTAGAAATTGATTCAATATAATCACTCCACTTTATGTTAGGGAGAAAGCATGAGACCAAGAAGGTGCAATTTCTTGCTCTCCTGTAGTTTAACATCGGCCATGTTGATGGCAGGCAGAAGTTCTCTGGGATGATTAAATTAAAGCAGTTTCCATAATATTTTAAATTTTGAAATCATATTTATTTTTAACATATGAATTTTTTTGAAACTGTTTCTAAATCTTTGACTATTTTTCAATCATTCTGTCTCACCTGCTATCCTCTTCCGTCGTATCTATGAAGTGTGCTGCACCATTTGAGAATCCCTGACCTAAGGTATAAGCTTCGGATTGGAGATATCAGGATGAACCAGGTACAGAAGTGTAAATATCTAGTTAGTGTTGTAAAAAGTGATGAAAATATGATGCAGAGATTTGAAGGTGCATTGTAATAATGAAAGATGCCTTCTAGATTCTAAACAAAGTATCAAGAGACAGAAAAATTTCATTAGAAACAGAAAAAAGTGTGCTATGTAATATCTATTGTCCAGTGAAAAATAAACAGTTCTCTGACAAATGAAGAGGAGACTTGAGGCAACAGAGATGTGTTTCTCCTGAAGAATGCTAACAATGTCATAGACAGAACATGTAAGCAATGAGGAAGTTCTCAAGGAAACAGGAATGAAAAAGGACAATTATATTTATGATCAGGAAGAGACAGATGGCAGATGGGGCACATAATGAGGAAAAGAACATTTGGAGAATTTAACTCTCACAGGGCATATTGAAGACAAAAGGTGCAGAGTGAAACAAGCAGACTATATAATGAATTTATAGAGTCATGACCATTCACATCTTGAAAGGACAAAGCATATTAAAGAAGATATATCCATTTCATTTGGGACTAATACAGTAAGTACAGATCCAAAATGATATTGTTCTCAGCATTCCCCTAATAATAACTAGTATTACTGCCTTTTAGTAACAAAATAAATCATAGTTTTAAATATCTACCTCTTTATGTTGCAAATATAAACTAATTTAATGAGAAATTCAAATACTTACTTGCTACTTCACATAATCCACATCATACCAGATATTAAAATAGACATTTTGTTCATGCAAGTGTCTGAGAGGCCAAGAAATGACCTTAGATAATTCAGGAACATTCTTGAATGTATATAAAATTAGTTGTTTCCCACGAAGTAACCAGTCATTTTAAAAAGTAAAAAGAAGCACAATTATCTCAGTTTAAGATCCTTACAAGAACACTTAAAATAAGAAAAGCATTATTTAGCAATTTCTATATGGTTTTACATCAGTTTGTTAGTTTTAGCACATGTTCTAGCTGTTCACTAAAAGATATAATAGCTTCAAAAGAAAGATGTGGTGTCTGCTTTTCTTTTGGTGCCCTAAATATATGTTTATTTTACTTATTGGATGATCAAGCCTTAGTGTGAATATATATATATATATATATATATATATATATATATATATATATATATATATATATATATATATATATATTGTCATCCACAGACAGACTGTTTTGCTGTATCACAGCTCATCAGTGTGGCTAGACATCTGCTTGCCTCAAGCCAGGATCGAAACCCAACTAATTTGGCATCAGTCGGAGATTTTTTCCCTAAATTATCAGCTCTCAATAAATACATTAAAATTCATCTTCCTCTCTGCTGAGAGCTGAAGGTGAATTTTAATGTATTTATTTTGACTAAACACGCCAGTGACTCAGAGTGCTTGATTCATAGAAGAGCTTTGCATTATCAGCAGTAGCAGTCACTGTTTACTAATTTGCACTTTCTCTCTAAAGTGCTCAACTGAAATTTATTTTTTAAGGGGTGTATTTATATATATATATATATATATATATATATATATTTTCATCCATACATATTATATTTTATTTTATTTTAGATATTAGAACAAAAACATATTGAAATCACTACACAATAGCTTCCATGTTTTGGTACTACATTGTACCTCTTCAGCTGAATGGTAAATGACACTCTCACTCTCTCTCTCTCTCTCTCTCTCTCTATATATATATATATATATATATACATACAGTGTGGCACAGATAAATCTGGAATTTTTATGTGGCAAAAGCAGTGTGATGTCACAGTGTAGCGAGGGTTTGAGAGCAGCATTAAAAGTATTACACCTCCAGTAGCTGTATGGCCATTGATGCACAAGGTTCTTAATAATCAACTCTCTTCGAGAGACTTCATGTTGCCACAAAGCCAAGGAAATCATTGAATGGTTTAAAACCATGGTCTATGACCTTGCAAAGGCATATGGGTCTTCAAATGTCAAGGACAATTTCAGGCCAGAACGCAAGATTCATAAGAAGCACTCTGACACCATCAAGACACCTAATGTTGTCAACAAAATGGGCATCAGCAGGCAAACAATGGGACATATTGTTAAGGAGGATTGAATTATAAATCTCAAGAAGTGTCACTTGCTCACCATACTACTAGTCACCCGACTTATGGCTCCCTCATCACCAGATTGCTATCCTTGTGACTATTTTGTGTGGGGTGTCTTGGAGAGAGAGATGAACAACAGGTCTTACAAAGGAGGCTCTCTAGGCAGCCATCAGTGATGCCATGGCCAACATGGACAGGGATGGTGCCATCAAGGTCTGCACCAGCTTCCAGTTCCACCTGGAGAAAATGGTGGCAACAACAACTGATTTTTGTACCTTATATATACACCTGTGAATAAAGTTTCACAGAAATATATCAATTTGTTATATAAAAAGTGCTGTTTTTTATTATCTATTAATTTTTTATGGATTTATCTGCACCACACTGTGTGTATATATATATATATATATATATATATATATATATATGAAGAAATATAGTCTTAAAGTGTGCTATATTTATGGGATAAAGTGCTCAATATCAAAGATAGAGCATGTGTAAATATAAAAGTGGACATGGAAGTCAGCACTTAGAGGCAACAGTCTGTTTCATGCTAGTGCAATCATCAGGCAATCGTTTATATATATATATATATATATATATATATATATAATCATTTATTTAAATATTATAACATAAATATGTTATAAAATCACTACAAAAATAGCCATTTTGTTTCAACACTTCTGGTGTCTTATCAAGTGATGATGTTGAATGTAGAATAAATAAATAGATTTATTCTACATTCAACATCATCACTTGATAAGACACCAGAAGTGTTGAAAC
Source organism: Acanthosepion esculentum (assembly GCA_964036315.1). Classification (NCBI taxonomy): domain Eukaryota; kingdom Metazoa; phylum Mollusca; class Cephalopoda; order Sepiida; family Sepiidae; genus Acanthosepion; species Acanthosepion esculentum. Next base: position 48,658,456 of record OZ038480.1, read on the forward strand.
AAAATGGCTATTTTTGTAGTGATTTTATAACATATTTATGTTATAATATTTAAATAAATGATTATATCTGCTCTACTCTGTATTGAGCACTCTTTAAAGAATAATAATTGTTGGTTATTGGAATTTACTCCGTATATACCAATCCCACACTTGGGTATATATATATATATATATATATATATATATATATATATATATATATATATATAAACCTCTTGCTGAAGAACTTACAATAGTGATATCTTGATATATCATTAACTTTGAAGGGAACTACAATTTTATTACATACAATGCTACCACAATTTACTCCAGGTCTCCTTGTCATCATCTAATCTGATGTTGAGTGACTGTTTCCATGAAGATTTTAATCTATAGCCAAGCTATCAGTTCCATCTAAAGTTAATCAACATTTATCACTACAAATTACTGTTAAGATATCAGTGTTCATTTGTCCTACTTACATGATTATTTTTGTGATGTTCATTCATAGATGGTAGTTTGGTCAAAGACATGAAGTCAGCCAATAATCTTTTGTTTGATTCATTTTCTACAGCTTATCAACACTTTGCAGGTTATTTAAAGCTAGAAAATACTTTCAGATTTTAATAATTTTTTTGAGATAATAATAATTTTGTGATACAAGTCTTACTAATTAATCCATAGCTGGGTGGAGAAGAGGTGGATTCATATATTTCTGAAGGATATTTACATGTAAGTGAATATAACAAACCCAACTGGAATTGGTATTCAGCTCTCTGATTAACAATTCTGAGTCATTAACTATTACACTACCCACACAGCCAAGCTTACAGCACCTAGTATTACCATCTAACATACTGGTCAGTACCCAGATGGGTGACCATCTAGGTACTGTCCAGGCTCAATATTGCTTAACTTCAGTGATCATATGGGATATAGTTGTAAACCAATAACAATATTCTTAATATTCTTCATCTTTTCTCTCCATTTACATTACAAACACCAGCATTTTCAAATAAATCCTTAAGTGTTAGTTCACTTTTCTTGTTTTAATTATTCTCAAATCTGTTCTTGAGACAATCTTTAAGCCAGAGATTTTTCTTTTTCACATCTTGCCAATGTTTTTAATTTCCTGTTTGTGTGTTCTCTGATCTGTTCAACATTTTTTGCAATTTCCAAAATTGTGTTCCCATCATTCAATATTGTTTACAGTATATCCTTTCTCTTTTGAGACTATATCTTTCTCATGACAAATGACAATCTTCACATATCTGAAATTAAAAATAAATATAAATAACTATACTATTTTATATATATATATATATATATATATATATATATATATATATATATATATACACATATACATATATATATATATATATATATACAGTAGCGGCCATAATATAAGGAACGGAAACAACAAAGACATAAATATGTGTATTACTTAAAAAGTAATGCATGATTAGCAATGAAATTTTTACCGAATGAAGATTAGGGTGTAATTCATAAATATTATACAAAGTTACAAAAATGTACATAATAGTTTTTATTTGAATGCAGGGTAACCCTAAATATTTTGCCTGTAGTATATATATATATAAAATAAGGCATAAGAGGAAGTACTATTCATTTTACTAATATTTAGAAGACATTCTATTCAGTTTCTGATGTCATAGTTAAACAAGTATGTAGTTATATAATATATATGTATATGCATAAATTAAAAATGTAAAAAATAAAATAATAAATTAATGTAAAAAATTACTTTAAGTGTAGAACAAAGCAAGCATTTTATCCCAATATAAATTATACATACACTAGAAAATTTTAGACATAAAACATTGAGAACAAGTCTTTGTGAATTGGTTTTGTGGCAACCCCACAATTCAATTGGAAAATGAATTATGCAAATACATTTTAACTGTTTATTGACAAAAAAACAAAAGAATTATCTTTTATTTCTCTGATTTAGATGTCAACTGTCTATGTAAAATAAGGAAAATTCCTTGAATTAACAGCAAATCAATTTTGTTTTATTTCTATGTTAAATTTTTTCATTCTTGAAAACGTCTTTGGTGGAGCTTATAAATCAATGTTTATTTATGCTTATTGTAATATATTCATGAACATTGTATGGAAAAGATAAAAGTTGTGAATGCTGTATTTGTGCCAGTGAAACACATAATTGAATGCGGTTAATACAGGTAATCTAGCTATGTGAATGAAGTACATGTCAGGATTATATAGTTTTGACCATGAAAGCACATATAAAGTAACCAAGAAGCCCCAGTTGTCAGTGAGCATCAAACGTTTGAAACTGTTACAGTCTGAAACAGTTACATTTTCCTGCTTTTCAATTGGAAAATGAATTATGCAAATACATTTTAACTGTTTATTGACAAAAAAAAAACAAAAGAATTATCTTTTATTTCTCTGATTTAGATGTCAACTGTCTATGTAATTTTTGTAAATTTGTATAATATTTATGAATTACACCCTAATCTTTATTCGGTAAAAATTTCATTGCTAATCATGCATTACTTTTTAAGTAATACACATATTTATGTCTTTGTTGTTTCAATTCCTTATATTATGGCCGCTACTGTATATATATATATATATATATATACATATATATATATATATATATACATTGTAGGCACATGTGAGTGGGTGTTTTGACTATGCTATCAGAGGTGGCCAGATGATTTGAAATGTGAAAACCTTCTCTTAATCAAACTTGAATCATTTGAAATAAAGAAACTTTATCCCCTGTTTCAGCTTTTTTACTTCACTAGATCTGAATCAATCAAATAAGAGCTATCAATTACAGAAGTTGCATTGTATTTACTATTACACTCCTGACCACTAGACAAACAGAATATCACTGACAATTCCATAACCTTTTCATAATATTATATTACATGACAAAAACAGATATTCAGAACAAAATACACCGGTTGATATGGTATATGAAGAGAATGAAAATGATTCCATGACCTGTTTACTGGCTGTAAATGTTAAAGCAAACACAAATTATTGATAATATTTTGTTAAAATTTCATCAGAATCATATTTAATGAAAGCAAAATAGAATATATTATTCTACGAGTTGTTAAGTCTAGTTTTATCTCAATAGTTTTGCCACATTCTTCTTTGCTGTTTTTATCATTATATTTTTATTATGTTCTTCTTTGCTGATTTTAACATTATATTTTTATTATGTTCTTCTTTGCTGATTTTAACATTATATTTTTATTATGTTCTTCTTTGCTGATTTTAACATTATATTTTTATTATGTTCTTCTTTGCTGATTTTATCACTGTCAGTCAGTTATGTGCCATGCGTGATACATGCTTAGGCAATCATGTATCTTTCAATACATGACTGACGAGTCAGATTTTTTCCTGCAGTAGGTTGCCATTTCATTCTGCAGTAGACCAGTTGCCATCCAAGGCTATAGAACCAGTCTTTCCTGCTATTTACCTGGAGCTGGGGGGAGAAGAAGAGGATTCACACCTTTCCCAAGGGTATTAGCACGTAAGTGAATGTAATGGATTTAAATGGAATTCGAACTTGGCTCTCCGATTCCTCAATCCGAGCCATTATCCATTACTCCACTGCACCACCTTTTTATCACGATATTTCTGCCATTTCCTTCTTTGATATCACTGTATTTTTACTATATATTTTTTGCTGTTTTTATCATTACATTTTACCATGTTCTTCAGCCATCCTCCTTAAATTCAGTTCATCACTTAAATATTGTTTGAAATTATAAAATGACCTATTAACATAATTCCATTAGTTGTTCCAACAAGTCTTTCATATTTGCTGTTTTTATAATAGTTTTAGTCAATGCTTCTTTTTGTTCCCAGGTTCATGCCAGTTTGCTAAAGAGTGACTGAAAGTCATCAAAATTCCACAATTTGGTTAGTTTTTCTGATTCTTCGTTTTGTGAATGCATTCTTTTAATGTCCTTGTTTTATCTCAAATTCTGAGATGGATCAGTGTCTTTGTTTTATGATTCCTTCAGAACCCATACTTCTTTTTTGTACCTAAAGTGTTCTTTGCCTTTCCTCAGGTGTATAATTCATCTGGGATGTTTTATTCTTTTATCCAGAGTGATTGCAAAAGAAGTTGACAGTTTCAAATATTTATTAAACCAAAAACTCTTTATTCATAGAGAAACCCTTAAAGATTATTACAGCAACACGATATAAATGGTGCACATTTGCCGTTGGCCTGATAAGGGTTTTGGCAGCACTAATGAGCATCCAACAAAACATCTGTGTAAGTTTTTTGTAAGACTGAATTGGACAAAGATTCTGTTACTGTTACATTGCCTTGGTAAAGCCAGAATTTCAAAAGCTGATTCTCAAAGCAAATCCTATCTCTTTGGTAGATTATTTCAGCACAATCTTTCCACTACTTGACTTCAGCAGTCAGTACATTCACATATTTGTAAAATATGCAGATTTCTACCTGGTATGAAAATTGATTGTTCCTATCTATCCATTTATCAATAATATGTGGAGGCATGGAGGAGTAATGGATAGCAGCTCGGATTTAAGATCTGAATTCGAATTCCAGTTGAGTTTGTTACATTCACTTATGTGCAAATACTCTTGGGAAAGGTATGGATCTATCTCTCATCTCCCCCAGCTATGGATAAATAGCAGGACAAACTGGGTATAGATATATTTAATCATCAATATAATAACCATTGTTTTAATGGCCATATCCCAGCTTTTTAATACTACAGATATAAAATTCTTTAGGTCTTGACCTGAAATAAAAGAATAACTCATTTTTCATATCTTCTCTTGAATGTCCATCTAAATGAGTTTGCAAATTTCTAAACAGATTGTCATTAGAAGGTGCAATATCTGGAGAATATGGTGAATGAAACATTTTTTCCTCAGACAAGTTCTTCCAGAAGATTTCTAGTTATTTGTGCAGTATGGGATCACATGTTATCATGGTGAAGGATGATCACTTTTTTGATTGCTAAAGATGGGGGTTTTTGTCCAATGCCTTAGCTGTTGGTAAACTTTGGCTGTGATCACTTATCATTTAAAAACTCATAATAAATGATTCCCTGCATATAACCTATGTAATTTAAAAGGTTACATGTTGCGGTGTATATTAGGTGTATGCATGTTCACATATGATAAACAATTAAAGAAGAAGTATACGAAACTTGGGTTCCTACCACAAACCGTTTATTCTCTTTTTTATGGTGACAGTAAGGAAACAAAGTTGTCAATGTCTCTTGGATATGTCTGTTTTCTTTTTGGCCCAGGAGTTTGGGTAAGTAATTATATGCATCATATTCACGGTCAAGCTCAAGTCATCCTTGCACAGGGTTGGAACAACCAAAGGAAGTTTAGTTCTTACTTTATTATTAGAAGGTTTAAATATGGTTATGGCATGTCTGTTTTCTTTTTCTTGGTCCAGAAGTTAAGATAAGTCAGTTTAAGCATCATTACAAGTCAGCCTTGGGCTGAGTTGGAACAACCAAAGAGAAAGCTTGACTTATTCATAGGTGTAGGTTTATGGAAGATATGTACAAGCTCTATGCATTAGAAAGTGGGAAAAAAGTTCACTCATCACTGGGTTGGAAAAACTAACGTTCCTCAGTGGGAATTTAATTACCATGTGGTACTACATCTTAGAGTAAGGAGCTTGAAAAAGAGGCTCAGGAAAAAATGTTTGTCTTTTTATAGACTTAACCAGTGCCACCCAACAGTGTCTGATAAAACCAAGTGAGGTAATCATATTTCCAGTTTCTTTACCCTTAGCATCATGGGAAATTGTATTTCTCTTTCTTTTATTTATTATCCAGTATTATTATTATTTTATTCATTGATTTTATTTCATTTTCTCACAAACCACAAACTCAGAAAAATTCTTGGCTGAAGTCTGGCTGTTGGCTTCCCACCATGACTAACCCATTGACTCTCCCACTTAACATTGTGCTAAAGGATCCACTTTTCAACTCCAGTAATGACTCTGCCCCCCCCCCCAAAAAAAAGAAAAAGGGAGTTGAAGCTGACAGGAATACAGAACCACACTATACTTTGACACTTTCCCAAGCTTTCTCATTTTGTGATGGACAATCATATAATTAATGTTGAAGTGCCTTTTGTTTGAGAAACACTGTTCTAAATGATGAAATTATAAGGTCTACATTGTTGTTTCTCAGAGATCCACATCAGATTCCTGACATTTTGAACCCTTCCAAGTTTCCTCTCATCCTCCCTTATTTTGAATTGTCATCTAATAATTATTTTCCCCATTTATAACTTATATTATAACTGAAATTCCTCCTCAGTTTCATCCCTGGCTAAAAGTTCTTCTCTTAGATTAGAAATTCCTCCTTGAGGACACATTTGTGATTCATCACTTTCTAGCCTTATTCTGGATTTATCAAAGTGAAAATTTATACTAGACATTTTCTTTTTACATCATTTTCAAACATAAAAATGTTATTCTTTGAACTCATCTATTTACTTTAGAAAAGTTGAGTTCCTAAGGAAAAACTTGAATGTTTTTTCCTACCTTTTTGTCAGGCACCATCTTGTCACCTTTTACAATTAATTTTCTTTTCCTTCTCTTACCTGCTTATCTAACTGTGATTATACCTGTCTATCTTCTTTTCAGGTTGCTGACACCTGCTGACCTACCTAAGTATCTGATTTACCTCCTTCTTCAACTATTTCAAGTGCTAAAATCTTGTCTTTTCCTTTGGTCTTATCTTATCTTATTAACTTGCCAACCAACTTGTAGTAACCTAATAACCTACTTTAGAATTAACCCATAATATCCTCATTAGCACATGTCACTTGTCAATTATGCACATACTTAGCTTTCTTTGTTATACCTTAACATCTACCACTTACACATATCTATAAAGTCTATCTCCCTAGCTGTAAAACTGCTTGGTGGCTGAGTAGTTACACGTTTGTCATCAATGTCTAAAATCAGTGCTCTTGCCTTGGTAAAGCTAGAATTTCAAAAGCTGATTCTCAAAGCAAATCCTATCTCTTTGGTAGATTATTTCAGCACAATCTTTCCGCTACTTGACTTCAGCAGTCAGTACATTCACATATTTGTAAAATCTGCAGATTTCTACCTGGTATGAAAATTGATTGTTCCTATCTATCCATTTATCAATCTAGCCAATTTATATAAATTGTTAAAAACAATAGACATTTTGTGTCTATTATATTTGTTGATCTTTTTATCTAATGTATAAATAAAAATCATCAAATATAATAGAGACAAAATATCTATTGCCTTTAACAATAGATGCTTAAAAGAACAATTGCTGCCCATATATATATGCGTGTGTGTGTGTGTGTGTGTGTGTGTGTGTGTGTGTGTATGGGTATATATTGTGCAGTGGGTAAATTGTCACCTTGTCGCTCAATGGGAAAGATATACCTTTGAAATCAATACTGATAGTGACTGTCAGTTTTATGCCCTAATGCTTTAAGTAATATCATGTGGGGCCAGTCTACCTGGATTAAGGTTAAAAAATAAAATCCAAGTGTCATGTCCACAAATACAACACAAAATAATTAATAATGACAAACTCACTAGCTACGATGTGTTTTTCGCTTCCTTGGCTCGTAAATAAGAGTTTGTCGTTACTTTGAGCTTATTCAAACAGCAAGGGCGGGCCATTATTGTGGTTTTGTATATATGTTGTTTGATTTATTAAAATTGTCATCTTTGATAATGGCTTATGTAAGCCAAAAGCTTAGATTGGATTCAAACATGTGTCAATATGGTGTTTTCCTTTCGTCTTTCAACGATAATGTGATTAAGCTTATCAGACAATATGAAAGGAACTTACTTAAAATAAATAGACAAAACTTGTCTATATTATTTAATGAAACATGCATTAATGAAAAATTGCTGCTGAAATATACACAATTTATATATATATATATAATTATTTATTTGAATATTACAACATAAATATGTTATAAAATCACGACAAAAATAGCCATTTTGTTTCAACACTTCTGGTGTCTTATCAAGTGAAGATGTAGAATATAGAATAAATGGTTTTAAAAGTTTCAAATTAATTAACGATCCTTAGCTAGGAGTAAATGCTGTTACATAAGCTAGAATGACCAATCAAAATACAAGTATAGGGTAATTCGAAAAATTTGACAACTAAGCAAGGTTATCATAGATATTTAAAGATTTATAAAATTTGAAATTAAAATTAAAAGTAAAAAATTAAAAATTACCTATTTAGAAATCTAAATCAAATCTCTATTAAGTTTTAAATTGTAGAATTAACGAGGAGAAAAAATATAAAAATATAAAAATAAAAATAAAAGATATATATGCTATTTAATTTATATTTTCATTGAAATTATGTTAAAAGGGATGTTCAGAACCCCAGACAGAAATGTATACACTTTTAGTTTCATTTCAACATGTTAGTCGCCTCTCACGCGAAATCATTCGAACATACGCAGGTTATAATACATAAACGCTCAGACGTATTTAGATATATACACACACATAAAAAATATCTACACCACATACAACCACACGTACGCAAATGCACTTTCCTTACACATAGACATCAATACACACAGGCACATACAGCCACATTCACTATGACCTAGACGGTCAGATGTCATAGCTAAAAGTGAATATATTCGTGGCTTAATATGTTATTAAACGAATTTTAAGTTGAAATATAACTAATCTGGTCAAATATATATAGATAAAATTTAAACAAATAAATATATATATATACATTTTTAAATTATATAGTTTTCGACACATTACAGACAAAAGTAAATAACCAACTCTATATATAATTGTACACTCACACATACGCATACAAATCAACACATGCATCCACATATACACATAATAGGTACGCATATACAGACATACGCACACAGACATACATATATATAAGCACATATAATCGTGATTTTATAACATATTTATGTTGTAATATTCAAATAAATAATTATATCTGCTCTACTCTGTATTGAGCACTCTTTAAAGAATAGTAATTGTTGGTTATTGGAATTCACTCCGTATATACCAATCCTAAACTTGGGTATATATATATATATATATATATATATATATATATATATATATATATATATATATGTATATATATATAAATATATAAATATGTGATAAAATATAGTTTTAAGGTATCCTATATTTACAGGTTAAAGTGCTCAATATCAGGCCTGACACTTGCATTTAGCATGAAAACAGAGTGTCACCTGTGGGAGTTGACTTCAATCTCCACTTATATATATATATATATATAAGCCAGAATTATCCAAAGACTGTACCTTGATTGACGTGACTATATTTCATGCAATGAGTGATCTTCTTCAAACAGTAAAGAGTACATATGCACCCCAATATATATTAGATTATTTGGAAATCAATATACCTTTAGAGAAGAAATATAAAATATTTAGATGAAACAAGTGTTAAATTTATCAAGAACAAGCTTAATGAGGATTCAAGTAAATGCAGCAGTAATAGTCTACAAAAGCACCTTGCTAATCATTGCTTCACCATTTTGCTCCTCAACTGATTATGACACAAGGCCAATAATGAAAATTTAATCCCATCAGTAGTGAGTAATTAACTATAAATCTAACTTTCTAACCACTGCTCCAATGTAATGTGAATAGTCATTTATTAAGCTTTGTCTGGTACATGGCTGCAAAACTCATGCAAATGCCTTTAAAATTAGCCTGTTACACACTGTTAGAGATAAGCATTCAATTTAAATAATAAAAGCAAAATTATGGTTTTGAACTTCCTCTTCAAATAAATGATTTCAAAAGTAAAAATTGAATTATATCACGAGATTCCATCCCATGATCAATATCATATAACCTTCGGCTATGAACAACAGCTGGTCATCAACTCGACAGAAAGTCATTTCACCAAGGTCAATATATATCTGACAAACTATTGCTTTAGACTGTTTGGTAGTAACAGCCATATTAGTTGAACATTGACTGTTTAATATCCTGTACACACAGATACAAATATTAGGCTGCAGAACATTAAGATTTCATGCCAAGTGCTGGGTTAGTGAAGGACATTATAAAAAAAAGGAAAAAAAAGCTACTGCCAGTCAAGATTGAAGATTCTGTGTTGGCACCAGAATAGAAAAGAAAGCAGGGAAGCTCTAGAAAAAAAGATTCTGTGTTGGCACCAGAATAGAAAAGAAAGCAGGGAAGCTCTAGAAAAAAAGATTCTGTGTTGGCACCAGAATGGAAAAGAAAGCAGGGAAGCTCTAGAAATGCTGTAATCCCAAACAGCAGAGAATTGGAGTCTATAATTTTGTCATTGAATTTTTATAGTTTTTTTCCCATTTTAATAACTTATTATTGTGTATTGGGTTTGAACAAAAGTTTGTAGCATATTCTAAATGAATTTCAGAGACAATAAATATTTTTACATATATTTCTTCAGACATTTTGCCATCTTTTAGGTAGCTTCATGATTCCATCCTCCCAGAATTTGTCATCTTTCTGGGTGATGAACTGGTGGAAGTGATTTTTAGAAGCTTTCAAAGAATTGAAGTTCTTACCATTAAGAGAATTTTGTAGGGATTAAAATAAATGGTAATCCAAAATTGCAAAGTCAGGTGAGTGCTATGGGTCTAATTAGGATATCCTGACTAAGCTGTACCAATTTCTACCAGGTCTGCAAGAGATGTCAAGTATGGTACTGTCCTGATGTAAATAACACTCTTAGTGAAGAAAAAATATACTTGAATAAAAAGATAACAGTATATTATGAAATGGACTAAGTCCGACAATTATTTTAATATATTTTCTTTTTATACATTATTTTTATAGATACAATTATTTAAGTAAATGATCTGTTTATAATAAACAGTATTAATAAATGTAAATGTAATTAATACTGTGTATTATAAACAGAACATTTACTTACCTAATTGTATCTATAAAAATAACGTATAAACAGACAATATATATATATATATATATATATATATATATATTGTCTGTTTATACGTTATTTTTATAGATACAATTATACAATATATATATATATATATATATATCTATAAAAATAACGTATAAACAGACAATATATATATATATATATATATATATATATATATTGTCTGTTTATACGTTATTTTTATAGATACAATTATACAATATATATATATATATATATATATATATATATATATATATATATATATATATATTGTCTGTTTATACATTATTTTTATAGATACAATTATACAATATATATATATATATATATATATTTTTTATCATATATATATATATATATATATATATATAATTGTATCTATAAAAATAACGTATAAACAGACAATATATATATATATATATATGTATATATATATATATATATATATATATATATATTGTCTGTTTATACGTTATTTTTATAGATACAATTATACAATATATATATATATATATATATATATACATATATATATATATATATATATTGTCTGTTTATACGTTATTTTTATAGATACAATTATATATATATATATATATATATATATATATATATATATGATAAAAAATATAGTTTTAATATAATTTTAATGCAACAAACAGTCTGTCGCTGCTTGGTGTTGACCTCAGTGTTCACTTTTATATTTACATAATATCAATGAGTTAATGATTTAATTTAAGCAAACCTAAAGCAATTGTATTGTGTCTTAATTATACAAAATCCATTTTAACAAAACATTAGAACAGATATGACATCACCTGATACTGTTTGAAGTGAGAAAAATAATCACAAATTAAGTAATTTTTGTTTAGTCTGACACAAGGCCATAATTACTTACAACACATATTATCAGTCACCCATCTAAATTCTGAATAGGTTCTTATAGTACTTGAGTGATAAGATAAGAATTTTTGCAATGTTTAAACCTTTTCAAACAATCTAATAAAAAAATTAATCAAAGAGTTGTATGTATTCATTCTTTTATTGCTTTTTCTTAACCAAAACATTTATTTCAATCCTTCTTCAGATGTACAATCTATACAAAAAAAAGAAGATATAATTTTTTGTGGTTAAAACCAGAAAATAGTATCAAACAGAAAAGTAATCTTTGCAAATGTTATGATTAGACCAACCTATTCACATTAAAGCATATAAAACAGGTGATTCCATATTTATATGCATATCTCACAAGCAATTACATGTTTCCAGTTACAGCCTCACACACATCAACAGAAACAGGGCAAAGTAATGGGGTCACCACTGTGTCCTATGTTTTGTAAAATCTGTATAAAACATTTGAAATTTTTTTTTTTATACAAGTACACAAATATCTCTGCACCAAAAATTGAAATAGACAAAGTGGGATGCAGTACCTAACTAAAGAAAATAAATAAGTTTAGGGTACCAAGAGAATGGAGGAAGCACAGAGTTATTTACACCAACTATTATGCTCTTTCAACATCATACATGATAGGACTCAATAACTGAGTTTTTTTAATCATTTCTCACCAAGCAAGGCAACAATGCCACTAGGATGCAGGGGGTTACAGGAAGTGAAAGAGCATAAGAAGACTTTAGCAAGGAGGTGTAAGGAAATGGACAATAAAGGAACAGGTTTTAAGAAGACAGAAGATGGCGATTGGTGTTGCATTTAAATTTTTTAAGATTGTAGGCGGCAGAGAAGCAAGAAATCAGAAGAGAGTTCCATAAGCAAGAAGTGTGAAAAAATAAACTTTTAGAATAGAACATACAGTTGCATCTAGCAACAGCAAAACGGTGAGACCCAGTTGCCAATCAGGTAGCATACCTAAATTTATGCAGACAAGGCACTATGGAGAACAACTCATCAGAACAATTGCCATGAAAATATTTGTGGAAAAGACAGAGGGAAGCTATATCACATTGGTGGGAAAGTGACCGAAGTCAGGATGCCAGGTCAGAATCAGTAACATTACAGAACCTTCTTTGAATTTTGTCAAGAATTTTGAGATAAGTAGTAGGAGCACCAGATTCGATATGGCAGCAATATTCAATGCACAGACAAACGATAGATTTAAAAATGCGCCAGAGGAATTCTGACGAGAAGAATTGTCTGGCACGATACAGCAAACCAACTTTCTCAGCAGTAGACTCAGCAATTAATTCAATATAATTACTACACTTCATGGCAGTGAAAAACATGAGTGTGGCTATCCTGGAGTTTATCATCAGCCATGCTGATGGCAGGCAGAAAAGATTCTCTGTGATAATTAAATGGAAGCAGTTTTGTTTTGGCAGTATTAAAATTTACAAGCTATTCCTTACCCCAGTTAACCACTGATTAGAGGTCCTTTTCGAGAGTTGCCAGTTCTACTTTATCAGATCTGTCAGAAGTAAACAGTTATATCATTTGCATATATATCTAGATGGGAACTGATTACATTGAGAAGGTCAATGATGAAGATCAGAAACATCGTAGGTCTGAGGATAGAGTCCTGTGGAATCCTTGCATTAATATGATATGAACTAGAACTATGTCCATTCAATATGACCTTCATTACACAATTTGTTAGGAATGATTAGATTAAGACAAATATTTGTCCAGAAACACTGTAGCCCTTAAGCTTGTTGAAAAGGCCATCATGCCAAACCTTGTTGAATGCCTTTGAGATCTAGGGCCACAGCCTGAACATTACTGTTCTCATCTAAAGCTTGATAGACAAATTCAGTGATATTTGTTGACACATTGGTGGTAGACTTGGAGAAACAGAAACCATATTGCTTATCTGAAAGGAAGTCATGTGAAGTAAGATGTTTAAACAATTCAGCATTGATTAGAGCCTCTAATACTTTGCCAAAAATAGGTAAGAGATTAAGAGTGGTAATTCAAGAGGTCAGATGTTTCCTTAAAGTTCTTAAATGCAGGAACTACAGAGAAAGCAAGAAGTAGCGAGACATTTATTGTAATGTTTGGAGAGAACAGGAGCCAGTTTTGGAGAACATTTTTTTAGGACAATTGCAGTAATACCTTCAAATCTGTAAGCCTACTGGGGATCTAGTTTAGAAATGATAGCAGAAACAATGAATGGAGTTATGTTCATATCACTCAGTAGAAACTCTAGGAGGAAAATGAGGCAGAGATACTCCAGATGAGTCAAGAGTGAAGTTGGAAGAGAATTTCCAAGCAAAGTACTCTGCTTTATTTGCAGTAGATGACATTTGAAATTGATTAATGAGAGGAAGGACTGAGGATTTGCTCTTGTCCAGTACACTCTTGCAGAACTACAAATAGTTTCCAGAGCCGAATTTGTGATAGGTTATATGGCGTCTCATTTTATCAGCAAATAGTGCCTTTACCTTTTTGAGGGCATGCTTACATTCATTATGAGAGGTGACAAAGAGACATCTGTTACAATCACATCTGTCGCTCTGGTATAGCCAGAAGAAGTCATTCCTGTGTGCTAAACATTCCAGTGGCCAAACAGTCAGGAGAGAACCAAATATGATTTCACTTGGTATTTCTGTGCTGGGGGAGACCTCAGCCACATATTTCTCAACAGCATGATTAAAAATATCAATGAATAGGACTTTGTGACAGAAATCACAAAATGAGTTCCAATCAGTACATTGATAACAGAAAGATGTTCTGATAATAGAAGGTTCTTGTCTGATTAGTTTGGTTTGGTTTGGTTTGGTTTACAGCATATCAACCGCAATGGATTATTTAATGGCGACAAAATTTTTATTGCTGGTAATATGTTTTTCTTCAATAATCTATTTCTGGGAATATTTTTTCTTGAAGAAATCTATAGCTGGTCATATTTTTTTTCAAAGAATGTATAACTGTTTGTATTGTTGCTATTTTTTTTTTTTAAGTATTACTGATAATAATTTTTCCTTTAAAAATTATTGTTAGTAATAATTTTTTTTATTAAAAATTATTTCTGGTATTAAAACCTATTTTTACACAAGTTTGGGTGTTAACTATTTGCCCATAGCTGGGACCCTACAGGTGCTACCACCCCGGGTCAGGGTGGACCTGGAAACACCAGCAATTAAAAAGTGGTTCCATGCTCCTCAAAACCTCCTGATCAGAGGACGTAGTTTATAGTCTTACCCAGGACGTGGAAGTAATTTATTGTCATACCCAGGATGATCTTGTCTGATTGGAGAGCGGAAAGAGATATCTATAAACACTACAGCATGGTTGAATTTTCCAAGGGGATAGAACTGCAGAGTACAACCTGATTCTGGAGAGGAGGTAAGGAGATCAAGTAGAGAAGTATGTTTGTCAGAGTTAATAGGGAAACACTTGGAGAAGTCCACTAACTGAATGAGAGATTAAGCAATTGAGAAGTTCAATGTCCGGATGCCAGTAATGTCAGTGGCGTTAGAATGATGAAGCCACTTGACATAATGGACACTGAAGTTGCTGAACAGAAAGATATTTGCAGATGAATATAGCAAGAGGGACTTATCTATACCATCAGAAATTCTATCTTGCAAGTAACAGTCTTGAATTAGGGTTCATGCACATCCATGGGACCAATACAAAAATGAATAAAATAAATAAAAATCAATCTCTGTCATCCAGAGACTTGTATGCTGTGGAGGTATCTGAAATAATAAAACTTGTTTGGACATATTGTGTACGAAAATGTAATAATGTTGCATGAAAAAAAAAATCCTAGACAAAATTTTAATTATTGTTGTGAAAACATGGTGAACTTACCTTGGCTGGCAAAACTCTTGTGGAGATGGAGAAGTGAAGGAATTCAACTGTTATCTTGTGACAAAAATAAAACTAAATATATTATTTCATCTTCACAGAAAATTTTTAGAGATGAGTTCCAGTCGACTCCATCTGATTGGAGGCGAGTCAAAATTTGCATATGCGTTTGAAGAGAGATATATAAACTGCTAAAGGCTGTATTTTCCTACTTTTTTCCTACCTTGCTCTCTCTTTCAAAGCTGACTGAACATGTGACTGAAACTGTTAATAAGTGTCCTAACTCTTTATTTTCTACTGTTACTCCTACAACGAGAATTACTTATAGGCAACATATAGTGTTTTTGTTGCAATTTAATATAAATGATTGCCACTGCGAGATTACGCTAGTTACAAGTAAGAATTCGTTATCATTTCTTTCTCTCTGCATTGATTTTCGGTTGATTTGCTAATAGTACCCATTATCGTTTTTCTACCTTCCCCTTTCCATAAGAGTCAGATTTAAAATCCTGACATCATTTTCTGTCAGCTACAATCTTCAAAAATTTAAATATTTATATATAGTTGTCATTCTCTGTCTCTTTTAATCTTGTTCTTTTATCATCTTTCTCCTTAGTAACAGTTTTCTCAGTTTCTTTCACACTCAGTAACCTATTGCATCTTAGTGGCTTTATTACCTTGCTTGGGATGGAATGATTAAAAAAGCTTTTTTTCCTCAACAATACATGGATCCCCTAGGGGTTGCGGCTCTAGATAATTCAATACTTGGGGTCCATTGCCACATTTGACAGTCCTTTACATAACTATAGATTAATTCTTTTTTTTATTATTTCAAGCGTTATTTTTAGCAGATACCCATAATTGAAATAGATACCTCATTTTTATTTTAAACATTGTGTATTGCACTTGAAAAATCTTAATAAAGAAAATGTGCTCTTTGGCAGGGTTTGAATCTGTATGCCCCTTTTTAGGAGAAACTACTGTTTGATCCAACATGCATTAAACTGCTTAGCCACATAGAGCATACAGCCCAGAAAGGTTCTATTTTAAATTGTTTTCTTCTTATTTATTTTTATGCGTTTCGTGTATCTTTACTTTAATTTTTATCTTTAAATCTTATTTTTGGTATTCTTTAAATTTTTTAAAATTGTTTTTCATTATCTTTTGCATCTGCAATATAATCAATCCTGACCTGGCATCTTGACATCAGTCTCTTTTTCACTGATGTGACGTGGCTTCTCTCTGTCTTTTCTACAAATATTTTCATGGCAATTGATCTGATGACTTTTTTAGTGTCTTGACTGCATGAATTTAAGTGTAATACTAGATTGGCAATTAGGTCCCACTGTTTTACTATTAAACTAGCTAGATGCAACCATTAGTTGTATTTTAAGAGTTTCTTTCCTGCACTTCTCACCTCTGTAACTCTCTTCCAATTTTTTTGGTTCCCTGCCACTTACAGTCTTCAAAAATTTAATTTCAACACCGATCATTATCTTCTATCTTCCTGAACCATGTTCCATTATTGACCTTTACTTCACTAAAGTCTTCTCATTCTATTTCACTCCCTGTAAACCACTGCATTCTAGTAGCAATATTGCCTTGCTTGGGATGAAATGATTAAAAAAAAATTTATTTAAGTCAGGTTTTTTTAAAAAGATATTTATATTTGTTTACATTATTTATATTATATTCATGTACATCGCATATAAAAATGTTACTACCTAACAGCTTGTGGACCTTAATGTAGAAAATATAAATATGGAAGTATGGAAGGAATATATGTTAAACAGAGCAAACTTTAACTTTTGCGCTCCAAAACAAACGGTATATCAAAAGGATGTTTTTTTGTTAACACTGCTATTATTTTGTTCTACCTTCATCCCCCCAGCAGTGGTTATTTACAAGATTATAAGAATATGTGAACCAAGTACAATGTGATATTTATTATTTACATTTTATAAAGAAATATATGTTAAAAGAAATCTTTTTATTAAAATTTTTTTAAAAATTACAAAATTATCAAAAAATGTTTATATATTTTGATAATTTTGTAATTTAAAAATTTTTTTTAAACAATCAACAATGCAATATTTTTAATAATTTAATAATTTTTTAAACAATCAACAATGCAATATTTATTATTTACAATTTTATAAATAACTATGAAACAAGTTTTTTATTCATAATCTCATAAAAATATGAATCAACTGCTGCATGAAAAAAATGCCATGAAATTACATTTTTTCAAAATTTATAATTACATTGTTATCTGTTTATATTTAAATTTTTCTTTTTGACAGACACTTTTTTATAAATTTAGGAATAAAATTTCTTTTCATATTTATTTCTTTATAAATTGATAAATGATAAGCATCACATTGTATTAGTTGGTCCACATTTTTAGAATGTTATAAATATAAAATTATTCTTGTAAATAAACAATTTAATAAATAAATAGAGTTTAATATTTTTGTTGTAAATTCTCAAAGAATAAAGAAAATGTATAACTTCACTTTCATATGTCTGAGTTTTAAAATTCCAATGAATGCTTTTATAAAGCAAAAAAACATTGCCGAGGGAGTTAGTTATATTATGGGAAAAACTATCAAATGCGAATCCGTTATGCCTGGGCAGAGGTGGACCCCTTTAGCTGAGTAAAGCACTTAATCTAAGGGAAGGTAACTCTTATCAAAAAACAAAAGCAAAAAACTAAACTATTGCTTGGCAGTTACCATGGTCATTGCAGCATTGTGCTAACAAGAATGGATATCAAACCAAAAGAATGGAGTTGATTTGTACAAGCTAATCTTCACTTTAAACATTTGGCAGGAAGAGTTTATAGTATCTAGATAGACCATCATTCCTTGATACTTGCAGGTGAGAAACAAGGCGACTGTATATGGCATGCTGAAAATTTCTTGGCCTTTTCCAAACTTGACCAAATGACCAAACATCAGATTTTGTTTACAAATCATTAATGTAGGTAGCAATTGATTAAAGTGATTATAGGGCACAAAAATTCCAGCCCGATAAGGCGAGAAGGAAATACTTCTAATAACATGACTCAGACGGACAAATTTCTAACTGAACCATCAAAAAGAATCTTTAAAGTTTTCAAATGATTTTAATTCTGCTCTAATAATAATTTCATTTTTTTTTTTGCAATTTCATAGCTTTAATCTTGATGTTAAATTCATTTTTCTGTTCATTACAATGTTAAGTAAATTTTTTTAAATTCATCTAACATTGTAATTATTTTTTAATAAAATGAAAACCGGGATGAAAAAAATCTGCCTGATGGTGTGTGCACATATGTGTTTGTGTGTGCATAACAATAAGTCTGTAGCTTAATGATGAAAAAACAATTTCTTTTATAGCATTTCTTACCTTGGTAATACACTGAAACCAATATTTCTCCACAGATCACAGACTCCTGTGTGGGTGCTTCCTAAAACACTACAATCTTAACCTCTTGAAGTTAAGGGTCAATTGTTACCTATCTTCTTTATCCACATAATTCTCACTTCTTACTTCGTATTCTTACATTTATTTCACACACGTTTTCAGTAATCCTCTAACTTGAGTGACTCTTGAGATCTGTATTGGGTGAACACTAGTAAAAACAACAAACAAAAAGAAACAAATAATTAAAAAACATTATACAGTGAACATTTCAAATAAAAATTCAGCTAATAACTATGTGAAACTGCAAACGTATTGATCCCTGCCATATATATATATATATATATATATATATATATATATATACACACTGTGGTTGTTTTACCTTATTCTAAGAAATAATAACAAAATTAAACCCTTAATATTATGATCTTGTGCCAGACTAACCTCAGCTTTAAAATATTTTGGGTGCCTCTGTGATTAGCGAGGTTATCTTGCACCCATTGTTATGAGTGTAATCCTCACTGGATGCCAACTTTTTGTGGCCTTGTGCCAGACTAAAGTAAACTTGAATAATATATTGGGTACTGTGCTATGGAATAGTCCCAGAGACAATAATGTTTGATTTTATCGGGTGCCTCCCTTTTATCACCTTGTGTCAGACACACTTAGTTCTAATAAATATAGGTAACTCACCATGGAACAACAGCCAAGAAACTAATAGTTTTGATTTTGAAACATAACCACTTTACTCTTACCTGTGAGGACCATATTTGTGGTTGTGTATCCAATGCTAAACAATGACTTGTAAATCTATTACATAAATCTGTTATCTGGAATATTATGGGATATGAGTGTTAGTAAAAACATATGGAGAGAAAGAGATCATATTTTTTTTTAAGTAAAAAAAGTAAATAATAAAAAAAACTGAAAGAGAAAAATAAAATATCCTGCCGGTTGCTTGGCTGAAGAGGAGCAAGGGAGATAAATCTTGGTTATTAATTTCCTGTGTCTAAATTGCTTGTATAGCAATTATGATGGGGTTATTTTTATAGCCTTGCAATGATTTATCATCGACACAACATCAGAAAAATATACGGCTTCATTTTGCGTAATAAATTTGTGCAGAAATCTGTTTGGGTTTTATTTTGTACTTTTCATTTTTTCTAATCAATTAAATCTTCCTTGTTTATTGATACGTTGTGAAAAATTTAATATTGAGAAATGAGAATCTTCAGGAGACAAAAGGGAAATGAAAAATAAATGCAAGTATTCTGATGTTTAGAGTGAAAATTAATTGACAAGGACAGTTTTTAAAATGTATCAGTTTGTTCAACCTGAAACTGCTAATTTTAGCTTGTCATTTTTACCATTTTTAATTAAAATTAATTGACATTTTATTATACAAATAATAGCCGTGGTTTTCAGTCACACTTTCATGACTACTACCATTGCATTTCTATAGTAAAATAAATTGCAATGAATTTATATATAAAAAGACTAATTAGTATTGCCTTTCTATTGTAAAATCATTTGCAATGCTTTTATGATAAAATTCTTTAATAATTAACTCATATTATATATGTTAAAATCATTTAGCTCTATTCTGTCAGTAACACTTGCCTTAATTCTTGACATGATCATCTCTTTCTCCCTTATTTGTAATGTGTTTTTTATAGTAATTTCATACCAAATGTATTCTTCTATACACCATGTTCATTCAGGATATAGTCAATCAGACCTCTCCGCAACTTCCTATCCTTTGTGGGCTCTTTGTAAGGTTTGTCCCTCCCAGTCCCAGCTCTATCGTCCACTGGCACAAGTGCATTAGGTCAGGTGCTGATTTTTTTCTCTGTACCTTTTTACATTCAATATGTTTTGTGAGTGTGATATTTACAAACCCTTCTTTTGTCTTGATAAACACATCATGAGAAATTTCAAGTATCTCTTTCTGGTTCTAAGTGTAAGCGTGCCTTTTGTTTCCATTTTCCTTAAACTTTGTTGCTACTCATATGTTCAGAACATTCATTGGATTCATTTCCAAACAAATAAAGAAACCTTGTCTACAGATACCACCAGAGTGTTTTGTTTTTTGGTTGATGGATTTGTTTTCAACTCTTTGCCGATTATTTAAAGCCAAAAGATATTTTTAGATAATAAGAATTTTTTTTTGGATGGGGGAAGATAATAATGGATTAGTGATACAAGTCTTACTAATTAACCCATAGCTGGGGGAAGAAGAGGTGGGTTCATAAAAACGAATAAAATAAACCCAACAGGAATTGGAAATTGGCTCCCTGGTTAACAATTCTGAGCTATTATCCATTACACCAACTGCACATCCAAGCTTACAGCACCTGGTATTCCCAAGCGGTCACCCATCTAGGTACTAACAAGGTCTGATGTTGCTTAATTTTGGTGATTGTATGGGAACCAATGTTTCAATGTAGGCCATAAACCGGAGTTTGCAGTGTGACTCTGTATATGTAATAATGAGAAAGAATGAAAGTTTTGACGTATTTGTATAATAAATTCATAAAGTCACATGTTACAACTAGTTTTTAAATAATATATTATTAGTTGATTATTCAGCAAACATTTTATTTTCTCCGATTAATTTTATTAGATTTATTTTCAATATTTTTAATAAATACATTATAAGTTGAAATTCATATATATATATATATATATATATATATATATATATATATATATATATATATAGATAGATAGATAGATAGATAGATAGATAGATAGATAGATATGTTTTAAACAATAAACAATATCAAAAAATTAAAATCTTCAGACACACTGGGTTGTATATTAATATTCTTTTGTTTTTATTATTATTTCAGTTAGATTCCTCGACTAGTTTCAGCCAACATGGCCATCATCAGGAGAAAAAAAATTTCTGCTTGCTAGTAGCAGTGAACTACATAAATGAATGTCTTGATGGAGTATATATATATATATATATATATACACAGATAGAAAATCCATTATCCAAAATTCTTGGGACCAGAAGTATTTCTGTTTTCAGATTTTTGGGGGATTTTGGAATACAGAGACTATTTAATTTGTATTTAGTATCTATAACATGGTGCAGAGTTTAGTAATGGAACCCAAGCATAAAGACAATATCACTTTACATTTTGTAACACAGTTTATACATATACCCTGAAGGTGGTTTTATATAATAACACACCCTGAAAGTAGCTTTATATAAAATTTAATAAATATGCAGATACAGGTAATGGTGCTAGTCATGTAATGCTCCAACAGATTTTTAAGTGGTGAAATTAAGATTTCACGTAAAAATAATCTTTTGTACTTTCTGTACGTGTACAAAAAATTATATAAATGCAACACCAAACACTACTTCTACATCAGGTGTGAGAAACTGGAGGGAGAGGGTATATCATTGATGACATCACTGTAAGTCTAAGATGGAAATTTTCCATTTGTGGCAAATTATGTCAGCACCTGAAAAACTTTCGAATTTTGGAGCTTTTCAGATTTTGGAATAACAGCCTATATATATATATATATATATATATATATATATATATATATATATATATATATAAGGGTTGCATAAGTAGGTATACTGTATTATACCAGTATTCAGTAAGTTATGTGCCATGCATGATACACACTTAGGCAATCATGTATCTTTCAATACATGACTGACGAGGCAGATTTTTTTTCCCATAGTAGGTTGCTATTTCTTTCTGCAGTAGAGCAGTTGCCATCCAAGGCTATAGAACCAGTCTGTCCTTCTATTTACCCATAGCTGGGGGGGAGAAGAAGAGGATTCACACCTTTCCCAAGGGTATTAGCACGTAAGTGAATGTAATGGATTTAAATGGAATTTGAACTCGGCTCGACCAGTTGCCATCCAAGGCTACAGAACCCGCTCTGTCCTGCTATTTACTCATAACTGGGTGGAGAAGAAAAGGATTCATACCTTTCCCAAGGGTTAGCAGTTCAAGGATACTTTTAAATATCAGAATTCATTTAATTCATTAAAATCATTTTCAATATTTTTATTTCCATAATTTTTATTATAATACATTTATTGTAATTTTTATTTTTTAATAAATAATAATAAATGTTTTGCAGGTAAAGAGAACCGTGTGAATGATGGCCGCAAACAGTTTGAACGTTTGAGGGATTGATATATTTATTATTGATATGTTTATATAATCAATACAATATGTTTTATGTGCATGCTTTGGTTTTCACTACTGTATACCTACTTTTGCATAAATATATATGATTAATACAAATATAAATTTGCCCCTTAGATGATTGATTTATATTCAGCACCCTGACTCCAGGGTTTTGTAGATGAACCTTTTTTAACTCATTCAGTCTGTTTGTCAGGATGTATTAACAATTGACTGCTGATTTTCTAATTGTCATTATCTTTATATTAAGTTAAAAAAATGGTTTATGTGCTTGTTATTGATGTTAGGTTGATTTTTATTTCATCTTTGTGTGTGTATGTGTGTGTGTATGATGTGTGTGTGATATATGTGTGCACACCTGTATATGTGTGCATGAGCAGAATGTTGTGGCTATTTCTCCTTTTCATCATTTTCCTGTCTCCTTATACTCACTCCCTATTACTTTTTCTTCTTTTTTTCTTTTCTCTTTTTTTGCCTCATATCCTGAAAATATTAAATAAATTTACCCTGAAAATCTTCCAAATATCAGTTGGATATCAATTTTATTGCGAAAACGTTGATCTGATTAATTTCATATATATATATATATATATATATATATATATTTTAAAGAAAAACAGACCACTTTAAGGCTCCATGTAATAATTTATTTCACCATAGCCCTTTTAAAGGACGCTGGATCATCAGACTACACTTCCAAAAGATGAAAAGAAAAATGAAATATATATATATATATATATATATATATATATATATATATATATGTATGTATATATATATATGTATGTATATATATATATATATATATATATGTATATATATATATATATATATATATATATATATATATATATGTATGTATATATATATATATATATATGTATGTATATATATATATATATATATATATATATATATATATATATATATACAAGTATGGGATTGGTGTAGACAGAATAAAATTCCAATAACCAAAAATACTATTCTTAAAAGAGCGGTCAATACAGAGTAGAGCAAATATTATTTATTCAAAAATTATAACCTAAACATGTTATAAGATCACTACAAAAATAGCCATTTTGTTTCAACACTTCTGATGTCTTCTCAAGTGATGGTGTTGTAGTGATGTTATATCATGTTTATGTTCTAATTTTTGAATAAATAATTATATATATATATATATATATATATATATATATATATATATACATGACAAATTATAAATTATCCATATGTTTTGGTTCATTAAAGATGTCTTAACTCTTGAATAGACATTGACAAGGAACTGGGAAATTATTAATGTGCTCCATCTTATAGATTTAAAAAATTTGTAGAAAAATAACTGATTCTATAGCTAATTAGTTAATTAGTCGTAACTACTAAAGAGAAAGTGAAAGCCTAATTAATCTTGAACTTTTAAAATCTTCCATTTACACTCTTTTTAATTAATGTATACAGTTTTTTTTAACAATGACATTCACCCTTTCCCACAAATGAAATGTTGCAAGCTTCTCATTGCCCTATTGTTACTTCCATGGCATGTGTTCTGATGAGCTACATTCCTTAACCCCCACCACTCTTGATCTTTACTACGAGGACCTGCCATGCTATGTACACAAGATTGAATCATTTCCATTCCCTTCGTATTTCTAGAGTAAGAGCTAAGTTCTCAGAAACAGACTCTCAGCGGGATGTTTTCCCAATCACTACAATCTTGACCTCTTCAAGTCTAGAGTTAACCGTTATCTTTACTGTATAGTCCAACAAACTTTACTTCTTGCCCTTTCTTATGCTCATACAACCACACTAACCCTCAGGCTTTGTATTGGGTCAGTATAAAAAAGTAGATAGACAGATATGTAAGTGCTATGCCATAGAGCAGTGGTTTGCAAATTCATCTTTCAGACCATTACAATTGGAGTAACTCTGATCCTCATTGTGTTCCTCTTTTTATGTGACTCTGTGCTATACCAAATTTAACTTTGTAATTACCTACATAGATGTTTTGTCAAAGAGTTATGGTTAACAAGCTATTCTTACACAATATTACTACTGTTAAGTTTAATTCTCACTGGGTACCACACACTTATGGCCTTGTACCAAGTTAAGTTTAGTAAATATTAACACTTTTAAATTTAAGCAGAGTTTCTTTTGCTGTGACTGAAATTAAATGAATTTCGAGAAAACATGAAATATTTTTACTTGACAATTTCTGCAATTGCTTCCCTTGCACTTATCGATTAAAAAAAAACGTATCGTATCTATTTTTTTCTTTTCAGTTCACGCCTATTTTTTATCAGGAACGACATTACTCATTCTGAGTTTAGTTTGAGCCAGACCGCTACAACTAGTCAAGAGGAATAATAAGCGATGAAAAGGTGAGTTGATTTTTACAATGCGAAAATATATCTCCTTGCTTCTTCGTTTACGATGAACGTAAGTCACATGACTGCTCATGTGATCAGGTTCACTTACGCACCATTTTGCTATGATCGGCTCTCTTCTCGGATTTGACACTTGTTCGGACTACACGGGACTTTACAACATATTCCGGCCACACGTAAGTACAGTCTGACCATTTCTACCAAGATGACAATAAGAGTGCACGCTTCTTCCTTAGGGCGTGTCCAGCCCTGTTCGCTATTTTGTTAATGTTGTAGATATTTTTTTTTTTAGCAAAGACACTTGTTTAGCAATTGGCGGCTGCTAGATGCAGCGCTATTGCGAATTACAAGTATTTTTTTTTTAATAATGCAATTTTCTTAGTGTTTTGCTAAAATAAGCGGTACAGAAACACGTGAACCTGTCATGAAATACAATACCTTAAATTCTGAATTGTAATACGTAAAAATCCCACTTTCCCCTTATTGAAAAATGAAAATTAAATCGTGTATTTTTTTAAACACCCGATTTATTTTATTTACACTGAAAGAATAATGAAAACATTTTTATTTTACGTAAAGATAGCCGCTTGTAAAATATTTTAAAAGAGTAATTAACGAACCATAAAGTAAATTAAAAAAAGTAATCTAATCCCAATTAAAATATCTTGTCTCGGGTTACTAAAAAAATTAAAAATTCTGTTTTATTTGCGAAAATTGAACTAGTTAATTAACTGAAATGTTGACTTGAAAACTGGTTAAGTAAAGTCAGAGGTGGTTTCAAAATTATGAGTACTACTAACAAAAAAAGACCGTCATAAAGTTCTCTGTTATTGAAGTTTCGTTAGTATTTTAGCTTCTCATATTTAGAAAAATAAAAAAGCTAGCCAGAACGACGACACTAAAATAGTGATTGAATTATTAACATTTATTTTAAAATTCCTGAGCAGATTGCTTCTTTTTCGTGGTCATCTTTGAACTAATAATGGAGCGCAATTGTTGCTAGCAACTGGCGCTTGAATAATAATTATTATTATTTATTACAGCTACTACTACATAAGACTCAAAGAGACAGACTCGAGATATGTTACTAGATATCTCTTTTTTCTTTATATGACACTCCCTACTTTTTCAGTTAATTCTAAAAAAAAAAAAATTAAAATAAAAAATGATTTAAAAATACGCAAATGGTAAGACTAAGAGTAAAAAAAAAAAACGAAAAGTTTCTATAACTAAAGTAAAATTAAAAACTGTCCATCAGTAAGTTTTACAAATGGAATGACAATTTACCCCGTTGACATTAATAATGGATGGGTGGGTGGGGGTATTGGGTAAAAAAAAAATTTTTTTACAATCTATTTTCTATCACTTATTTTCATTTCAACTTCTTAAAGTTAAGAAGGGCTTCAGAGAAGACCCCTCTCCGTGTCGGTGTACACATTAGTGTATACTTTAAGTTGCTTAAGAAAAAACAAAAGGTTTTTTTTTTCACGACACTTATTTATTCAAAAGTAAAATATTAACATGTCATTGGTATGGATAGAATTAATTTGGTCACATGAATCGTTCAATTTGCAGATGACTGGTTTCATTACTTATCTTCAGGCAAATACCAATACTCAATTCCCACAACATTTAGACAATTAATCAGGTTTTTCTTTCAGGGTCCTCAGGTTAAGACGGTCTGACAAAAACAGTTATTGCTGGATCAAGCTAGTAACAAGTGTTTTTCGTACTCTGCTTTTAAATTCTAAAGCAAACTGGTCGTACTTGTCAAGTATATCATACGAGTTGAAGTCAGCTTTTAAATTTATTAAAAAAAACGGATGGTATAAATTTTTGCAAAAAAAGTTTCATTTGAGCGCCGATCGTTTTTTTTTTTTTTTTTTTTTTTTAATCCGGCTTCTCATGTTGCAAAAATAAAATTTGTTTTTCTTTTTTTAAAAGAAAACTATCAAATTTTAACACTGGGATGTATTCTTTTTGTGAGGAGGGGATACAAATCTCTTGCGGTACGTACGTAATCAGTTTGAAATTTATTGAGTTTGATGTTTGCTTTTGCTTTTTCACCACCCTTACATCTGGGAAGGGTGTACCGTGTACTGTAGTAAATTTTAATTTTTTAAACCGACGTTTTGGGGTAGCATTGCGACCAAAAGTATTCTCCTACCCTAGATAGATTAAGCACTGTAGATCACGAATATATGAAATAAATAAATAAAATTTATGAAAGTTAATAAGGGTGCACTTTGCTATATAAATTAATAATTGTAAATTAAATGAAGTGTTTATTTTTAACAAACTGATAGAAAACGTGACACCGAAATCCGAAGCTAAACTGAGTACTCACAGGAAAATTTCGTTAGAATCAAATAATAGCGCAGAATTGCTATCAATCCTCCTATATAACAATGAATGCTGGACAATTTTCTCACAGTTGAAGAGAAAACTTGAGGCAATAAGCTGCTATTCCACAGAAGGATGCTGAGAATACCATGGACTGAGCGTGTAAGCTACGAGAATTCTTTTTTTTTTTTTAGGAAAATGGGAACGGAAATGACGCATAGAATCCGAAAGAGATGAAATTTTTTGGAAATAAGGAGAGGAGTCTTGAAAAAATCGACACTGGTGGGGGAGGGGGCTGTCACTTCGACTTAGCAGTGACGGAGATGGTGAAATAACAAACATGTAATCATTCATTACTACAACAAAGGATAGGAAGTTGTGGAGGAATGTGGCACGTAGAACAACTTGAATACGCCTAATAATAGACTAGTGATGCAATCTTATCTTATCAATATTTTGACAAGTACAACTTTTGCTTCATTCTCATCGGATTGCCAGCATAATTGAACTATTGTTCCTCATTGTAATTAGGTTGATTGAATATTTGAATAATTACTTATAGAAGGCGGATCAAGCACAATATTATACGAGGTTATCTTATTTACATTATTAATTGTTATTAGAAATAATTCTCAGTCATCGTAATTACCAGCGCTGGGTATACTCCGTTTTTTAGTAAACTGAAACTAAACAGAAGTGAAGCTATTTTGATGTCAGAAGGGTCTATAACTCAGTTAATTTAACTGTGAACAATTTTATTTTTTTATATGCTGCGTGAATAAAAGTGCCAACATGAATTTAATGAAATTATAAACTTTAAGTTTTTTGGTTATTTTAAGTTAACCTTTCCTGATCAATGATTAAAAATGGCTTCAAGCGAATGAATCCTAAAAGAAGACAACTCTCCATCAGATTCAGATCTTAGACTGGCGCTACAGAATCCCAAAGAATTTTTACCAAATAATAAAAGTAAAACCACACCACTTGACTACCTCTAAGAGTATGGAACAACTGAAATGGGTAGCACATATCCAGAGAGAAAATAATGATATATAATCCAGGCGTTGATGTTCTGTACTACTGCCTTGAACAAAAAGTTAGGAAGGAAACTCCCATCAATACTGGAAAGAGAGATAACCGGACTTCAGAAGTCTGTTCTCTTGAAAAACGGTTTTAGGAGAAAGATTTTTTTTTTTAAATAAATTTCAACCGAAATAACGCTAAAACTGTTCGGTCAGTGAATGCCGAATGTTTCCTTATAGGGAAACAGCTGATTATTATTCATCTCTAGTCTAAAATCTTTTTTTTAAAAAAAGAAAAGAAATAGCATTCTCAATCGTACGAATCATTAAAAACACCTTACTTTATCATCGAGTTTTACGTGCTTCTTACTTCTTGGAATAATACAAAGAGCCTTTGCATTTATTGTGTACACAGCGCCGTTAATAACCTAATGACCAATATAAACCTCCAATAATTGATCATAAAATTTAAAACTGCTGTTTATTTACATATGTGCAACATTGTACAATATGTATATATGATTCAAAGATGTAAATTGATTTTCTACAGAAGCAGTCTTATTGTTTGCAATATCCGATATAGTGAAAGTTCTTAAATGTCATTATTCACAAAAAACAAAACAAAATAGAATTTTATAAGCGTATTGATTTCGAGAAGCTGCTATGCAGTTTAAAAGTTGTCGGTGAGTCTTTTGATCTCTAGCTTGGTGTTGATTTGTTTAGACGGAATGGCATTTGTGAGTTGACTAATTATGACCTGTTGCAAGGTTTCGTATGTATGTTTTCAGGTGATAAAACTCAGTTTTTGAAATTCCTTAAACCAACAGCGGTTGGTTGATTTTTTTTTTCTCTCTCTCTCTATACTGCGTAACTTGTTCTCATGTTCACAATTTTCTAATCTTATTTTAGATTTTATTTTCGGCAGATTTTTCCCCTTGGAGTTGTGTGGGTTTTGATATGCTTCTGATACCTTTTTTACCCGTTAATGATTAATAACCACTTCAATTAATAAATGTTGAATACAAGTGTGTCTCTATTATAGCCGATTATACTATAACTATACGAAGTAGTAGAACTTAAAGAACTATTACATTCGCTTGTCCACATTAGTTACGACAAAGACTTTAGGTTTTACTTTAAGTTTTGTTTTTAATTTAATTTTATTTAAAGTTTGAATCAGAAGATTTAATTGCAGCTGTAAATGTTGGAAAATCAAGAAATCTATTTTGTATATTGGTCATAAACTCTCTCGGTGACAGCAATACTTTCTGTTTTCTTACTGTTGGTTGGTGGCTAGTCCTTGCTTTTCTTTATTATCTTCTCTAGGAATTCTTTCTAGAGGTAGAATATATCTGGGGGAGAAGACACATCCTTGTCTCATGCCCTTTTCTATTTTTGTGTAGCTACTAAATTCATTTTCTATATCATATAGATGTGGTTTGTTCCGAGTATAAGTTGTGGATTATTGTAACATACTTTTCAAATAGACCTAGTTTTCCTAACAGTTAAAATATATCCTTGTGCCAGACCCTGTGACCCTGTGAAATTCTATATGATAACTTACCTTAAAAAGAAAGTTCATTTTTTTATTTTTTATTATTATGCTGTCTATATAGAATTGATAGAACTGTTAGATAAAAGTAATTTTTTTTAATAAATTACATTTATCTGGAAGACCACTTTTGAAAAAAACATCAATAAATAAAAAATAAGATCATCTTTTTACTCTGTATGTTTCCCATTTGATTTATGTAATCTTTTCACAACTTTCAATATAAACAGCTACTGTTTTTATACAAATCAATGACCTACTATTGGTACATTGTCATCCTTATTCAAGTTATTTATTATTCTTTTGCAATGATCACACAGCCAATATTTCTTTTATTTTTATGAAGGCTTTTTGTACTATAGAATCTATACACACACAGCTGAGGCACCTTAGCAAGCATTAAATGTAAACTTAATTCTAGTTTTGTTGGGAGTAGAGTATTGGATTGTGGCTCAGATTAAGGAGTCAGAGTTCAAATTTCAGTCAAGTTCATTACATTCGCTTACACCTTTGGGAAAGGTACAAGTCCAACTTTTCTCCCCCCAGCTATGGGTAAATACTAGGACAGACTTGGTTCTATAGCCTTGGGTGGCAATTGGTCTAGGAGAATTCAGAACTGTAGGTAGCCCTGTCGAAACACATACTATGCAGCTAAAAGAAAGGATTGTTTGCATTGACTTGACAATCCCATCTACAGTTGACTTCTTTTTCTAGTTTCATATTGAACCTTCTGGGTTTAAATATTGATTATTTTCCACTTGTGTAATTTTTTAAAAAAATTTATCTCTTGAAGCTTCTAGAAGTTTTCTTTCTTCTTGGCTACAGTTTCATAAATCAACCAAAGGAAAGCCACATTGTCTTGAGGTTCATTTTATGAGTTACCGTTCCATATAAGTGGTTGTGTGTGTGTGTGTGTGTGTATATATATATATATATATACTCACACATTTTAAAAAGATAAACTGCAAACGTTTTTGGTTGAAATGTGGATTTTTATATATATATATATATATTATACTATATTTTCCATAATTCTGCTACATGTGTTTCTGGTTTTGCAACTTTCTTCAAGCAAAGAGTAGATATTTCCACACTTTATAAAAATAAATTTTTTGCATGGTAGTGATTAAAATGTCTTTCTTGGACTGGTGATAAGTGTTTATATTGCATATAGTTCTCTTGTTAATATTTCATTATTTCACGTGGCATGACATCATAGAACCGTATTATGAATTTACGATTTGTGTCTGATATTTCACAACTGTTATCATTGTATAGCAATCTTCTATGTCAGCATAACAGAATTGACTACTGTATTTGGTCATTATGTGTGTATGCTGTTTTTTTCTTTTTTGTTTGTGGGGTTATGATCTGTTGAGTGCTGGTTTAAATTTGTTTATGAAGTTTTTTTCGTGTATTTGTAGGTAAGAATAACTGTCTGTTTGGTGTATTGGCATTATTTTAAATTTACCTTGATTACATTTGTAGATGTGTTGTGATACAAAGAGTTTTTTGTTGTCGGGTAATTTGATGTTGCTTTTGTGAAGGGAAACTCTGTGGTTTAGTGCTTGGCTGATATCTATATTTGACTTCTTGCATTTTGTGCATTTGAGTGCATAAATGCATTTTCCCTTCACAAATACATATATTATAAACAAATTCCAAGTGAGCCTTTATAAATTATTTACTCAGCTGTAATTCTTTCAATTTCTTTAACCAAATCCAGGAAATCTAATGTGGTAGGAGAATGTTTTTGGTTTCTCATGATTTTCATATATTTCTTGTACCAATAAACAAGGAATATGTTAATTTCAGATTTCTCTTGTCTTCATACAAGTAAACAAATGTTTGCTACAAGAAGAGCGTACAGGAATTGTACATAAATTTTATTAGTTTTATCACATTCAATAGCAGGTTATAGTGGAACCAGTCTGTCGTAGAGACATCACTCGTTGATTTGAATTCGTTTTTAGTCACTAAGGTTAGAAAGCTAAGGGTCTCCTGCTATTAACCTGTTGAAGTAGAGAATTCATGACTTTTCCAAGGGCATTAGTATGAAGTGAATGCCAACTGTCTTAGCCAGAATTTGAACTTTGTTCACTGGCTCTTTTTTTTTTTTGTGCCATTAACTGTTCGGTCACCTGCACCATCTATCTATCTATCTATCTATCTATCTATCTATCTATCTATCTATCTATCTATCTATCTATCTATCTATCTATCTATCTATCTATCTATCTATCTATCTATCTATCTATCTATATATATATCTATCTATCTATCTATCTATATATCTATCTATCTATCTATCTATATATATATCTATCTATCTATCTATATATATATATATATATATATATATATATATATATATATATATATAAAAAAGGAAGAGATTATCGTAGTTCCAACGAGAGAAAAGTGTGTGTGTATATTAAAAAGAAGAGAAACTGCAAATGTTTTTGGTTGTAATGTGGATTTTAAAAAAATATGCTTTCTTTTACATAATTTTTCTACATGTGTTTCTGGTCTTCTGACTGTCATCAGGCAAAGGGTGGAGATTTCCACATATTATTAAAAATAATTAATTTTTTTTTCCTTTGTTTATCAATGTTAAATATTCTCGATATGAGACACTTTTTTTTTTTTCCTTTCTTTTTTTTTTTTTTGTGCGTTAATGACCCGAATGTCTTTCTTGAACTGGCATTGAAAAGTTCTGCGTGAAGGGTTATAAAATTAAGATTGGTCCGAGAAATGGAGTAGTTATCGGCATTCTTATCTTTTAATGATCCCTGTTTGTTCTTAGATCTATTTCCATTTTCATGTATTTTTGTCAGCATGCGTGTATATATATATATATATATATATATATATATATATATATATATATATATATATATATATATAATATACTTAATTTGTTAATTGTATTTTTTCCTATTTAATTTATATGAACTTTTCTTTTCTTTTTTTTTTCTTTTTTTTACTAATAAATATTCTTTTTAAATGTCAAGTAAAGAAATCGGAATATAACTTTTGGCCCTTTGTGTGTGTGTGGGGGGGGGGGTAATAATTTACAGCTTGACATTTCTCCAGATGGATGAATTTTATGAGCTAATACTAACCGTAATTTTTTAAAAATTGTAGCAGCAAGAATTTAATAAACTTTCTTTTTTTTTTTTTCTTCTAACACACCAACAATAGCATAGAATGAATAAAAAAGAAAAAGGAAAATTTAACTTTCAGATTTCTTTTGATAAGGAAAAAAAACTCTTTCTAAAGGAGGAGGAAAGGTGGGGGGTAAGAAAGAAGATTGATTTTTCTCCTGTATTATGCGATGGCTGATCAATTATCCATTAGGACAAATGAAACATGTGAAATATTTCCCAACAGTTACAAAAAGAATTGTAAAGCAATGGGAGGATTCTATTGAATTCAACAATCTTCAGATTTAATAGGATATTCTGAAGAAGTCAACAGGATGGTGTGTTACAAATCTTTCTTTTCCCTTGTTTTTTTCTTTTAATTTAATTTTTTTAAGTATAATAAAACAAAAAAAAACACCCTTTTGTGAAACAAAGCATATATAAAGTAGCTTCTTGAAAAGTAAAGTTAGAGCAAAAATTACTTTAAGTGATTTCATTTCTATATAAAATTCAAAAACATTTTGTTGTATTTTTATGACTTGATTTAAATGTTTTTTTGCTTGCTGATATATTTGTTAAGGATAAAATACGGAGAACATTTATAGCAATATTCAATTGTATTCATTTTCTGATCTATAAATTATTAAATAGAAAAAAAAAACATCCTGATTAGATTAAATATTAATCTCTAAATAACTTGTAGGCAGCAAAAGTTTCTATGAAAATGAAATTCAAAGAGACAGCATATTAAAAATAAATTTGTCCTTTTTAGGAATCACTGCATAAAATTCAAAATATATATATATATATATATATATATATATATATATATATATATATAAGACAGTTTTGATTTTATTTTAATTTGACCTGTTTTGCTGATGTCATCAGAAAAAGAATTTTATTCCTTATAAAATGAAAGTCTTTTGCTGATGTTGGTTCATTGTTGAACCATGTTAGTAAAAAAAAAAGAGAAATTGTTTTACATATTTGCCATTCTGTCAGTCTCATTCAATTTTACTCTCTTTCATTCTCACACACACACACACTTTTATATATGTAAATGATGGCTGGTAGAGGCCCCATAAAATTGAAGCAATAGGTATTAATAATTGATACCCAAAACAAAGAGCATGTCAGAAGGTGGGGAGACAAAATGGATTTGATAGTGACAAAGTTGTCATTATTGTATTAATTATATTATGATTTCAATTTCAACAAGCTGAGTTGCTAAGTACTCTTGTGTACCAAATGCAAGTGTAGGCATATTTAAAATATTTTCTTTAATCTTCCTCATTGCATGGTGCTTTTTGGTTCAGTACACATATTATTTTTCAAATAGTTTTCTCTACAAGATCATTTCAATCCGGGGATCATGCCATATCAGAAAACATTTATTTCAACAACCATGTTTATTTTATGAGTTGAAAAATTCCCATCGGTATGTCTATTCTATATGGTACTTTTATTTGGTACAAAAGACTACCTTGGTTTATCTCCTAGAACATTTTACATAGTTATCAGTGTCATTGTATAAAATAGTTTGTTTTATAACATAAACATATGACTGTGACCTATATTGGACATGTGATAAGCATTAGTGATTATGTGTGTCTGCTTTTTGAAAGCAAAGAAGACATTACTAGGTTAATTTTAACCTATTCTTGATACAATGTTACTAGACAATAAGTAATTTTTTTTTCTGAGATTGTATGTATATTCCGGTAACTGTCAAGAAATTTCAACTGGTATCCTTGATTTTGTTGAAGGAAATATTTCTTACCATTTTTATTATGTCCATTGTCCTTCAGAGCTTGCGTTCCTAACTTTCTGTTTGTCTGTCTAATGAACTCTTGACACCCAAAAACACAGAAAAAATGGTTTAGAAAAGATACAAATTTATTAGAGGATTTAATATTTAACTTGGTCAGAAAATGTTTTTACAAAGTTTACTTTAGTCTTAAGTCTTTTTTATTTATGACCCCATTTTTCATCACAAGATTTTTCACAACCTTAGGTTTTAACTAACTACACTGAAAATACATCTGTACTTACTGCACTAGTCACAACGGTGCCACACACATTTTATTAGTGCAGCACCTTTGTGGCACATCACATTAAATATTGTGCATTTGTGAAATGACATATGAACTGAAATTCAGTTGTTTGAATTTAATTTTCACAACCCCAGCATTTTGCTTTGCCACCCCCCATTCGGAGTCGCAACCCATAGATTAAGAAGTGCTGGTCTAGTACATGATCAAATGGTGCTCGGGTAAATAGTGGGAAAGATTTGTCTAGTTTGAAAATCAGTATTTTACTTGAGCTCAAACATTGACTATTAACACTAGTAGGAAATACATAACTGTCTCAACCACCAAACATCCCCATATATCGTAGATATTTACTCATAGTCTAGAACAAAGCTATATAGAGTAAAAAGATTGTATTGTGCTAGTTTTATAAGTGGAAAGACCAGAGGAAATACACAACTGTCTCAGCCACAAAGTATGCCCAAATATTGTAGATATTTACTAAGTTTAATGTAGTCTGACATAACACCATATAAGGCTAAGTAGGAAGATTGTTGCAAATTTTCCAAGTGGGTGGGGGGGGACTATTCTGCCTTGAAAACCAGCATTCAAAATTCTGGCTTTTATTTTTATTTTATTTTTCCTTTTTTTTTTTTTTTTTTTTTTGTCATTTTATCTCCAGCAAGGTGATAATGCCACTAAGACACAGAGGGTTACAGGGAGCAAAAGAGAGTGAGAATACTTTAGTGAGGAAAGGACAATAAAGGAACAGGGTTTAGAAAGATGGAGATAGTAATTGACATTGCATTTAAATTTTATGTGGCAGGGAACCAAGAAATCAGGAGTTCCACAGGTGAGAAGTGCAAGAAAAGAAACTTGGAATAGAAGTGATGGTTGCATCTATCTAGTTCAACAGTGAGACCTGGTTGCCAATCTAGTAGCATGCTTAAATTCATGTAGTCAAAGCACTACGGGGGAGGGGGGAAAGCTCATCAGAACACTTGCCTTGAAAATATTTGTAGAAAAAGACAGAGGGAAGCCACATCATGTTGGTGAGAAAGTGATCGAAGTCAAGATGCCAGGTCAGGATCAATTACATTATAGACCCTTCATTGACTTTAGTCAAGAATCTTGAGATATACAGCAGGAGCACCAGACCAAATATGGCAGCAATATTCAATGCACAGACAAATGGTAGATTTATAAATGTGCAAGATGGATTCTGAGAACAAATTTTCTGGCAGAACATAGTGAGCCATCTTTCCTAGCAGTAGACATCACAATTGCTTCAATATAGTTGTTCATGTCAGTAGAAAATCTGAGACCAAGAAGGCAGTGTTGCTCTCCTGGAGTCTAGCATTAGCCATGCTGATGGCAGGCAGAAAATTTGTTGTGATTAAATGAAAGCAGTTTTGTTTACTTGTGGTCAAACACTGACCATTTGTATTAGTGGGTGATGGACAATTCTCAGTAACCTAGCAGGTGAAATTTGAGGATGATAAAGTATGAAAGTTGAGAATATTATCTCTTTGTATGTGCTAGCCTTAGCTAAAGGATACTTACTGCACTTCTTTTAGTTTCTTCAAAATGAGGTAGGCGTAATGAAGTGCTTCGACTCTGCATTAAGTTTTGAAAACCAGACCTTGCAGCCAAGAGCTCAAAGATGAGCCAATACAGAGATAGTTTCTTCAGCTCTGAGACCTGATTCTTCTTTGATACATTCTTCCTGGACATTTGGGGTAAATTTCACTGTTTTAGAATTGTTTGTGAAGAGCAGAAAATGTTTAGTACAAAGTTGGTCATGAACATTTTTATCTGCTATGGAAAATGTAATTAAAATAAATTTGAATATAGATGGCAATTTCGGTTCATTTAAAATTTTCTACTAATGACCTCCTGTTAGTTTTAGAACATCTACAATATGCTTCTGTTTATCTACCCTTGCTCATTTTAATCTTTTTGCTGAATGTGTGGATGGTGTAATGGTTAGTGAGTTGAAGAGAGAAATTCGTGAGTCGAGTTTGAATTCTGGCCAAATTCATTACATTCATCATCATCATTCCCTTGACTTTTGTAATTGTAGGAGGGATCTGAATACAGAAGCCATATTGAATCTCCTCCACAACGGTCTATCAACAGCAGTCATTAACAATTTGGGTATAGTCATACTTGTCCATTGTTTGACATTGTCCAACCAGTTTTTGTATTGGTGTCGTCTCCTATGTCCACCTTCAATGCTACCTTGTGTGATGGTCTTGCACAGGCTGTCATGCCTTGTAATGTGTCCAAACCATGTCATTTTCTCTGTTTCTGGTGGCCCACAAAACTTCCAACCTTTTTCTGCACAAACTCATTGGTTTTATGTTCCCAATAGAAAATGCCAAGGAGTTTTCTCAAATGCTTGGATCCTTTTCTTTGTTTCTATCAACAGTGTCCATGTTTCCCATCCATATAGGAGAATGGAGACCACCAGTAATTTGTATAGTCTGTACTTCATTTGAAAGTTGATTTTGCTCCTCCATATTCTTACCAATTTGGCCATCACTGCCATAGCTGCAGCAGTCTGTGAGCAGATTTCTGAGCTGCAGGTACCATCTTTAGACAAGATTGCTCCCAAGTATTTAAAACTGGACACTTCCTCCAGTGAATTCCCATTCGTGGGAATGTTGACACAGGTGTTACTGTTTGTGCTATTCTCCATTACTTTGTATTTCTCGGAGCTGACCTCCATTCCATATGCTCCTGCTCGTTCAAAAAGTTTGTTGGTCAAGTCCTAGAGCTCATTGTTACTACCTGTTATGAGGTCAATGCCATCTGCAAAATGTATGTTACAGACTTGTCTACCACCGATAGAGATTGAAGTATCATGGTCATTCAGGGTTTCTTGTATGATTTTCTCTAGAAATAGGTTGAACAATGTCGATGAAAGTACACATCTGTCTCATGCCGACAGTTGTTCGGAAGAATCCTCCCATTTGTTTTCCTAGAAGAACTGTGCTGGTGGCATCTTTATATAAGGCCTGGATGACTTATTCTATTATCTACATGCAAATTCCATAAGGATTTGCCAAAGACCATCATACTATACATGATCAAATGCTTTCTTGAAATCAACACAGTTGTGGAACACCTACTTCTGATGTTGAAGGATCCTAGAACTGAAGACCTGTTTCATTGTACATTATGTTCACACTTGCACAAATACCCTTGAGAAAGGTATAAATCCATCACTTCTCAAGATTTAAGGGCTTACTAGCTGAGCTAACTGAGCTCTCTTGCCTTGAGGTGGCAACCAGTCTAAGAGAAGGGAAACTTTGAATTCAAAACCACCTGGGGAGAGATGGGCTCTATCCGCCAATCTAGCTCTAGACATGTCAATGTTGCAATACATTCAATGCTCCTACAAACTTAATGGGTTACTGGACTTCTGAGGATATAACTGGTGTTTATAACCATTATTCAGTTATTAGTGGTAGTTCAGTGGCTTAATAATATTTTGATGAGTATGCTTTTTGGTGAATAAATCATAGTGGTAGGCACTATATATGAGTGCTATCTTTTTCTAAATTTGAATCAGGACTTTTCAATTGTGTTGTATTAGGACTTTAACTGTACCTAGTTTACTTGGTTACTTCATGAGTTACTAATTAATATCTGATTGTTATATCAGATATGACATTTGGTGTGGCGTTTGGTTGATGTGTTATAGCAATAAAATCCTTTGTTCAATAAATGATATTCTCTTTTAGAGAGAATTGCAAGTACCTACATCCAGAACAAGATGGATCTTGTCATAATGGCTAGTGATTTCTACAAAGACAGTGTAACAAAGTTATAAGTTGATTACATTGTTCACTATGCTCCATAAATTTTGATTGCACAATCTTTCTAATTTTAATAGCCAAATTTACATTTCTACATCATCAAGCAGTTTTTGTTAATACTTAGCAAAAAGAACATTGTTTAGTAGTAAACTCTAAATTTCATATTAGAATCCTTTGAGTGGAAGACTAATTTATATAGCATTTTTTTAAATGCAGCTATATGGTACAAAGTTCCAAATTATCATAAATTTGTTTATTAATACCCCCACCCCAAAATCTGATAATAGTTTAGGGAGCTTTGGATTCATGCCTTTCACAAAAGCATGGCAGTGGTTATAAAAAGAACCTTGGTTAAAATTTGAACTCTGCTGATTCCATTTTCTATGCTGGTAAGTGTTACACCCCATCCCAGACATCTGGTGGCGTCTTTAGTTTATCGATTACCATATACATTGACCCTTAAAATTCTGAGGTGTCAGTTTAATCTTATATTTGCCAAACACAGCATTTTCTATCAGACTGACAGTAAGATACAATATTAAGGAAATATTGCACTATACAGACACTACTGGAAACATCACAAGTATAATCAGTCCATAAAAGAAATATTTTATGTTTAAAAAGTCAGCTTATATTTGAGAAATTGACACTCACAGGGCATATTGAAGGTAAGAGGCACAGAGAGAAACAATAACTTATGTAATAAGTTTGTGCAAATGGATGACAGAACAGGAATTAGCGGGGATAGTAAGGGAACAATGCTTAGAGCTGCAAAGAAAGGAAGTTGTGGTGAGTCATGATCTCTCATATCCTGAAGGGACATAGCATTTAAATTGTTTTTTTTTGTTTTGTTTTTTTTAAGGAAAATGGAAACAAAAAAGATGTTTATATTTACAATCAGAAAGAGAGATGAAATTTCTGGGACACATAATGAGGAAGGAGGACTTGGAGAATTTAGCACTCACAGGATATATTAATGGCAAGTGAGTCAGAGGGAACCATTGTGTAGACTACCTAATGAGCTTATGTAAATGGGTTGCAGAACAGGGACTAGGAGGGATAGTAAGGAGGCAAACATTACTTCAAGCTACAAAGAAATAGGAAGTTGTGAAGAGATATCACCCACATCTTGAAGGGACGTGGCAGAGATGTTGCCATGTATTTATTGTCTAGTTGAGTTGTTTTACATGGAAGTAACAATATTTAATTACATTTTCTTATGATTCCAATGTTCTTATGAGATTTTAAAAAATTACAACCTTATATCAGATTTATGATAAAGACTTATATGAGGATTTTGTTGTGGCCTTGTTAGGACCAGAAATAAAAACACAGAGAGAGGAACTGAGTTAAACAAATATATTAACAGAAATAGTAATACAAATGAGTGTTACAGCAAGGATGTTCAATCCGGCTGTCAGAGCTGAATGCTGGAAACTTCCCTCTCTAAAAAGCAGTACCTGCTCCTATTTATAGCTGGGAGAGTCTATGCATGCATGGGTGAATTACTATAACAGATTTAAAAAAACATTCAGACTTGTCATACTTCTCTTGTTTTAAATGTAAATTTCCCCTTTATTTTGAGTTTATGATAAGAGGTCACTATTCACCTAATATAGAAGATTGAACCTCAGATCTCTTGATAAATTGCTTGAAATGTCAAAACCTCTGAGTAGAGGTTTTGACTGATTTGCCTATACCTACTATAAAGAAACCACTAGTCATAGACAAATAATCTCATCTGGCATAAGTCCACAATAAATCACCCAGTAAAGAACAAATTCACTTGCAATGGTTTGTGAGATTAGCTTACTAACTGTTGCTTTATGACAGGCATCCTTATAAATGCTATCTTGTAATCTGTGTTAATTTATGTAAGTTAATAATTCAGTTCATAATAGTCTCTAATGTCCAATACTTAAAGCTAATAACAATATTATCACAAGGCTATCAACAATATTATCACAAGGCTATCAAAGAAAGCCAAAGAAGAATGTAGTACATGTATGTTTATGTATTCTTCTTCTATGTGCTGTGTCCCTTCAAGATGTTGGTGATCATGGCTCTCCACAATTTCTTGTCCTTTGTGGTTCTTAATAAATCTTGTCTTTTATTATCTCTCTTAAACCCTGTTCTGCTATCCATTTACTCAAACTCACTAGTTATCTTCTTCTGTCTCTCTTGCCTCCAGGCTGTCTTATGAGCATCACATTTTCCAAGGCCTCTTTCCTCATTATGTGGCCATAAAATTTCAACTTTTCTTTAGAAGTGTTTTGTAGAAGTGTCTTTTTTGTTTCCATTTTCTCTAAAACTTTGTTGTTGCTCACATGTTTGGTTCATATTTCCAGCATCCTTCTGTAGAAACACATTTCTTTTACTTTAAGTCTCTTGTTCATCTGTGAGATTGTTCAACATTCACTGCCATATAGGAGAATTGATATTACATAACAGTTCAGTACTCTTTTCTTTGTTCCTAATTAAATATTCATGTTTTTTAATACTTTGCTTAGTTTTTGGAAGGCATCTTTTGCTATCCCAATGCACCTTTGGATTTCAGTGTTGCACTTTTCATCCTCTGTTAAAACACTTCTCAGATATCTAAATTTTATACTTGTTTGATTTTTGTAACTCCAATTTGTAATTTGCATGTTGTTGTGTTCCTTTGGATGACAACTTTACTTTCTATCTTCTTGCAATTGATGTTACATCTTTTCTTCTCACTTTCCTTTACTATCTTCTGTAAGAGTTCTAGCAGTTTCCTTTCTCTTTCTACTATCAACACTGTCTCATCTGCATATCTTATGATGTTAAGATTGTAGCCACCAGTAATGAATCCTCATAGGACTTCCAATTCTCTCAGAACTGTCTCACTGTATAGGTTGAACAAGTCCAGTGAGAAGACACATCCTTCTCAAACTGTGCTAAAACTATCTTTCCCATGTTTCTTTTGTCTATCTCTTAGCAACCCTTGTTTCTACTTCACTTTTCTCTTTGCTGAAACTATTTGCTTTTCTTCCATTCAATATTTTTCTACTTTAATTCCAGTCTTTTTTTTATTACTTGTAGCAGTAAATCCTTATCTTAAAAAAAAAAAAAAAATTTACTAAAATCTAAAAATATTTTTTGGCTTTAAATAACCTGCAAAGGTTGATAAACCGTAAAAAAACAAATCAATAAAAAAAAATGGAGAACCATATTTTTGTTGTTTCAAGTCTTTTTTTTCATGTGATGAGATCATCTAGCATTCTCTGCTATATAGGGGGACTGATATTATATAACAGTTCAGTACTTTCTTTGTTTCTTATTACTTTGTTTAGCTTTTGGAAGGCATCCTTGATATATCAGTGCACCTTCAGATTTAAGTTTTGTTAAAATGATATTTAAATATTGTAGTTGTTTGATTTTGGAAACTCTAATTTTTAATTTGCATGCTGGAGTGTTCCTTTTGCTGACAACCATGCATTCTGTCTTCTTGCATTTGATGTTTAGTCCTTTCTTTTTGCTTTCTTTCACTTCCTTCTTGTAGTTTCTTTTCTATATCTGCTATCAACAGAGTGTCATCTGCATATCTTATGTTAAGATTGTGACTGCCAATAATGAATCCTGGTAGGACTTCTAATTCTCTCAGAATAATACAGAATGTAAAGAATGAATAAGTCCAGTGAGAAGACACATGTTTTACATCACTTTCTATTTTTGTATATTTACTGAATTTCAGATGGCTTGCTGCCAATATATGTTCTGGATTATTCTAATATCCTTCCCAAATATGTCATGGTTACCTAGCATTTCCAATGGTTCTTTGACATACTTTAAGCTGGCTATAGACTGACTCTTATTTTGATGGTTTGTATTTTATCAAATGTTGGCTATCAGTTATTATATGGTGGTTCTGTCTTTGTCTTCCACTCTGCCTGTTTGATCATAGCAATGAACTGTTCACAAGTTCCTTACTGTTTATGAGTTTGATCTTGAATACAAACAAGAAAGAAATTTAAGATAAAATAAGACAATTATAAAAACTTGTATACAATTCTGTGTCATTTCATTTTTACAGCTGTCAAAATTTAAGATAAATTAAGTTTTTTGTAACCCTTTCTGCTTTCTTTTGCCTTTGATTCCATTTTTTTTTCTTTTTACTCAATCTTAAAAAACATTTTAGTTTGAAATCCTTTTTAGTTAGTTTAGTGAATTTAAAAGTGCCAGGTTGAGTTGAAATAGAAGCCAGAATTTTAAATAGTGATTTATTATTATTAATTTTTTTTTTAAGGCTGACAAACCTTCTCCAGGTTGAAGATCACTTCATTTTGTGCTGTACTAAATTAAGTTCAGTAAATGTCAGTAGAGAATCATTTTGTTAACATTTAAAACTTCATAATTTTTGGATAATCTCATGAGCATAAGTACTGTTCATTATGTGACAGAATTTCATAGAACTATTTGTATTAATATATTCTCCCCAAAACACATTGACTCATGTTAATATATTACCCAATGATTCATTAATGATTCTATTACTAGAAAGAT
This sequence comes from Acanthosepion esculentum, assembly GCA_964036315.1. Classification (NCBI taxonomy): domain Eukaryota; kingdom Metazoa; phylum Mollusca; class Cephalopoda; order Sepiida; family Sepiidae; genus Acanthosepion; species Acanthosepion esculentum. Next base: position 48,702,631 of record OZ038480.1, read on the forward strand.
TTTACCTATTATACTAATTAGAGAAATTAATGTAGCACAATGCCATAATTAATAACTAGTAATGAATGTTTTTTGTCACTCTCTCTTGAGTCATTACACTGTAAAATGTAAGAGTGAAAGGAAGAGTTGGTCTTGAAAAGAAGAGCAAAGAAGTGGAATATTTTTCCCCCAAATTCTTCTAAAAATTTTTTGAAAATTAAAAATGACTCTTTATACAAAATTTTTTTTGAAATTTTAAATAGATAAGTCACCATTCATAACTTCAAATTACATTTTTAAAAATGCCATGGAATTTCACCAACTCTTCCTCATGCACATTAATGCTTTGCTGAAGCTTATGAAAGTTGATTCTACAGAGAGAAATTAAACTTAAGAAATTGTTTGAATGGGTTAATGATTTCGAAATTGTTAGTGTATGTTCTATTAGGGAGATTCCATGAATTTGATAAGCTATCAAAGCAGAAGATTTGATGGGAGCAGTTATGAAATTTTAACTTAAAATTACATAATTTCATTTTTAATGTCATGTCCTTTAAGTATATTGAGCATGAATTTCTACAGATATTCCTTTTCTTGTTTGTGAATTGTCATGCATTTTTGAGTAAGATATTGTGGCTGTTTCCTGAGAACTTCTCCACAGACTGGAATTCAAAGTTCTACTTAGACCTTTTTACACTCTAATATAAGAGAGCATAGTCTACTTTGCTATTTAACCTATAACTGGGGGCAGGGAGGAAGATTAATGCCTTTCTGTTACAGTATGTGAGATGGGTAGGATGGTCAGCAGTTTGTCAGAATACCTTGTGAGCATGGTATTCTGATAGTGAGGGATTGTTATTCCACACCCAGGTTTGATAGATGGCTAAGACTGAAGGTGGTGGGTGTGCTAAGTTTGTGGGGCATCATGTGTTAAGAACCTCTCTTTTGTTGATAACATCTATAAAGTGGCATTGGGGTCTGAGGGGCTGAAGCCAGGGACAATATAGAATGCAAGATTTCCCAAGGGCATATATGTGTAAAAGTGAATGCAACAGAATAACCTGAAATTTGAACTTGGCTTACCAGTTCAACTTTCCACACTATCTACAAATCCTTAGTTTGAGAATTAAAATATTAAAACATTTTTAGGAATTTTCCCTTCTAATAAAAATTCTGGATTACCATCCATCTGTTGTCAAAAAAGGCTTTTATTATTCAACACATTTACCCATTCCATGAAAAAAAGAAATGCTGTTTCACTGGTATTATAAACCTCAAAGAATTTAAATAAAAGATTATAAGAACACAAAAAGGATCTTTTACAAAACAACACATTAAATTCATTAGTTGTTCACTGTAACAAGAATGAGCACAATTTGGATTTAAGAAAAAAAAATGTAATTTAATAAGGCAAAAATGTTTAGAAAGTGCTTTAAATGGTGGATGCTCCAAACTAAATTTCTGCCCAAATTTTTATAATGTTTCATCATTCTTGGCAGATCTTCTATTATCACAATGCAGGATATTTAATAACAAAAGTGACGGAAACATAAACAAAAAGAAAAAGAATCTAAATGAAATCATCTAGACTATATGCCCAAAACATTTATTTAGAAAAAAAAAAAAAAATTTTAAATTCTCAGCATCCCCTTTCCTTCATGCACATGTATAGTTGCATCGATGTAAATTTAAATTTAGTCTGATAAAGTTTTAAAAGACAAAACGCATTGCATGAAAACTTCTTCCAATTTGTCATTATTTTGTAGGAATAATCAAAAATTTCTATCCACACCGCTCATTTTTTTTTTTCTATCATTAAATGTTAAAATATCCAAAGAAAGTCAATGCAAAATGTATTAGCACTCTGATTTGCTATTTACTAATGAGATGTTTTTAGTGTTGTAGTAACCAATTACCATAACAATGGAATATATTAAGACGGAATCAGGCTATATGACCACTAAATATATAGTCACATTGTGTTTTATTTTATAGAATAGTATTATAATTATTTAATGAAGATATCTCTGTTAGTTTCTCTCTTTCTCATATACAATTCTCCGAGTTCAGCACTTAGTCTTTTCCCTGCCCTTTCTTCAAAACAAAAATAGTTAAATTTATGTACCCATTAAGAACACTTCATCATTAACTAAGACTTGGAAAAGGAATTTGATATTTTGTATTCACTCTTTGAAATTTTCTAATTTGCATATAATTATAAGTATAAACAAATTCTTCTTTCAATCAAGGCTAGGGAATTGTTACATCAGTTTTCACTCCTGTACAATTCAGATTCCTATGTAAGTGGTAAATGTATATTTGTAATAAAAATTTGGATTCTACTCCTGCGTCAACATTCACAGTTGAAGAAAAATACTTAGAATGAGATATTGACATTGGTCAACAGAGAAAGGTGCATCGTAAAAGGAGAATGGCTGCAAAGGAGACGAAAGATGAGACTCTAAATGTGGGAGAAGAAATGGATGTTACCTTGAAGGCAGTACTAGACAGGTTGAGTACAGAAGTGAAAGATTGATTTACAAGGTTGAATCAGTTACATGAGCAATTTGGGTTCCTCTTGGATATTGAAAGCCTTATAGACTTGAATGAAGACCTGGTAGAAAAATGCAAAGTAGCTGCTGAAGCATACGAGGATGATTTTGATGGAATAGAACACTGTTGCAAAATTAGAGACTGACGAAAAAAGAAAAGACAATGTCTTCGTTAAATCAAAAACTCCCAATCACGCTTTTCAACTTCACAATATCTTACAGCAATGATGCATTCCCCACAAATAGCATTGTGCATAGTGTTGGCTTTCACTTCTGTACTCAACCTGTCTAGTACTGCCTTCAAGGTAACATCCATTTCTTCTCCCACATTTAGAGTCTCATCTTTCGTCTCCTTTGCAGCCATTCTCTTTTTACGATGCACCCTTCTCTGTTGACCAATGTCAATATCTCATTCTAAGTATTTTTCTTCATCTTTTGAAGTTGAATTTTTACAGAGAGAATCCTACTCACTCATAACAGATTGCTACAGATTTGGATGTAAGCTCAAGCTTCACTGAAGTTCATTCTAGGGTACTGAAGTCTCTTCTGTACTTGGTCGATGAAAGTCGGGTGTCATCCCAGAACGGCAACATAGAAAGCTGAAAGTTTGCATGTTGTGCAGCAAGCAGCTAGAGTCGCTTCTTGTGTTGACTGATACTGAAGTGTTATTTGCCATATCTTTCAACAATTTAGCTGTCATCCAACTTTGTTTTTACAATGTGAATAGCATCATGCCTAGCATTCTTGTATCAGGGGACACTTGACAGCCGTCCCTACTGTCGCCTTCAATTTCTCCCACCACATTGTTGAGCTGGAGAAAAAAAATTGTACAATAAATCGAGAACTCCAAAAAATGATATAGCAAATGCCTGTTCTGATGCTGCATGCACTCCTATGAAGTTCAAAGTATGGTTTTGGGTTTCTTTTTGATATGTTTCTGGACAGTGGACACTTTCCCAGCTACCATTACAGCAGTGTCATAGTCTTTTCACAACAGTTATTTAAATCCAGACCATCTTGTTCCAATTTTGAGGTAGTGTTGAACATAATTCCATAGAATCTGCTTCTTTTGACTCTTTGCAAGATAGACTGACATACTTCGTTGCCCAGTAGCTCAATGGACTCCTGTATCTTGCCAGACAAAAATTTTACAGAATGTGGATGTGACTTGACATAATCCAAGTGATGCTTCAACAGAGGGTCGTACTTGCTAAGTAACTTAACGAGTGCAAAAAAATTACCAAGATTATTATTTGATACAATGACTTCTCGGTGTCCACAAAATGGCAGATGTTGAGTCACCAAAAATTTGATACAATCCACAAAGCGCATGAACAGAGCCTTCCACAATTGCTTTTGTTCCTGCATATGCTTCAGCATTATTCTGTCAATCTTAGACCCTTTTGATACGTGCCTCTCAAAGTCTTTTTATACAAGAAATGATGCCCAGTAATGAGTGCCCTGTTCATGTTATGGCATTCTTTCATTGCATTTTTCCATTTTTGAAATCCACAAGATTTCTTAATACTATGCTTTGGTTGACTGGGGTTGTTGAAAACAAACGGCAAAAACAATACACTGCATCATTTTTAATAGCATACAACAACTTATTACACAAAATCGTAGACCCATCCTGAAGTTTTCTTTGAAACCAGTAATTTATGAAGCTGTGATTGACACCCACATGTTTTGTGCTCATTTCGCTTCTCATTGCTTCTTTGACATGTTGGCTCTGAATAACTTCCTTATCTTTTGTAACTTTGAAAGTGCTGTCTTTGTTCTGAAAAGCTTTAGCACCCATCTTCACCATTTGTGCATGTTGATTAGATTGGCAACTAAACAAAGATTAAGGCTGATTGGAAGCATCCAATAAAACCATTTGCTTTGCTTTCAATGGAAGAGGCAGTTGTGCTAAAGGAGTTGTCAGTGCTGGCAGCACTGGTGAAGATGATGATTGCTCCACTGACCCTGGTGCTGTGTCTGTGTAGACAGAGCTAGTGGCAAGAACAGGTGGAGAAACAACATGAATATCGCCATATCCAGCTGAACATGGCATTTTTAGAAATGTCTACATAATTTGACTGGATTTCTGTAGATCTTTGCATTCTCTTTTCCTACAATATTTCCTTCTGCACCAGATTCTTTTGTTGACGATGTCACTCCATTCTTAAAATTTCTGCCTGAGATAAAAAGGAAATAAAAGTATAGCTGCCCCCTCAGTTATATAAAGATTGTAAGGCTAGTTTGTCTCAAACAGGTGTTAATGTTCAACCAAATGGCAACACTCTGGAACCTTAGCACAACAATGCCATAACGCCACCGTGAAGACTAAAATAAACAAAAGGGGTCAATATTAGAATCTATCCTAACTTAACAGCCTAATACATAGATACATTGCAGTAAAGCATTTTCTCCTATATTCTCAGCAGGAGTGCATGGTTTTCCATAATAAACTTCAAAGACCTTCATTGAGTTTCTCGCTGCAATAATAATATTGCAGCGAAGACTACAAAAAACACTCTGCAAAGCTTTTGTCATCGCTAATGACAAACAAAATTTTGCCATAAAACTTGTGAATCTTTTCACATCAAAACCCTGTATATGGGAATATACAGCATGTTATTATATCTGACACGGAGTTACAATATGTCTAAATCTTTTATTCATTGAAATGCTATGATCTACCAATTGAGGCAAGGAGAAAAATTACCATTATTATCATTTTACAAAGAAACCCTGGGTTTACCATCCCAGGAATACATCTTAAAACATTAATATGGATTATTTTTTTTTTTTTTTTTTTTTTTTTCAATCTGTGCTCAGCCAAGGGAAAACAGAATTAAACAACACTTTTTGTTGTTTCTTTGGCTGGTATGCACTTGTGTCCGCACTGCATATGATCAATGAACTACTGAGTGCCGTTGCCAAAATAATTAATAATTTTGGACATACCGTTAATAAAATAAGTATCTGTGGCCAGTAACAAAAAGGATATTAAAGTAAATAAAATTTTAGGTCCTTTTTCACCACTTTTTGAATTAATTTCCTGACATTTTCACTGATAAATATGTTAAAACTTGGCCTACCCTAACCTAACTTAGGGCTACATACTTGGTCTTAATTTTTCACCACATCTAAATAAGTTTGATCAGATTGGGTCTAGTCTAGGCAAGATTTTTACACATATTTTTCTTTTTTATAAAAAATATTGGAAGTGGAATATTTCACTTGCAATTCACTCCCAGCCCCGGCAATAAACTTGCCAATCACTGAGCAATTTTTGTGCCCCATGATGGTCTGCCCCAGGGTGGCTGCCCCTCCCTGCTCTCTACATGTTCTGCCACTGTATGCATACACCATCCATTTTTCACATAAATTTAATAAGGGTGAATATTATACACATACTGAAACCTTAAACCTTGTGGCTGTCAATGCAATGTTTTACCACTCTAATTAGAATAAATTTAAAAGTTGTATTTTTGGTTAGGTATTAAATATCTAATCCTAAATAATACTAAAACTTAATAATGACAACTTATTGTTCTATTGGTACTTTGTACTGGAAATTAATTACAATACTTATTTTATGGGAATTATTAACCATGTTAATTTATGAAAACTAGATGAGGTGACATTGGATTGGAGATCAGATCCTATTAGCTTGATATCCATTTTCAAATATGTTCTGAATTATTATGGTTTACTATTGCTAGAGTTTACTAACAAAGATTATCTATTATGCAAACTCTTTCATGTACATAAGTTTTATTTCCTCTGAGCATAAATTGGCAATGGACTATCTTACAAGAAGCGTACACTCTTCTAGAAATGTGATGTGATGCATAGTTTTTTTTCTTTTGTGAAGTATTATAATGGTATTTGTTACATAGATATAGACTAAGCTTAGTTTGGCGTAAAATAAAAGATACTAAGCTAAGCTTAGTCTGGAATAATTGGAGCACCTAGTGAAGACCAAATTTGCTAAATGAATAAATTGGTCAATAAGCTCTATTTGCTGAGCAGTGACCAATACAGTAAAAATGGTACTCACTTTATTTGTTATATAGACAAATAGTACTGCTATATTATATATTTTGTACATTTATATTAGCAGTAACCATTTTTTTCCTTTTTAGATGTTTGATTTAAAAATTAAAAAAAAAAAATGACTGTATTAAAATTAATTTCTCCAAGTTCCTATCAATAAACTTAATAGAATTAGTAAACAAAATTCTGATTGGATTTTAATTTATATAAATAAAAATAACTTTTGCTATCTTTTTACTATCTGTTGGTCACTTATAGTCATTATCTTTGAGATGGTGCTGAAAAATTCTTGGCCCAATCCACTCTCAAAAATCTCACCAGATATCAGATTTTTTAAAATTTCTTCTTGGTTAGACTGAAATTTTTCAGCACCCCACTCATATTATCTGTAATCATCCATTTGAGTTTATCAAAATCTCAATAATTGAAATTTACTCTTATCTGATATTTATATGGATAAAGTGTGTGAGAACAAAGTTCAAAATTTCTCTCTCTTCATAATAGATGTTTGTTTCCTTTTTATAGTGGATTAGATGTGCTGCCAAAGTGAAAATTATACAAAGGAAATTAGATAAAATTATTTTTTAGCAGGTTGAATTCACCAATCTGGTTTTGTCACTTGAGATCTTGTCACAAGAGCATTTGAGTTACAACAACCGTTTTTTTGCATTTAATATTCTTTGATATTATCTACCCAATTGTAAATTGCTTTGAAAGTGGGAATCATGATATGATTGGCCTACCAATACCATATGTGATGATATATAAAACCAGTTTTATTTTTTCTTCAGAAACCGCACACTAAATGTCATCTCTTTGACTGACTGGAGTGGGTACCATTATCAGTAGTGATTAGCCTCTCCATTTGCATTTTGTTTCCACTATTGATAAATCTGTTCATTTTTTTTTTTTTAATTAATTTATTTTTTTATTTATTTAATCGTATTATTCATCAACAATTTTAACAAATATATAATAATATCTTCTCATTTATTGTTCATGACTTTTGTTAACATTTCACTAGCTTTTCAATGTCTTGATGGTAGAAATCTCCAGGTCTTGATTCTTATTTGAGCCATGTTTTTAACTTCATGTCATTGAATGAAATGCCTTGCAGAAGACTATTGGAAAGCAACTGAAAAAGGTGATTATCTCAAGGTGCTAAATCAGGAGAATATGGTAGGTGTGGTAGAACTTCCTAACCAAACTCTTGAATATAATTTTTGGTTAAATTAGCAAAGTGAGGGCAAGCATTGTCAAAAATATTAATTTTTGTCTATTTGGCACTACATTGTATATCAGAAAAGAGAAAAATTCAATTAAATTTCAAAAGCTATAAGCAAAACTTGTAGAGAAAGAAGAAAATGAATGAAATATTCTATGTATTAATCCATGTAAAATGAACAAATTGATAACCCAGTAATTGATGACTTTTGGCAAAATGGACTTGATAAATTCTGTTAATGATGCAATAATCATTATTTAAGGTTATCAGCATAACCTGTGTCATTCTAAGACTTACCAAAGAGACTTCCCAAATAAAACCATAAAGAATTATAGGCACTTGGAGAGAAAAGAAAAATAATACCAAGAAGCATGTGTTTGAAGGAATGTTTTTGTGATGGTCTGTGTATTTTTTTTTTTTTTTTTTTTTTTAATAGATATGTGGGCTTAACTTTAACTGCATATTGTTTTTCTTTTTTAAGTGCTTTCAAACATTTTAGGAAGATTATATTTATCAACCAAATTCTTGTATTTAACAAATTTTCTGTAAATATTACAATTTTGATAAGCCTAGTTTGAAATATAATCTTCCTGTCATGGATGAAAAAAGCCTGTTTGTTGAAAATTGTTAATTGTATTTTTTTTTTTTTCTGCATTCAGTTCTATTTCTTTAAAAATGGTTTGTATAGATAAATTGTTTTAGATCTCATCTTTTTTCTTAGATGTGTTCCAATCAAGTCACCATCCGGGGTATGTACAAATCTTCTCAATTCTGGATGCCATGTGGACCCCCTTCTTCTTTCAGTTTCTCTTTTATTTTCATTTATTTTTAGCAATGTAAATATTTAAATGAATTTAAATAAGCTTTTTGTCTTTTGTACCTTCATTTGTTGCAAAATAATCTTGAATTCCCAAACATCTGTTCATGTTATTCTGCCAACTGGTTAACTGTATCTAAACCTATGGAATGTTAAGGCCAATTTGAGGAATTGTAATTCTTTGTTCTATATTTGATGACAAAACCTTCATTTATTTAAGGGCATGAAAAATGATTTCTGTTATATATAATAGAAATGTTTCTCTCTTACTAAAAGTACTACTAATAAAAAACTTTTCTTTTTCAAGCTAAGATACCTATATTAAAACATTTTGGTCTTTTCATAAAATGTAAATGAATAATTCACATGTTCAGTTTAACTAAATACCAATAAACATTAAAGAAATAAATTATAAAATAGCATTATGAAGAATATTAAGTTAAAATGTTATTAAATTTATGAATTGTTAAATTAATGATTTTTTTATTCTACTCATATGTACAAAAATGTTTATACAGGGTGTGGCAGAAATACCTCCCACATAATGGTAAGACATTGGCTTGATGAAAATACCATTGCCACTAATGTCTTACCATTATGTGGGAGATATTTCTTCCACATCCTGTACCATTGATTTTGAGGTTATATATGAGCAAATGCTTGAAGAAATCCAGCAATTCAATTTTCCAATCACTAAACTGAAAATCCTATCTGGAATTTGAAAAAGAGTAGCACTGACAATTTTTAGTTTCTACTTAAAATAAATCTTTTAAAAATATTTTAATGTACAAGGATGATTTTTAAAATGAACATTTCATGAGACATGAAACAATTCTATTAGAAACAAGTTTTTTTGTGCCCCTGGATATGTGATAAGGTGAAATTAAACTGGGAATATTGTATTTTCAAACAAATATCTTTCTACATTTTCTTGATAAATATTGGTAATGGAACCAAGTTATATGAACCCCTTTTTTCAATTATTTTTTATATCACTATTTGATTTTTTCTTTCTAAAAGGCAGCTTATCACAAATGAATCCTTAACATGTATTGTTCACAGTATATTTATTACTCCATTTTAACCATGAAAAATATTCTCTAAAAACAATTTGGTTTAATTTTATTAATATTTACTAAGGTTGGATGCTCAAGCATTTATCACTGGTACAAGTGACAGATAGGCAACTAATTCATCAAGCAAGTCTAAATTTACCCGAGACTTTTATCTGATTTTATTGGGTCATTTAATGTTATCAGCATTTTGATCATTTTAATACTGACTTATTGTTGGCAATGGTTAACCAAAGAAACAATATACATTTTTTTTTCCAGTTTTCAAAGAAACAATATACATTTTTTTTTCCAGTTTTCAAAATGGAATTGTATTTGGTAGAAGACTCTAAGGAATGAATTTCAGATTTTAAGAAGCAATCTCTGTATATGCATTTTTATAGACTTGCTTGGTGCATGAAATAGTTGTACATTTCTCACTGAGTGTTCAAATCCAGAAAAGCTAGTATTTTGAATGCTGATTTTCAAGACAAGCTTGATCTTCTCAGTTGCAAAATTTTTTAAAAAATCCCCCCAATATTAACACTTAGCAATTTGATTCAATTGGTCATTTAATTTCCAAATTAAAAAGATAAAAGGAAAAAAAATTATAAAATGAATCTGAAAGTCTAAATTGAACATATACCTGAGGAAGGCTAAAGGAAATATTGTTAGGAATCTTTGTAATCTGAAGAATATATATGGAATAATTAAAATCTTAGAATTTACTTTTTATATTTTTGTCTTTCATTTTGTCTATTTTATTCATTTGTCTTTCAATCATCACTATTCAGAGTTTTGTCCTGTAAATAAGGCTCATTATTTTGAGCATCATTTGGATCTTCAGTTCACTCAAGATCTCGAGTAGAACTCATAAATAGAATCTATTGTTAAAGGTGCCAGAAAAAGGGTCAGCTCATTCGTTTGCTTCAGGAATTATCTGTCTCTTTCTACAATGCTTTATCTTTACAAGAGTCAGATTAGACCCGAAACAGAGTATTGCTGCTGTATCAAGGTTGGAGCTGCTCAATCCTCACTTTCCAGCCTTGATAGAATTCAAAATCATTTGCATATTGTTGTGGGGGCAGTAGAACACTTCCTTTCATGAATCTTGCTAAAAGAAAATGAGCTAAATGAGAGATTTTTGGTATTTATGAAGTGTTGTATCATTGCTACTTTTGAGCCTATTTCAGACTATTGTCTCTGCTTCTGCTTTTATAAGCAACTGCCACCCAAATATGAACATAATTTTATAACCAGATGCAAAAATAAAAATAAATTATTCAATAATTATTTCATCTAATTCTAATCTAACCCCCCCCCAAAAAAAAACATTATTTTATATCACTGACTCTATCCTTTTAGCATGTAAAACTTGTATGTTACTAATACAATATGAATATTTGTTCATGTAAACTTTTCTGAAGATAATTAGTTATACACTTAATGGGCATCTGAGTATCCAGTCAATATTACAATAAGTAAATTGAGGAAAAGATTTTTTTTTTTTTTTTTTTGTGTTCCAATTCTTTTAAACATGTCACAAGAAAATGTTAACTGAAACTCACTTTTGTCACATGAGAAAGAAGAAAAAAAAGTAGTTTCAAGTTTGTTAATGATGGTCATGTTATATTTAAGAGATAAAAGACAATTGTAATGATTTGTATAACAAAATCTTGAGAAATGCTTAACAAGACCTGTCCAATGCAGCAAAGAAAATTAGCATGTTTCATGTTTCAAAACTTAACCTGCACCTCAAAAACTATATTGTTTACACGGTCTCCATCTAATTAGAAAAAAACAACACTTTGATATAAAATCATCTGGGTTCCTGCATATGATTTCAGTTATAGAATGAATTGTTTAAACCAATATTTAGTTGAATAATGAAAAATAATTCATTTCTGTTTCAGAAGTAGCAGATAAACAAGTTAATTAAGATAGTAAAGGAAAGCAAGCAAATATTGACTGTAACAAGACAATACATGGTTGTCAGCAAAAAAGACAACTCAAGATATCAGTTACATATTGGGGACATTAAAATCAAGCAAGTACAGAATTTGAATTGAAGTAACAGATGATGGAAAGAAAATGTGATTCAAATCCAAAAATGCATTGGAATAGCAGCAGATATCTTCTAGAAACAAGGCAAAACATAAAGAGATAAGAAAATTACAATGCAAATCTTCAAGAGATAAGAAGATTTAATTAGAAACAAAGAAAAGTGTGTTGAACTGTTAGGTAATATTTCCTATATGATAGTCACTGTTGGAAATTGATAGATGTGGCTCTATCAATGAATGCTGGGATTGTCACGGACTGAACATATGATCAACAAGGAAGTTTTAAGGAAAATAGGAACTAAGAGAACACTTGTACTTGCAATGAAACAGTTGAAATTTGTGGGACATAACTGAGAAAGATGGCTCAGAGAATTTAACACTCACAGGGCATTGAAACAGAAAGAAGCAGCAGTTAAACCTGACTTATGAGTTTGTGTGGATGGATAGTAAACAGTTACTAAGAGCAACAAAAGACAGAAAGTTGTAGAGAGCTGTGATTGCCTATATCCTGAAGGGACATGGCACATGAAAGAATAATTTCTTTTTAAGGAGCAATATCCATCCCTAGAAGTGCTGACTTTCAGCCATTGTTATCCCTCCTTAGCACTTTCCTCTTCTAATAGATTGCCTGTCACAATAATGTCAAAATGACATCAGATGAAAAGGATATTGAACTTATAATGAATCACTAAGAGTTGTTATTTGCACAGTGTTACAGTTATTTATTCTGGCTATTTTCAGTTGTTTACAGTGTTTAGCCAATAATTAAACATTGTGAGAAACAACATATTCCTTACATGGATACAATGTGTTAGTGAAATTGAGAAAACTTAAAATTAAAAATGACTGCATTATCTGTTTATGGATGAGCACATCTAATTAGGATTAAAACGTGCATTCTGTGTAGAATCAGTGTTGGTTCCCAGCACTCCTGCCTAGGAGCAAAGTGTAGTAACTATGCACCCTATTAAGTTTTATGAACACACACATACATACATACATACATACATACATACATACATATATATATATATATATATATATATATATATATATATAATTTTTTTTTTTTTTTTTTTTTTTTTTTTTTTAAACACACATTGTGGATTTTATCAACATGACTATAACAAAAGGTAAATTCACTTCAGCTTTATACTCCAAAACAGTGATTCCCAAACAGTGCAGTGGAAGAAGATAGCAGGTGAGGCAGAATGGTTGAAAGATAGATTTAGAAATAGTTTCCAAAACTTCATATGCCAAAATAAATGCTTCAAAATGTAAAATATTATCATGGATTACTTGTAATTGCATGCATGACTCCCAGTATAAATAAATAGTTAAAATCAGTCAATTATATCATTGTGATATTTTTGCATTATATCAAGTATTAAGAATATTGTAAATAGGGTCCGCAAATTGGAGGAGAGTTATCAAAGATAATCTTCTGACTTCGAACCCCCAGTTATCTTCCTTTACCCCTCAGTCTGTTTTTTATTTGGTGAGGGATGAGAGAAAAAAAGTTTGAGAACCACTGCTACAAAATGTGTGTGTGTGTGATAAGATAGATAACTCGGAGCTGCATCTTGGAGGCCAATGTGTTGATGCTATGAGATGCACACTGCATTACCATTTTATAATTTTTCCTAATTATTAGAAAACCAGAGAGATTCATGGAAATATTTTTACTATTCATGGGCATAATATTTCACATACAAATAGACATCATGGAGATGGTATGATATTCTAAAAATGTGCCAACAGTTTTATGAATATTACAGAATTTTCTAAGTTTCACGTAAATAGCCAGGTGACTGAAAGTACAAGAAACACTATGATGTAATTAGAAATTATAATTACAATATGTGTGTGTGTAGTTTACAAAGATAGATGTCTTGAACAAACATTGAAAACTGCATAATTATAATAGTGAAGTTCTTCTTTAATGTGCTGTGTACCTTCAGGACATAGCCGATCATGGCCCTCCACATCTTCTTGTCCATTGTAGCTCTTAATAAGTTTTGTCTTTTTTGTTATTTCTCCCAAAGCCTGTTCTATGATCCATTTACTCAAGCTCATCAAGTCTGTTTCTCACTGCTTTCTTCTATCCCTTAATCTGTCCTGTGAGTATCAGGTTTTCCAAGCCTTCCTTCCTCATTATACACCCCAGAAATTTAAAAAATTACAAAACCAAAATTAATATATAATGTTCTAAAATTAGTTTTAGAAGTCATTCCTCCATTGATCTGTTGTGAGCTGTTGGATTTTTCATATGGATCAGACTGCACAGAATAGCATTCTAAAATTCATCTTTGCTGATAATTTGCTGTCTGCCAATGTAAACCTTCCTCTTTGAAATGCTCCACAGCTTTTTTGATTAAAGTCAGACAAGCAACCCAAACACTTCATCAAATGAGTGTTTTTTTTTTTTTGTTTTTTAAATCCATTTTATTCATCTCTTTAGTTTTTTGCTGACATGATGAAACTTTTCCATGTTATGTCTGAACTGATAAACTATCTAAAAATCACCATGGACCTGCTCACACTGAGCCATCATTATTGATATCTAAGCAGTGGTGGTCTCTGTCAGTAGCCATCTAGCCTTTGCTTGAACTCTCTGGCCCATCAAGAGTAACATCACATTTATTGGTAAAAGGATAGATGAAAAATCAGTTTTCATGCATTCTGTTGCCTATTTCATTTGGTTATCTTTTAAAGGAGGCCTACTTATCAGTTTCATATTTTACGACTTGATTAGCAACACAAGATCTTATGCTTTTTGACACACAAGATTTCATGGCTTGACAAAAACAGATCATTGTTTTAAATTTTTTTATTTTATTTAACCTCTCCATTGATATTGGATACAGATTGGCAAGATTGTCCTCAATTTGCCCTCATCAGACCTGTACTGGAATTGTCCAAGTTGAACTTCTCAATTCAGTGGTACCTGTTGATCATTTTTATCATGTCTAGCCTTATTTTATTTTTTGCAAACTCTGAAGTCATTAAACATTTCTCTTTATCCATCAAATCAGCCTGACAACTTCCTATAGCAATGTGGCTATTAATTTTTTAGACTTTGAAATTTTAGACATTTCATTCAAATGGTTGTCATCATTCAACAAATAAAACTTCAGATTCCAATAAATCTTTATTTTTATATATCAATAAAACAGGAAATGGTTAATAATTTGAGACAGTGTTGTGCTTCCTGGTTGAATAAGTTGTTTCACCTGTTTTTCCTCACCTCATAATTGATGTATAATGAAAAGGAGAAATGATATTGTTACTCGGTCGCTGAAGCAGCAGCTGTATAATCAGTCTTTTCTCACTTTAAATAATGCGTATTTAGTGAAAGCATTTTTAGGAGATGCAACATGTTACCTGATAAGTGTTTGTCGTTCAAATTTATTGACAAATAACAAATCGGTAACACCTTTTAATTATCTGAAAGTTTTTCAACTTTTTTTAAGTACCTTGAGGCTTCTTTGGTGGCTTGAATAGATGAGTGAGTTTTTGTCAATCTATTCCATGTTTGATCTTGATGTTTGGAATACATTAAGTAAGTGCTTGTTGTCTTACATGGTACTGGTTTCTGTTTTCTCTTTCCGAATGAATCATGTAAGAGTTTAAATCAGCAACTGATGCTATCATGGAATAGCAGAAGAAATTGATCAGCAAGGAAATAAAGTGAAAATGGCCACCATTTTTATCATCAAATGATATGAATAAACATTTATTGGAAAATGTTTCTACTTAGTTCTGTTTTTTTTATTTTTTATTTTTTTTTTATTTTAAAATACCTAATTTTTCTTGTTTTTTTTTATTATTTTTTCTAAGGAGAATGTTACAAATAATCTTGGGTGGATGATAAATTGTTTGATTCAACTCCTGAAAATAGAAAGTAAAATGTATTCAGTGGATTAAATTGAAGTGACTAAAGCTGGAAATGTAAAAGACTGAAAGTTGATCCCCCTCCCTAGACTTTCTCCTCCAGCTTCTCATAGTTGTTTACTATTACAACTGTGATGCTACTACTAATAAAACCATTATCTACTTTTGCTTTTACACACACACAATTTATAATATTTATAGGGGATAACTACTCAATATCAGGGATAGTGTTTAGAGAGATAGTGTGGACATTAGTCATCAACAATGCATGATGACTGACAGTCTTATGCCTCAATATGCTCTTCAAACCAGCAGATCACATTGAGGTATGGAATTGACAAACTGAAGTGTTGATTTTTATGTCCACACTGCTTATCATGTTGGTATATATTTTTCTATTACTCTAAATGTTTGGAGTAGATGTCTGGCTATTTTTAAAAAAATTTTTTTTAATTCTTGTTTTAAATATTATCGCCCACGTCCTGAATGGACATGGCACATAGAAAAAGTGAATTGTGTCTACTGGTCTGGACATTTGAAACTTAATAAAGTAAATGTGCTCTACAGCAGGGTCCGAATTTGCATCCCCTTTGGTAAGAGAAACCCCTGTCTGATCCTGTATACTTTAGATTGCTCTGCAACTTATATATATATATATATATATATACATCCCCAAGTATAGGATTAGTGTATATGGAATAAATTCCAATAACCAACAATTAGTATTCTTAAGAGTGCTCAATACAGAGTAGAGCAGATATAATTGTTTATTTAAAAATTATAACATAAATATGTTATAAAATCACTACAAAAATAGCCATTTTGTTTCAACACCTCCGGTGTCTTATCAAGGGATGTACATTCAACATCCCTTGATAAGACACCGGAGGTGTTGAAACAAAATGGCTATTTTTGTAGTGATTTTATAACATATTTATGTTATAATTTTTAAATATATATATATATATATAAGAATTAATGAAACCACAAGAAACAGAAGGCTGGTCCACCAGAGAAAAATTAAAACTATTAAAAAAAGCAGCCTCAATATTTTTTTTTCTATGAATGTGAATTCTTAATGTTAAACCATTTTCTTACAACCAGAATTTATGTTTCATGTTCAATTATTTGTGCTGTTTTTCTTTATCATTGAGAGTGCAAATCATTTAATTGGCCATCTGCTATGTTTCTACAACTTAGAGAGAGCCTGTCATAAATGTCTCTATTGGAAATAATATTTATTATAATTATTGTATTTCTTTTTTCTAGCAAAAAAAAAAAAAAAAATAACAGTAAAAATAATAAACTGATATAGCTGTACATGATTTTTTTTATGAAACTCAAAATGCTGTTTATAATTTAAGTCAACTGTAGATGGAGGTCGAAAGATTGTATTAATTCAATATCTCAAGTAAGGAAACTTGCTTGTCTTGAAAATCAGCATTCAAATATTTTCCCATTTTGACTTAAATGCTAGCAATAAGCACCAATAGAAAATATTCAACTATTTCAATGACAAAGCAGGTTTTAAAATAACTTTTTCTTTTCACATTTTTTTTTGTTTTCTATGATGTGTAGGGTTTTTCTCAGATTCTTGGGTCACATTCTTCAACTTGCAATCTCACATTTCCTCTGTTACTCCTCCATTTTGAATTCTCATCTCAAACTTTTTTTTCACCATTATGCTTCTGACTTATACATATAACTGATATATTTGTTCCTCCCCTGAGAAAAAATCCCCCATCTGAGAGTCAAGTGCCTCTCATTTGAGAATCACTAGTTTATTTAAATTTGTATAAAAACCAAAACAAAAGTCTAACTAAATCAGAATGCCTCTTTAATACTTATCACATATTACCAAATATTATATAGTTTCTGCAGACTTTGAAGGTGGTGTAAATTATATAACTTATATAAAAAAATTAAAAAAAAAGTCAGTGTTCATTAGAAAAGGAAAATTAAAAATACCCCCTCCAAATAATCTTTTGTCATTTTGAGATGAGCTTTTATCATTCCAAGAGTTTTTAGCACTACTGAATTTACTTTTGCATTTCTGAAGCCTTCTTCTGGTATAAATGCACAATGAAGAGTTTTGTTGATGAGAAGAAAAAGAAATGGTAACAAATATACTAACCAGATTGGCTCATTCCCAACAATGTGAACCATCCATGCTTGCAATCAAAAATGTGATCACACAAAGAGTGAAGTCAATGTTCCAAACATTGGTGTGGAAAAACAATATTATCTAAAAAAAAAAAGTTCACTTTCTTTTAATATATATATATATATATATATATATATATATATATATATATATATATATTTTAAGAATGTCTTTAAATTGAAGCTTCCAGTTGTCATCAGTTGTTCAACTGAATTTAGGAATTTTTGGTTACTGTTCTTGTTCCCGAATCTCACAGTACCTGCCTTATGGCTAAGATAGTTACAGACCCATAATGCACCATTGACCAGCATATATAGTCAAGCCAAAAACACAACACACATGGCCTGAAGATTGCATTCAAGCATGAAACAGATTGTTGTCCTTCCATATTGACTTCAGTGACCACTCATATAGTTTATTTTAAATTTTAATATCCAATATCTGAAACTTATTTCTTGTCTTATAGAAAATCTTATTTTCTTTTGAGGACAATCATTTATGTTATGTTTGATATAGATGAAGTTTTTAAAGACGATTTAGTTTTGTCATTTTATTTGGTGTGGGTTTTTTTCCATTTCATATATGTTGGCATCTAGTCATCCAAGCCACTCCTGACAATGAACTTGAAGGAAAAAGTAGGTACCAAAATTTATTGACCAAAAGACATTTTTCTTTTCTTTTTAAAATTGTATTCATTTAGAATTGTGGACAGCTAAAACTTCAGTTAGAAAACAAAGAGTTTTGTTCACCACTCTCTTCAATCACATGGTCACTTTTCTTTTGCTTTGGGCTTCAATACTTTGTTTTTGTTTTTCAGTTTTGTTTAAAAAAAAGAAAAAAATTTTGTTGGTGTTAAAAATCACCTTAAGATGACACTGCTGCACTTAAAACATGTCCTCTTATTATGGGAATACTAATTCTTGATATGTTTTATTTACAATAAGAATAACTCTAGCTGATTTATTTTATTTGAACTTTACAAAAATATTCATATGAAAGCCAAAGGACCCCCCCCCCCAAAAAAAAAACCTTCAGATAAACGTATTTTAGTTACTGGTAAGTAGAACAGGGAGAATTTTACATTTGTAGCCATGGTAATAGGACAAGCACAATTTATTTATATAATGTAATGGAAGACATAATTTTATGTATACATATTTGTATACCAGTACACTTACAGTATGTATATTCTGGTGATTATGCTATTGTCTTAATGTAATAAATTGTTGCCCAAATGTATAATAGATGAATAAGTAGACATTATATATAAACCTTGGTAATATTGGCAGTTTCTGCTTATAATAATAGATATGTGTTAGATAAGACAAATTTGAAACAATGCTCCAAATATGAAGCATCTAGTAAAGATCACTAACAATAGCCTGCTAAAGTAAGAGATTAATATTGTTCTGCAGTTTGTTCTTTGGTGATCTGTTTAAAAACTCTTTTCTATTCAAACAAAATTAAAAATCCTTAAAATCAAGGAAACTAGCAATTTATTTATTTTATTTTTTATTTTATTTTGAAAGTTAAAATATGCTTTTCAAAATGCATATATTTTGCTTTGAAAAATGCCACCAAAGTTCTTTCATAAAAAAAAATAAATAAATATATATATATATATATATATATATATATATATATATATATATATATATATAGGGTTTGGATTCTATTTTTATTTAAATAATAAACTCCTTGGCAGTTCTACATTATTATTTCATTGAAGACTTTTTAAACATTACTTTTTCTTCTAATCTCTAATGCTTTATTGCTATTTTTTTTTTTTTTTCTTCCTTCAATAACACATGTCCTTTCAGGATGTATATGAATATGGCTTTCTAAAGATTCCTTTTCTTTATCTGGGAATTGCCATGACATTTTGAAAGATAGTCGTGTGTTGTTTCCTGTTGCCTTCTCCAGTTTTTGAATTCTCCTAGACTGGTTGTCACCTAAGGCAATAGAATCTGCTATTTAACACATAACTGGAGGGAGAAAATATGGAGTCATACCTTTTGCAAGAGTACTTGTAAAGCAAATACAACAAAGCAGGATTTGAACTTGATTCCACTTCCTCCTCTTGGATCCAAGTGCCTCTCATTTGCCATTATATTTGTTAATAATTAATATTCTACTCACACATTCTTTATTGCATTACTTGTGTTTATATTTGGTTTAACTCAATAAGTATTTTTTAAAAGCAAAGTGACCTAATATTTCTTCAGATGGTTACCTCTGTAAAGATTTCACTGAAAGAAATAGATAATAAAAATGTCTAACCCGATTCGTAACAAAAATATCCTAAAATTCTTAAAAATATTTTCTCAATTTATTCATTGAAAGTAAATTTAACTTGCATTTAAATCAAATCCTTACCAATCATTCTAGTAATTGAACTTTAACCAGTTTTGACTGCTATTTACAAATCTATATCAGTAAATTTTGAACTATTGAATCTTTGCATTAACCTGTGGTACAAAAGTTTGAAATCCGATAGAAAAACAAGGGAGATAATTTCGTGTTTACAACGATTATTAATTTTTGGTTGCTTGTTTATATTTATAAGATATAACCTTTTCTTTTTGTGTTGTAATAGTAATTGTTTGCAAGTTGAAAGTGTAGATTTGGCTATGTGTGGGGATGTATATAAACACTTCTATAAAATTAAAAATGTGTGTCTATGTACTAAATCTTAATCATTTCTGCACTAAAATCATTTTGGGACAGTTAAAATTTTTGATGATTTATTAATTTATTTTATTTTAATTTTTTTCTTGGTTTGGTTTTCAAGAAACGGTTTTATTTCCTCACAATGTGTATTTGGTCATTGAATTAGTCTGCAAATGTTACAGCTGTTATGGTGCGCTTATACGTTGGCCTGATTCTTGTTTCAAGTTTGCGACTGGCTTTGCTTTTTTTGTGCTTTATTTATGCTTTTAATATCCCTTTTTTTTCTCTCAAGTCGGTGTTTATCGGATGTTGTTACAAACAAAAAAAATGATTCATTGATTTTTTTTTTTTTTTTTTTTTTTTTTTTTTTTTTTAATCATATCACCCCAAGCAAGGCCGGAGGCCACTATCACGCAAGGGGTTAAAGAAGGGTTGGAGGAAGAGCAGATAGGAGTGGCAAGGGAGGGGATGTGGTGAAAGAGAAAGACAGTGGGTCGATCAAGGCAAGGGAGCCACAGAAGATCCGGAGCGAGAGCAGATAGGAATGAAAAATGAAAGGATGTGGAGAAGGGAAGTGGATAGATCAAGGCAACTGGAGATGTCGATTGACGCTACACTTAAACCTTTGGAGATTGTATTTGTCAGGGAAACAGTAATAGGGAAGGGAGTTCCATAGGCGAGATGTGTGTGACATGAAGCTATTGGAGTAGAAGAGACATCTACATCTAACAGTTTCCACGTAAATTTTCGGGTTACTTTTATTTTTAAAATTACTTTTTTGGAGGCATGTTTGAAAAGAATAAGATCTTTAAAAATAAATATTTTTTACTCTTGTGGTGAATTTGACAGAAACAAGTTTTTTTGTTTTTTTTGTAGATGATAATTTACTGTGCATTATTACTTTTATAGTTTTTATACAAATATTTGGGCAGAAGCTGCCCAGTCCTCACTTTCCAGAATTCAAAAGTCTCTCAGAGTCCTTGACATTGACTATTTTCCACCCTCCAACTTCTCTCTCTTCTCACAGGCGGGTTGTACCGAGCCTTTCACTGCTCTATCACTACTTCCATGGAAAGTGCTCGGACGAACTACATTCCTTGATTCCACCAGGTCTAGCCATCACAACTAGGACCTGCTATGCCACTTACATTGTATCATCCACATTCCCTCTGTATTTCATCGGTGAGAAGTAAGTTCCACTTGGACAGCTCCTTTCCATGAACCATTGATCTGTGGAACAGAAAGAGAATGTTTCCTCGATCACTACAATCTTATTCTTAGTCTGTTCACATCTGTAACCCTCTCTACCTCGAGTGGCTTGTATTGTAGGATGAAACTTACTGTATATATGTTATTATTTGAACTGGTATCCTCATCTTTGTTGTTTCACTCACTTCTGTTTGTTGGCGCAGTCTCTGATATTATACTCTGATACTCTGATGGAATTTATTTACGCGTTAAATCCCAGATATCAAAGTGATGGAAATACCCAAGATAATCTACATATATTGATTATTATTTTTTTTTGTCATTCATAATTCATGAGTAACAGTTGCATATCACCTGACTTCCAGTGCTTAGTGTCTAGCATGTTAGAGGACCTGTAACAAGCCATTCTCAGTCACCAACAGGCAATAACCAAACCACCCCTTATATGTTTATCCTTGAAAATAAACTCTACTCTCATTGCCATTTCTCTTTCATTCTCCATATTGAGCTGTTCTCGGATTCTCTATCTATATTTCCTATGGTTTTAATTTCCTTAGTTTTTTTTCGTTTTTTTTTTCTTCTGACTTTTATTTTGCAGAATGTTTCTCTAAATCTCCCCTTAGAACCATTTCTTCCTTGCTTTCTCTTATAAAATGGTTTCTTTTCTTTACTCCCTATCTTAAAATCAGTTTAATTCTCTCTCGCTCTCTCATCTGTCCTCGTCTCCCCAGCTTTTACATTGTCTATTTAACTTGGTTTCACTGAAAATCAATTTCTCTCCCCTCCCCTCTCTCTCTCTCTCTCTCTCTCTCACACACATTTTTATCTTTCTTAGTTTATCTTGCCCTTTCTTTCTTTTTCTTTATCTGAGAACCACCCTCTTCTTTTTATTTTAAATCTCTTCCCATGATTCAAAGAGTACTTCATATATTATTCATGCAGCATATTTTCATTTCTGTTGCTTGAATGGAAATGCTTTCTTGCAGCTGCAACTTTTTTTCTTTTTTTTTTCTTTTTTTTTTTCTAAAGAAATCTAAAGAGAAGGGTGTTGCTTGAAAATGAAATATATTCTTTTTGGATTTCCACAGTATATTTATAATGGCTTGTATTTAATGAGGTTTTTTATTGTGTCTTCAATGAGGCTAAGTCATTGTTGGCTGTTAGTGAGGCACTGTATAGGTTCTCACAAGTTTAGTTTTTGTGATTATTGATGGTTCTGTAAGAGTGAATTAAACAAGAGTAAAACCTCAACCCTCTCCTCTCTTCAGTCAGGTTGAAGTGTTAATACCTTCTACTGATAAAACAGAATGGTTTGTTCATAAATTCTCCAACTCCACTCTCAACTCATCAGGTGTATCTTTGCCTGATTTTCCATATAGAACCAAGTCTCTGTGTGATATGCATATAACTATGTCCAAGATTTCCTTATCTTCAAATTAAATCCCTACAAGGCATGTGGACTTGATGATATCCTTGTAATTGTCCTAAAGAAATTGTCTTCTGAACTGGCTCCTGTTCTCTATAAACTCTGCAACAAATGGTTTGCTGTTTCTTGTTTTCCAGCTTGTTGGAAATCTTCTGTCTAAACTAAAAATTCTATTGAACGTTCTGATCTTTCAAATTATCAACCTGTTAATCTTCTACCTCTTTTTGGCAATGTACTAGAGGCTCTAATCAATTCTGAAATGGTTAAGCATCTTACTTCACTTGATCTTCTTTTAGATAAACAATATGGCTTTCACTTCTCTTGGTCCACCATCAGTGTGTTAGCACTTATTACTGAAAGAGTCTCTGAAGCTTCAGATAAGAACAGCAAAGCTTGATACAGTTCAACTTGCTGATCTTCATCACAAGCTGAAGAGCTACAGTATTTCCAGCCGAATTTTTGATTTGATCCAATCTTTAACAGATTGTATAATGAAAGTTGTGTTGAATAGTCACTCTTCTAGATCTTTTCACATTAATATGTGCCCCACTCAGTGTTCTGCCCTTAAACCTACTTTGTTTCTTGTTTCAGCAACAAACTTCCTAATGACACAATTATTTACTTCTGTCTTAATAGTAAATCCAATAGCTTGGATAAAGTGAAACTAGCAGCTAAACTAAAAAATGATCTTTAATCCATTGTTAACTGGAGAAAAAAAAATGACCAGTAAATTTCAACTCTTCCAAAATGAAACTGCTATTGTTTAATCACCATAAAGAACTTTTGTCTTCTATCAGCATTGGCTGATACTAACCTCCAGGGGTGTGACTTATTGTCTTCTTGATTCCATTTTTTTTACTGATATGAAATGGAATGATTGTATGGAATCTATTACTAGGCCCCAAAATTTGGTTCACTCTATTGTGCCAGATAATTTTTCTTGCCAGAATCCATCTTGCACACATATATAAATCTATGTTATCACTTACTTGGGGTGAATGATTATTAAAAAAAATCGGGAGCTTTAGATTCGCAAATATTTCTGGTTAATGCATGATGAAGACTGGAAACTGGATATAGTTGCTCCTAAAACAATCAAAAATTAGTTGGAAAAAAATTTCTTGAGGCTGACAAAATTTCATTGTGTTTGATCCACAGTATAAACTTTTAAAATCTTGATTATAAGAATATGTGGATGTTTTCATTGTTGCTTAACCAATTATAATTAATTTAAAAAAAAATTATTTTCTGAACCTCTGAGATGAAGTACTTTCATGATTCCATATTTTTCATACAAGTATCAATAAACTTGAATAGTTTTAAAAAGAAAAATTGATATTGAGAAATCTGTTTTGAGTAAACCTTGTTTTTGTATTTGCATTGATTGTTACTTATTAAAATATCCTTCACATTAACTGACCTATTCATGAACTGTTTCTCTCTAAAAATTGCCAATTAGAAGGTCTGTGTAAATTGGATATCTGTAGCTTATACTAATTCCTTCCTTGACATAGACGTGTATATACATTTTTACCAAAAGTTTCTTTTTCAGACACTGCCAAATAAACATGTCCAAAGTTTAACATTCAAAAACCAGCTACAAACGTGTTTATATGACAAACTTGACATTTTTTTTATTCCCTTCTGAACTTGAAATGAGTCCAGTTGTCAACTCCTACATCTGGTAGAGGTATTAGCCATCGCTCAGGTACTTCAAAATGCTGCAGTTTCTTAGTTACTATATTAAAAACAAATACAAAAATTTGTCTGAAAATGAAACATTTTCCCCAAAATAATTTGTGGGGAAAGGGTTAATTGAAAAAAATTATCAAATTTCAGTCAGAATGTTTTGTTTTTCACTGCTCTACGTAGGTATTTACTCAGCTTGGCTTAGTCTGGCACAAGGCTGCATTACTTTCGTTTGAACAAGTGTCCTCATCTTTATCACAATGTTTCAACACTTATACCCACCAACCTTTTTCTGGTGTGTGTGTTGATCTGGGTAATCTTCAGGAAATTTAAAACAGAACCATTTATTTAATCTATGGGAATAGATTTAAATAACTCCTCATCCCAGAAATTTAAACATAAAGTTGAATATGCAGTGAACAATAAAAAGATTAGCTTGTATTTCTCTGACAGAAGTACTTAAAGTATTTATGCTTATACTCTCTGATGAGTATTCAATTAATGGTGGTGGGGAATTAAATTTTGCTAACTCCTTTATAAATTTTCTGTTATGCATGAGGAAGTCAAGGTTAATCTCTAAAACAAACTTTTTCTATCAGTAACACTTGCTTTAATTTCTGACCACTAACAATCCAGTTTATTCTGATTTTTTTTTTTCTGCAAAACACTCAGGTTGAATGTTGAAACTTGATCATACAAAAATTTAAAAAATTCCATATCAAATGTTTTCCTCCTGTCAAACAGTTTAGAACATGGCTACATGGTCAGTTCAGTGAGTTGTGATAAAAGCTGAAAATTTTACCTGTATATGCTGAGGTCAAATGCAGTTAATGAAAAAATACAACTATGATTTTCATTTTTTTCTTCCTTACTGCCATAATTTTCTGTTATATATGCAATCAGAGTAAATGAAAATTTTGATGTATTCTACATATGATATTACAAGTTGCAAATTTAGTTATTATTAATAATAATGTTTTAATAAAGTGTGTATATGAAAATGTTTTCTCGTATTTTTGACAAAGGTTTCTTATAGTATTTAATAAAAATGCAATGGCGTTTGTTTCTTTGTGCAAATCTATTCTAAATAAATTCCATAACTTGATTCAGTTAAGACTTGTTCCTTCAGGTTGATCTCTTTTTCAGAATTTGTCAGCCATTTTTCTTTTGGCAAAATCCAGTCAAATCTGCTACTGCTGCTCATAGATTTGAAGCAGTCATCTGATTAAATCTTGATGGATTATCTCTTGCTGTGTGAACTGTTGAAAAAAGATGGACATATTTTTTGTGTCTCAACAGTCAAATACAGAAATAGCTAGTTACTGTCTCTCTTCTATCGTCACACACTAACCCACATATACAGTCCATTGTATTTGCTCTTTTCTGATCTAATTGCAAATGATTATCTTCTCTTTTCAATTTCACCTACCAATCATTCATCTGTTTTCAATTTTTCTCTTCTCTATTTTGTTCTTTCACTTTGTCACTCCTATCATGAATTGTCTTCGCATTCTCTTTTCCTCTCTTTTATTGTCTTCATTCTTATTCCTTATAAATCACTTTCTTTTTCATTTTCTCACTTCATTCTTATTTCTACCTTCTCTCTCTGTGTTCATTCTGCAGCAACCATGACTCATTATCAGGCCAAGAAAAAAAATGACTCATTTTTTTCCAGTTAGAATCAGGATTAAGTTAACCCAAAGTAAAAGAGGCAAAAATCTCTTAAATTTCTACTTGAAGGACCCAATTGCCTTTTTAAAGACAAAAATATCTGCATCTCAGACATTAAACTTCCTCTACTTGTTCCTTTCATAACCTGTTGTAAACTCCTATGTTTAAAAATCATGTTTGGTCATTATTTCAGAACAAAATAAAAACAAACTCCGAGGTTGTTGTGATTTGTCAGTTGCTAACTCTGTATAGCAACATTTTACAATCAAGTCTCCTGAAGAGTGGATGTAATCTCTTTACAACTCTGAATAAAGAGAAGAGAACATTTAATTTTTATCTCTTATTAGATATATACATATTTTTTATCACTTTAAATGTTATTTTTAATGGATACCCATATTTGAGTAGAAACTTCATTTATTTATTAAACAGTATACTTATTTTTGTCTACCAGCCTGACTATTCAAGAAATTTTATTTAAAAAAAATGTGTTCTTTGGCAGGATTTGAACCTGCATCCTTCTTTAATAATCTTTCTTGCTCCTGTGTGCCACATCCCTTCAGGACATAGGTCTCCATAACTTTCTGTCTTATGCGATACTTAGCAGTTTTTCTCCCTTTGCTAAGGCCTCCACCCCAAGTTCCGCCATCTATTCACACAAGCTTGTCAGGTAAGAGGCTTACTCTCCTGCCCTCAGTATGCTTCGTGACAGTTCAGTTTTCTAAGCCCTCCTTCCTCATTATGCATTTAAGGAATTTCAGCTGTCTTTTCATGATTTTCCTTGTTGCTTACTTGCTCCATCCATGGAATTTTCAGTATCCTTATATTTCTGTTGCCTCTAGTGTTCACCTCATCCATGGGAAAATTGTCCAACATTCACTGCCATATAATAGGATGGATATCACATAGTAATTCAGCACTTTTTTTCTTTTTGTCTAACAAAGTTCTTCTGTTTCTCTGCATCTTGCTTAATTTTTGGAATGCTTTTTTCACTATTCCTGCCAGTTTTCTTAAAAAAAAATTATAACTATCTAATAATCTTCTGACTGTTCCCATCACTGGTCACCTAAAAAGATTTTGCTAATTTTTGGAAAGCCTTTGTACCTGCAAATAAAACAGTGTATCAAAAGATTGGTTATTCCTTTGCTGTGTTTTAAGGTATGCTATATTTATAGGTTAAAGTGTTCAGTATCAGAGATAGAGTATATGTAAATATAAAAGTAGAAATTGATGTTAACATCCAATGGGGACAATTTATTTTATGCTTAAACACAATCTTCAGGCCTGGAGATTGCATTTAAGCATGAAACATTGTTGCCGCTAGATGTTGACATCATTATCCACTTATATATCTATAATTTTTTTTTTTTTTTTTTTTTTACAGTAAGGTTCACTCTGTATAAGGCTTGGGGGCCACCCAAAGCAGAGAGTTACGATAAAGAGTAGTTCATATGGATGGGAAGATAACCTGTTCAAGTCTAGTCAACTGTTAAGATTGTAGTGATTGGGAAACATCCTCTAGGGAGTCTGTTACATAGGGCAGTGATTTGTGGGAAGAAGCTGTTTGAGTAGAACTTACTTCTCGCCAATGGAATACAGAGGGAAGCAGGTGTTTTGCTACTATGTAAGTGACATGGTGGGTCCTAGCTGTGAAGGTCAGACCTGGTTGGACCAGGAGATGCAGTGCATCCAAGCACATTCCATGTTAGTAGCGATAGGGTAGTGAAAGGCTCGTCACATCCTGCCTGTGAGAGGTTGGAATCTGGAAAATAATTTTTCTCTTACTAGGTCTTCGAGATGCTTTTGAACTTTATCAAGACTGGAAATTGAGGTCTGGGCAGATCCTGCCCAAATATGGCGACAGTACTCCATTTTCGGCCTAATCTGGCTCTTATATAAATATGCACATATACTTTCTTCCCTTCATATATAATATTTATGATAATGTCTGATTCATAAATCAAGCACACTAAAAGATTAATAACAGTAACTACTAATAAAGTAGAACAACTATGACTATTTACTGTAATAAGTCATGTGATACAATATCCATTCTTTTTAAAGATCTTAATTGTTTTTTTTTTTTTCTTTCTTTATTAAATTGATAACTTTCACCTAAAGGGCCACTATTGCATATCCAAATTACCAGTATAAATTAATCTTTTGCTTTGGGACTTTTATTAAGTAAAACTTATATTTTACTTATGAAGTTGACTATGAGTAACTGAAATCATCAATAAGGAGAGACCAGCATCCAGCTTTAGGCTACTCTTTATCAGTCTTAAATTTCATGTTGTTAATGATCAGAGAACTATAACAGGCTGTGAAGAAAAAAATATTTTTATTTGTTGACCAACATCTGTGTTTTCTTGAAGGACAAGGTTTGCTTCCTACTTAAGTGTTCCTCTCAAGATTTGATTAAAGATATGCTGTGACTTTTTATAATCTTGGATTCAAGGATGTTTTGTTGCCAAAAGCAATTCTTGATTATCAGGGACAGGGAGGAAATGCCATGCCAAGTACTTTGCTTGTTCAGAGTTGATCATATCAGGGTTTAATTTTAGATTGCTTGACAGATTTAGCATTAAAAAGATGTTTGGAGATTGAAATTCTATGCAAATTTACACAAATGTTGACTTTTTGTATGCTGTGTTCAAATAAATGTGACAATAGTACAACAATAACATTTTATTGTACTGCAATATAAATAACTGGATGGGATTTATTAGGTGGAAACAACGAAAAAAAATACAAGCAGTTGGAAGATGGGCTATGTTATGCATTTAGGCACATCAGATGCCAGAAATTAAAAATTTAACTTATGCATTCCTGCATTTTCATTGTTTCTTTTGATGTATAATTATAATCACTGTTTTTTGTATTTTGTTCCCACTTTCAACGTTTTATATATATATATATATATACACACACACACGCACACACAGGTGAGTGAATCCCATCAGTAAAAACCTCATATAATCTGAAGTTCTTTTGAAGGATGAAATGCATCACTTAGGATTTTTCTATTCAGTTACCCACCATTTATCTGCTATAGTTTATATATTATATTCTCCTATATAAAATTACATACACACATTATTTGAAATGATGGTCAAGGTAGATGATTGTTGGTGATAAAAATGTATTTGACTGATAAATCGAAGGTTGATTTGTCATAGTTGTATTATGCTGATTTTTCACAATTTATGGATTTAGATATAAAATTCCTCTGGTAAGGTTGAATACAAGCATTTTTCAAAGAAATCTGATTACTTGTGAGGATAGGTAAAAAATTATCTACATCTTCATAACATATTTTTACATTTGTCATGCTACCTTCTGTTCATGTGTATTTATAGTTCATACTATTGTGGTCACCTAATGGAAATTTGAGCTTGATCATGCCAGTTTTCTTGCTGCTGTTACAGTGTAAACATGGCTGCTCCACTAGCAGTATGCACCAAAGAGCAGTGATCTGATTCCTCTAGTCAGAAGGTGTGATAAGGGCTGATGTTCATTGGGGACTTTTAACAGAATATGGTGACAGTGTACTACTGTATAGGAATGTGTATGAGTGGAACAAGAAGTTTAAATGGCCGTAGAAGCACAACACATAAAGGAGCAGGACACCTATCAACCACCACCACTGATGAGAAGATTCAGCAAGCTTGAGAGATGGTAATAGCAAACCAGCAAGTTATCATCAGTGAGGTAGCATGTTCTCTGCAGATTCAGATCACTGTTTTTTTGTTCCTCCTTGGTGCACACTGTTAGTGGGGCTGACATGTTTACACTGTAACAGCAGCAAGAAAACTGGCATGATCAAGCTCAAATTTCTATCACTTAACCACAATAGTACCAGCTATAAGCATGCATAAGTAGAAGGCAGTGTAACAAACAAAGATATGTTATGGCAAAAATGTGGATAAGTTTTGATGGTTTTTGTTTTACAGCACATCAACCTCAATGGGTTATTTAATGCTGTCAAGATTTTTATTGCTGGTAATATCTTTTTTTCCAAAAATGTATAGCTGGTAATAATTTTTTCAAAAAAGTACTGCTGGTATTAAAGCCTATTTTTATACTTTCATAGTGTTTTGACCCCTTGCTGGGTAACTATTTGCCCATAGCTAGGACCCTGAGGTGCTGTTGGATATAGTTCATCATCTTACCCAGGATGTGGATGTAGTTTGTCATATCCAGGATGGATAATTTTTGACTTGCCCTCATATATACATAATGTTTTCTATTTGTGAGTCTTCATGTTAGTGATGAATTAAGGATAAAAATGATTTGTATGACTTTTTATGAGCTCCATTTCTATAGCTGCTACTTATTCATATCAGTGGATAACAGATGTTAATTTTTATTTTCTTTTTGTAGAAGTAAAATTAGTATTATAAAAATTTAAAGATGAGTAAAACTGGTTAATTTCTTTAATGTTCTTTTATCTGTTTACATTTTTATCCTTTGTTTTTTTAATATTTTAAATATGCCAGTTTACAAGCCTTAAAAAAATTAAATGTTTTGTTATTTTTCAATCACTAATTACATTTTCAAGAAGCCATTTTGTTTATCAATTCCAAATAAAGAAAAAAACAAAACAAATTGATATTAAATAATTATGCATTTAAATGAGTTTAATACTGAAAATCTTGAAGGAAGCTAACAAAAAAATCAGTTTAATTTTTGTGTTTGGTTTGTATTCAACCTAAGAAAATAAAAACCTTGGTCTTCTTTTTTTTTTCTTTTTTTTTTTCCCAAGAGAAATTCTTATTTGTAACTTCTGAAGCTGAAAAAAACCATTTTGGGCAGAGTTTAATGTCTTTATTTGACTCTTGAATAATAAGCTAATCAGCTCCAGTATTCACTTCGGATGTGCAGGTCGTGTAATGGATATTAGATCAAAGAAGAATTGGTGAGCTAAATTCGAGTTTAGTCTGTTGCATTCACTTTTACACTATAGCCCTTGGGAAAGTCATGACTCTTTCTTCTCCCCCACCATCTGTGGGTCAAATATTAGGGTAAACAGGGCTCTCTAGCCTTGGGTGGTAACCAATCCAGAAAACCCTGAAATCGAAAACTGTAGAAAAGGCAATGGGAAACCACTTTCTTTCCCAAGAATTCATGACAATTTGCACAATGAGAAAAAGCAACCTGTGGAGTGTTATGATTACACATGTCCCAAAGGTATATGGCCTTTTGGCTTTTATTTTTTTTTTTTTCATAATTGTATTTGTCAAATACTAGTAATAAAAATTTTTCAAAATAGATCCTAGAACATACCTTTTGACTAAAATTTATCAAATACCCAATACAAGGCTCAAGAGCCACTCATGGTAAAGGGACTAAAACAAGCGTGATTTGAATAAATCGTCAACATTTTCATTGTCTATTTAAAAAAACCTTCAAGAATCAGATCATTTGTTGCATCATATCTAAATTTAAAAGTTATTGTTGTAGACTTCATCATCAATAAGATGACAAAAATGCATATGGCTAAAAGTATGATTGAACCCAATCGCTTTAGTCATAAATATCTGTGAGACTATAAAATATTTCTCCATGGTGAGACATCATATTTTTATCTATCACATCGGCTACAGTCAAAATCATAATCATTGTGACCTCCACAATCCTTTCAATGTTTGTATTGTATATGCTTTGCTAAGCTACATACGGTTTTGAATTTAGAGTTTTCCTTCTCCTAGACCTGTTGCCAGCTCTAGCTAGAGATCCCCATTTGCCCTGGTATTTAGCTCAAAGCTGGCAAGGGGAAAAGGTGAATTTGTAGTTTTTTTCTGAAGAGTAGCTGTGCAAAAATGGACGTAACAATTTTGAGCGGAACTTGAACATGGCTTGATATGATGCTTAGCTTAGTTTGTCCCAAGTCCACTAGAATGGGAGAAACTAATGAGGTTTAATCTCATTAGTCATAAAGATTTGTTGACTAACTTGTTAAGATGTTGTTCTACAGTG
The DNA here is from genome assembly GCA_964036315.1 of Acanthosepion esculentum. Taxonomy (NCBI): domain Eukaryota; kingdom Metazoa; phylum Mollusca; class Cephalopoda; order Sepiida; family Sepiidae; genus Acanthosepion; species Acanthosepion esculentum. Next base: position 48,735,068 of record OZ038480.1, read on the forward strand.
AGACACAAAATAATTAACTAAGCACATGACTCCCAAGTTTAGGAACTTGGTTCAAATTCACTATTGATGTAATGGTAAGCAAAACTAGTTTGCTGGACATTGCTCCTTGGCAAGATGTCCATATTGTCATGAATATTAACATAGCCATTCCTTAATTAGTTACTGACCTGTCTAATGGCCCCACCCCTGGACTTGTGAGCAGCTATACGCCCACCCAATCTAACCAGTGTATAATATATGGTGTACAAAAACACTTTTTCTTCAAGATGAATAAAGAGAAAAAAAAATGTATGGTATGTAAACCAAAGTAATAGAGAAATATAAGTATTTTGAGCTGATTTCCAAATTTGTTTATTACATTTACTGTTGAGTACACTACTGTATTGTATAAACATTTAGAAGTAAATTAGAAATATTACAAATGGTTCAATAGTGACATTAAAGCTATTTGAAGCTTGTTGATCCATACTCATTACATGCAGAGTATGCTTGAAAAAGCCTCGAGTGCCTGTTGGGATTAACCCAGATCTCAAGTGGAACTTGTACATCTGATCCATTGCTAAAGATGCTGGGCAAATGGTTTGTCCCCTGTACCACACAAGTACTTGACTCTTTCTTCCTTCCTCTAGCTTTACAAGAGCCAGAGCAAGCTAAAAATGGAGTACTGCTGCCATATAGGGACAGGAGCTGCCCAGTCTTAACTTTGCACTCTCGATAGCCCAAAAATGTTTCTGTGTCCTTGTGGATGACGCATTATTGGTATTGGGCAGATATAGTTCCAATTCACCTTGTTTGTACACTAGGTAGTTTGCAACAATCCAAAACTGACCTTTTGGGTAGAATCAGATAATTTACTTGAAAAGCTTGTTTGACACTATATGATCATATTGAAATTGTTTTTGTTCAAACTACATTTATCTATACTTGAGTATATTTTATCCTATCAATGTGCAAAGATACCTCAGTATTTGTCATTTCATAAAGCAAAATATAAATAAACAAATTAACTATGACATGACACACAAGGTCATCATATTTCTACCCATGTTATTACTCAAAGACAATTGACATCGTCAGCTTGATCTCGTATCCAAGAATTTAATTTTTTCTTTTTTGATTGCTTCCTTTATGATGATAGCATTGATGACTAAATTCTCCACCAATGTGCAGGTTCAGGACTAGAAGCTTCCAGTTTCACCAAAATCTGCTCCTGTCATCCGTTCTCTATTGCCATTTGGCTTTGCAAGAATTGGTTAGAGGTGAAAGAAAATCAGAGTAGAAGAAAGTGGTAATGGTATGAATTTGTTTACCAGAAAAACAATATAAACTGTAAAAAAAATAAAAAAAGATAGACTACAATAAAAGCCATAATCATAAAAAGCAAAATGCATGCAATACATATAATGTTTTAGCCTAAGAACTAATGTATCAAAACATTCAGTAATTAATAAAAATAAGCCCAATCTACCACAAGCAACCAGCAGATGATGCTTAAACATAATTTAAAATTATATTTGAAATACGAAGATGGGAAAAAAATCCAGTGCATTAAAGTTTTGAATTTCAAAATCATATCTCATTCTAGAAAATGGCCAATCCTGGTTGAAAGAGCTTGTACATATATGCACAGGCCATTTTTATATGTACTGGAAGAAATCCAAGAGAAAATCACCGAGCATTTATCAAAACAAACCTTGTCTGTGGCTTTTTAATAAAAAATGCTCTAATAAATTACGTATTTCATTATTTGCATATCCACAATGCATCAAGTAATTAAGAAAAAATTAAAAGAAAAATATTTCAATCTAGACATGTTCTACAGAAAAAGATTATTCAGTAAAAAATATCTTTAGTCTCAAAGATAGCCTTGATGCATCCTTGGAGGTGATTGCATTTTATTTATACTGTTGTTTACCCTGTACAAGGCCTGATAGCTACTCAAGGTAGAGAATTACTGAATGAGGTTTTATGAGAGCGTAAGTGGTGCATATTATGAGGATATGCAGGATAAATAATGATTGATCCAAGACCTGAAGAGGTTAAGATTGGGAAAGTTTCTGTCCCACAATGCAACTATTCTGGGAAGGAACCTGTTCTTCCTCCTTATCAAGGCAATGAGGATAAGTTGACACTCTACATAGCATGTACGGTCCTAATTATGAAAATTTGAACTGGTAGAACTAAGGAATGTAGCTCATCTGAACATTTACCATGGAAATAGTGATAGTAGTGGGAAGCTAGCAATGTTTAATCTGTGGAGGAACTGCTTGTAGGGTGGAAATAATTGATCACCCACAAGACTGTGTAAATGCTTTTGAACTATGTTATGGCTTTAAAGTGAGGATTGGGTAGTTTCAGCTAATTAATGACAGCAATACTCTAATTTTGGCATGATCTGGTTTTTGTAAACGTTAGAGCATGGCCTGGTTGTTGTCATTCATGTCAAACATTATGTCCATGATAGCAACTTTCAATGAGTTCTTGGTATTGTAGGGCTATTGGTTGGTCTCTTTTCTTGCTGGCACTCTAGATATACTAATCCAGGAGATTTAAATAAGAAAACTAGGCTATCACTTGTTGGATGACATGATCCTGAAAATCTTGACCAGTCACTCCTAGACTATATATATATATATATATATATATATATATATATAATGAGTAGATAAGTAAACCTATCTATTATTGATGAACTTATCATCTGGTTCACTCTTCTTACTGGCATTTTGAACAGGGGTAGAGATTTATCCTTTGTTTCCAATTCCTTCTAAATTCTACTTCAACTCTATACTTCTAATGTCTCTGCTTAAACTCTAAAATTTTTACTATTAATTTTATATTTCTCCACAACAGGAATAGATTAATTCACCTATTGTTCAGTTCACACTCCTCCCAAAACTTTTGAATAGGCGAAGAGGTTTATCTTTTGTTTCTTGTTTAGGATTGGGTTTCCAGTTCTTTCTACATTCTACTTCAACTCTATACTTCTAACGTCTCCACCTAAACTCTGAAATTTATGCTATTATTGGGTTTCCAGTTCCTTCTAAAGTCTTTTCCTTCCCTTTCATTTTTAGTAGCCCCCTGTGCTTTAGTGATGTTATTGCCTTGCTTGGGGTGAATATATTAAAAATATATATTATGAAATGGACTAAGCCCAATAATTATTTTAATATCTTTTCTGTTTATGTTATTTTTATAGATAAAATATTTAAATAAATGCTTTGTTTATAATAAACAGTATTAACTACATTTACTGACTTGAATGTCCAAGAAATTTAATGACACATTTTCTATGAAATTTCTTGGCCATTCAGGCTGGTAAATGTATATATTGTTTATTATAAGCAGAGAATTTACTTAATACTGTTTATTATAAGCAGAGCATTTACTTAATACTGTTTATTATAAGCAGAGCATTTAAGTGGACTTTCATCATTAGATTTAAAGCTTCACAATACTTATCTGTGACTGACTAAAGGTTTTGGAATATTACCACTTTTCAGGGTTAGACAAGAATATTGGATATAGTGGAAGATCCAGTTTTCTGAGTAATTAACCAAGATGAAATATCCCTAGACATGGACAGAAGAATGTGATCAATCTACTTACCTTTCAAGAACGAATAAGGGATTCAATTTGAAATTCTCTGGAGGTTAACTGAAGAAGGCTGGAGGGCATAATGTCTGAGATGTCCTCATAATAACAAAGATGAGGACATTAGCCCAACTGTAAATAATGTAAATTGTGATCATCTCCTCTCGAAATGTCATTGGTTTACACAGTACTAGTTACAGGGAATATTTCTGATCTGATTGAGAACTCAGCAAGTAACAAGTATATTCTCTTTCTTGCCATCATTGTGTGTGTTTGTTTGTTTGTGTGTGTGTGTGTGTTTGTGAGAGAGAGAGTGACAAGACCAAGAGAAACAATGTTGGGAGAATTACTGTTGTCTTTCCTAAGAATGTTAGTTAAATAAGAGATGCAAATATTAGATATGTGTAAAAGTTTTCAGAATGCTTCTTTTTTTTTTTTTTTTTTTTTTTAATCTTGTTATCAGATACATAAAGCAGTCTCTCTCTGGCCCTTTTTTTCTTTTAATAAAAACACTGGACTTTTTTTTTTTTTTTTTTTTACATACACTTTATAATTTTGTCTGGAATTGAAACTTTGATCAAAGATTACATTTTCAGAGTTGATAATCACAAAAGCAGCTTGAATTTTCTGTTTAAATTCTTAGAGCTGCTGATGTTTTTTGGCCCTGGCTATTCAGAGAAAAAGCTTCGAGGATCAAGTATGTTTGTGAAGAAGTCATATCCACTTATTTTGGAGTCAATGAATAAACAATATATATATATAATGGTAGTTTATTATAATGTTTGTTTGTCCTGGGCTTTATTTTGATAAAAATGAATTGGGATGTTTGCAAGAACTATTCTTCATTTTAGAAAACAGGAATTCTTGTTGAAAAAAATTTGCATGTAGTGTGTGTGCGTGTGTATGGATTATTTTAAAAAATAATTTTCAGTAATTTTTATGTTGAGAAACATAAAAATGTATTTATTCTGATACGAAAGTTGAAAAACGTTCAATGAAAAATAAAGGAATGAACTTTGCAAATTGGATCAGAAATAAAACCTTTCCTGCTTTTTTGTTTGTTTTTACAAAACTGTCATTTCCACTTTTCCTAATTGTGTAGTTATAGTTTATTCTGTCACAGTAAAGATAAAAGTAATTCCAAATCAGAAACAGATAATGATTGTCTGAGTGACTTCATTTTACTTTCTTTTTCTTTCTTTTTTTAAGATGTTTCTTGTAGTCATATTTTTTTCTCCTTCAAGTCACTTTGTGAGACTTTGTGATTTGAAATTATTAAAACGGAGACTCTCTGTAGATTTCAGTCACCATTTTGTATATAATCTTATGAATATCTTTTATTTTTGTTCTCCTGTTTCATTGCTTCATGGCTTTTGTTTTTGTTTGTAATTTTTTTTTTTTTTTTTTCAAACAAAGTTTTGTGAAAAGTTTTTAATTTCTCCCTATAAAAAATTGTCCTATCAATATATGGATATTGGTGATATTGCAAGAAAACAATTCTTCAATTTGTCACTAAGTATTTATTCACTCTGTAAGTTTTATTTTTAATCCCTAATAATAAACTGCTACATGACCCATAATTTTCAACAAAAAAAAAATATTGTAAATCTTTTGCTAATACATTTCAACGTTCTCTTTCTGTCACTCAATTCTTGCATACTCCTATGGTGTGTGGTGCCAAAGCCTCAGCTTGTGAGTCATTGCTGCAGGGGTTTTCATAGCAAGTAGATATTCCATAAGACTGAGTTGATAGTCACGTGCTCAATTAGTTTGGAATTCAGAGTTGTCCTTCGCCTAGGCTGGTTGTCAATCAAGGCTGAAGAGTCCAGACTGCTTTACTTATTTAATTCATCCCTGGGGCAGAAGAGATGGATTCATATCTTTCCTTTGACAGGAATTTGAACTCACCTTTGTCAATTTCTTATCCTGTGCTGCTAACCATTAAACAATCTGCACATCCTGTTAATATTTTATTAAAAGGCTAATTATTGAATAAAATCCAATTTAACCAAAAGTAAAGAAAGGAAAAATATTTTATAGATTTTACTTTTTATTTTTGTATGAAATATTTTAGCTGAATTTTTTGTTAACATTTTTTTTGTTCTTCTTCTTATTTACACTCCTACAGTTTTTATTTTTATAGGACTATTAAGATTGACTTTGTATCGCTCAGATGCACACAACCCATGTCAGCTCAGTTAGCTTTAATATGAAAGCATTATACTATAATTTGCCACTTCCTGGGATAATATTAAATCCCATAATTTTTTTTCCTGTTTTTAGTTGTATTTTTTCCCCTTTGGCTATATGAGCAATATGATTAAGGGGCACTACATAACACTTTCTTCTTTGCTATCTTTGTATTAAATATAACCAATGTTTGCTGATCTCTACTGTTGTCTGTCTTTATGCTGTAGGTCACTGGTGACTCATGGCTAGGAGAGGGTGTTTGAGACTGGTTTATAAATGGTATCTGTATATATCACTTGTACTAACACACATTACATGTCATATGATTAGTAGCTCTTGTCTCATTGGATGACAGCTCAGAGATCATTATACCAGTTATACATTTGGCTGTTCAACCAATGCTAAACATGGGCTTGGCCTTTTCAAATTTCCATAGTTGTAAGCATTTTCTTACTTTTCTAAAAATGAAACTATCTGATAGTTTTTCACTTTTGATTTCATTGAAACCCGTTTTTGTTTAACAGGGGAATGATTCTTAAGCAAACTTTTAAAATTCTAATTTCTAAAAATTGGCATCTTAATCAGTTTTGATCATTAAAATTCTCAATTAATTTAGCCAGTAGGATAAACTCCATCCATTTTGAATTAAATGTTTTATTTTTAAAGTTATGTGGATCAGATAAAATTATTCAAAAAGATTATCCTGAGATTGTAAGAATCGAAACAATTTAAAGACAAGGTATAAAATAATAACTTTTATACAGATGTTCTTCAGTCAATTTCCTTGTTTTATACTTTTGCCTTAATGTTTTCTTTCATTCCCAAGATATTCAGTAGTTTTAAGAAAAAAATATTGAACTTGATCTTTTTGTATTCAAATTTATTTATTGCATCTGTCTTAAAATACTTTGGTCTCCTATATTGTAGCTACACTTTTAGAATTCACAGAAATATTCTTGATATATTATACAAAACAAATTTTGAACAATCTAATTTGAATGCTAAGAAGGCAAAATCTAAAAAAATCTCATCATTCAATGGTTTTACATTTTACAAAATCCATTTCATACTTTTGTATTGTGTATTTGTTTTTGTATATTTGTAATTTAAAAAAAGAATCAATCACAATAAAATGAAGCAATTTTCTTTGGTAATGTTAATTTTTTGCATAATTACTGAGTACTATTTGTAGCAAGGCCAAGAGAAAATGTGTTAAAACTGTTGACTGATCAGAATATATAAGGCTAACCTTATTTCTTGGAACAAAATGTTAGTAAAAGGTTTTTCCCATTTTGTCATTCATTTATTCAGAATCTCTGATCCCAAATTTTGTAAACTAAAGATTTAAAGCTTTTTATAGATTGTTTGTGCTCCAAAGTTCATGCTTGGTTTTGCTGTGACTCTTATTTTATCAGTAAGTTGACCATAAATTAATGAAATATTGGAAAAGCTTGCATAGGTTCAAAAGGGCATGATTTTCACTATGTGCTCATTGAATGGATTAGACAAAGAAAGGAACTTCTTGCCACTACATGTCTAAGTTTCAGCCAGTTCCTTTTACTGAATGTTTTAGTTAGAAATATAAAGTATGCTAATAAATTTGTTTTAACAACTTTATTTACCACTTCTGTACAGATGAACTATAATATTATTTAATGTATCTATTTACCTCCATCTCTATGAATATTCATAAGGTTCATTATAAAAATAATTTGTTTGATATTGTACATAAATATTGTACCATATTGGCAAAATAATTGGCCATTGAAAGACTTGGGTTTTACTACTGGCTACTTTCTGGGCTTATAGAATGTATTTCTGCCTATTCTGAAATCCAAAGCATAAACCAATTCTTAAAATGTCTATGTAATTTTGTACTGTAAGCAACACAAATTTGTACTTAATTTTTGGATATATCATGGTCTGTACTGATTGTACAGTGCTAGAAATTAAGTAATAAACAAGACTGTCTTTTTGCCACCTTGTAATAAATTTGCTGGCTTGATAAATATTTTTATGAGAAAAAATTGTCAGACAATGCACTGAATAGTTTTAGGGTAGTTGTTGTTTGAGTGTCTGGAGATATTTTTTCTGGTCTGAGAGCTTTTGAAATCTCCAAAGTAAACATATAATATGAAAACATTGTTTTGGCAGATATACAAAAGAAAACTTGTCAGACCTTTTTGATTGGATCCTAATATTTTCTTGATAAACAGTCCAAGGTCAATTAAAATTGAAAAGTAAATCTGTAGGCCTATATTACTAGACAATGTTTTTAATATTAAAATAACAAAATCAATACCCTGTAGTCAAATATATGTAGAGAAAGATAAACAATTTTGCAGATGGGGTTTTCTTCAGTTCTGTTGAAGGTGCTCTTTAGTTCTGTTTCTGTTGAGCAAAGAAACTCTCACTGCATCGAAATCTAGCACTTTAAATGCTTATTTAAGGTAAGTTTTCTATACATGAAACGTTAGCATAACACTTAAATCCTATTGCATTTGACTTCATGCCAAACCAGTGTTGTTAAATTTGTTTTTCAAAAGTGAGCAGTGATGTGGAGACATCTTGTAAGGATATTAGTGTTAAGTGAGCATAAGTAGTTTCAGTGAAAATTAGAACTTGCTTTGGTTATTCTGGGTCCAAAACTATTATGCTACTTAACACCTTTTGTTATTATATAATAGTCTACTTAAGGTAATGGCATTTTCGTTGTGTTCAAACTACTCTGCTCCTTGGAACCTTACACATTTATAATAACCTCCCTTTTGCTTTTCAAAACAGTCTGCAAAGTTTCTTTGGAATCACCATCAGCTGCCATATTACATACTCCTTAACTTCATCCACCACATGGTTTCAATGATAATTTAATATAGGTAAAAAACCAGAAGTAACAAAGAAAAATGCACAAGACATGAAGAATCTATCTGCTTTGCCATTGTGAATATGTTGAACAGAGTATGCAAAGTGTCTCAAAAGAATCTTGTTTCTGAATTAATAATTTCATCAAAGAGTTTTCATACATGTCTAATAAGGTTGCCTTTAATTATATGTATCCACATGTCTAATAAGGTTGCCTTTAATTATATGTATCCACATGTCTAATAAGGTTGCCTTTAATTATATGTATCCACATGTCTAATAAGGTTGCCTTTAATTATATGTATCCACATGTCTAATAAGGTTGCCTTTAATTATATGTATCCACATGTCTAATAAGGTTGCCTTTAATTATATGTATCCACATGTCTAATAAGGTTGCCTTTAATTATATGTATATAAATCTCATCCACTTTTCTTTTATATGTATAAATTCTGTTGGGTTCGCTTCCTAGTTTAAGCAGGTGCACCCACCGACTTCCATTGAGTTTTGATTCTATACTTAGTGGCTTTGAGGTCATCTTCTAAGTCAAGTCTTTTGATTTGTTTTGAGTTGACACTAAGTCCAAAACTTTGATATTTTTTTTTTTTTTTTTTTTTTGAGGGTGATCCCTTTACGTATTGGAATCAGCACAGGTCAACTCTTCTTAGATTAAAGGTTCCTTTAATCTTTTAAATTCAATTCTGACTGATGGCATTTCATGGTGTGAATCACATGACATAAGTCTGAAGTATTTTTATAATTTTATCTGGGCTTTTCTCTTCTGTGAACAATCCCCAAAAGAGGTTTAAATGATTTAAATAGTTTCTACAGAGTAATGTCCAAATTTCAAGCAAAATCTGATGCATATTTGTTGCAAATATGAATGTTGAGTTACACATTACAGAAGCTCACTCATTGGCATCTCATTTCTGACTGAGTAACCCCATGGAATTGTTAATAAATGCACAGTAAAGCTCTCTATGGTTGCCAAGTTACATTAATGCCAATTCTGGAGGTGTAATATACATTATACACAGATACTGACATATCAAAAGTCATGGGAGGGTAGTATGTATAGGTAATGGTAGGTGATACCTCTATAATTTGATGCTATGTAAATGTCTAGACTTATATCAGTTGTGCTCTGATATCTGGTAAGTCAGTGTGAACACCAGCTAGGTTGCTTATGGCAAGGCTACATGAATTATCAGAGTTCGAATGATAATGGGTACCAGATGGATGGGATATTCTATTACTGAAATTATGTTGAAATTTGACATCCCTCATTCTATAGTGTCATGTATTCACTTGGAATTCTTTGTGTGGCTGACCACAGATCCCTAATGATCATGGAATTAACTGTGACAAACAAACTATATCTGCGTTCAATGTAGAATGTATCAGATGCATAACTGGTCAGGTCAGTTCATCACTCTTTAGCTACCATGTGACATGAGATCATATCAACCAGGACAACACTGGGTTTGTGAAATAATTGAATCCTTGTGGATTACCAATATATGCCGTAATCCAATAAATTCATGGTTTCAGTTGTTTTTAGGGTTTGGGTGTAGCACACACTCTACAAGTTCATAAATTCCAGTTATCAAGGCACCATGCAGACCAATTATGTTTGTTTCATGATTGTGTGTGTGTGTAGGTGGTTCATGTGGGGTGAATTGCTATAGTCAAATGCAAGATAAGTAACAGAACTTTCCAACAAACAGAATTGACAAAGGTTGCAAGAAAAGAAAAAAGAACAGGATAAAAAAATAATATAAAACAAGCTAATAATATATGCAAGGCAAATTAAGTTTGACGTGAATAGCTTCTTCCTGTGAACCAGGACTCTGTGGAAATGACTCCCAAGAGGATGTTTCCCTGACCATTACAATTTTAACCTGTTCAATTCTAGGGTTAACCATTATCTCCTCCACCTATCCATACAAACTACCTCCTAACATAACTCTCTACTTCAAGTGGGCCCTGGGCCTTGTTCACGGTAAACCTTACTGAAAAGATATGGCCCCTTTTATACTCAAATCCCAACACATTTTCCTTACTTGCAGTTTTGTCATTCATTTTGACCCAAAGAAGCCAAAACCAACAGATGTCGGTGAAACATGTTGTTTATAGCTTTCAACTGTGTTTTGTTATTTCCATTTTTGTTTCAGATATTATTACACACACACACACAAACACACACATATATATATATATATATATATATATATATATACACACATACTTTAGTGGGGAATCCTTTGTTAAATCATGAGTTTTATAGATATTGTACTTTATTTACATATAGAAAGGGTTCTCTGAAAGTAATGTCACCTATTTAGTTCTATGGTTAATCAGAAAATACTTGAGCATAATAACTCTGTTGGATAGAGCAAATTTTCATCTACAAAATACTATTTTTTCCATTTTGTTATCACAATGCATCTTTACAAAAATTAATAAGAGCATGCATGACATGTGGCTTGTATCACACATTGCTGAAATGTATTACCAAACCACTTGTGTTCATTCACTTTTTGGTCTGTGTGAGCATTCAGCCAGATGTGATAAATGTCACTGGGTTCAATTCCTTTGGATGAAAGAATTCAGAGACTCAACTCTACTCTCACTTTCATGTCAAACACAATATTACAAAAAAACACCTGAAAAGTTCACAACCAAACCAACTTCCCAAAATCTGATGAATATATATATATAGCTTATATATATATATATATATATATATATATATATATATATATATAGCATATATATATATATATAGCTTATATATATATATATAGCTTTTATATATATATATAGCTTTTATATATATATAGCTTATATATATATATATATAGCTTATATATATATATATATATATATATATATATATATATATATAGCTTATATATATATATATAGCTTATATATATATATATAGCTTATATATATATATATAGCTTATATATATATATATATATATATATATAGCTTATATATATATATATATATAGCTTATATATATATATATATATATATAGCTTATATATATATATATATAGCTTATATATATATATATAGCTTATATATATATATATAGCTTATATATATATATATATATATAGCTTATATATATATATATATAGCTTATATATATATATATAGCTTATATATATATATATAGCTTATATATATATATATATATATAGCTTATATATATATATATATATATATAGCTTATATATATATATATATATATAGCTTATATATATATATATATATATAGCTTATATATATATATATATAGCTTATATATATATATAGCTTATATATATATATATATATAGCTTATATATATATATATATATAGCTTATATATATATATATATATATATAGCTTATATATATATATATATATATATATAGCTTATATATATATATATATATATATATAGCTTATATATATATATATATATATATAGCTTATATATATATATATATATATAGCTACATATTTAACTTTTTCTTAACCATGTATGATGATGAGCACATGTTTTATAGGACATTTGAAATATGGATGACTTCAAATAAAAAAAAAATTAATATTACCTATGATGGAGAAATTATATTCCCAATATTGAAACACTATCATATGAACAAAATTCCAGTTTTATAATAGATTATTACCTTCTTATAATTGCTTTGATATTAGCTGAATCAGCTAAAACCAAATTACAAATAAAGTATAGTTGGGTAGAGTTTGTTCTGCAGTTATGATCATGTGGAACAAGTAATTAAAAAAAGATTGTAAAAGGAAAAAATAATAAAATTTATCCTTTTTAAAGGAAATAATCTAAAAACATTTTGATTGTGTAAATCTCATACAAAACAATATTATGTTCCTATCTTCAAAAACAAGGATCTTTTTTCCCTCCTTCAGTTACATCATCTCTGGAAACAACATTTACATCCTTCCTCCCAGTTTCTACTAGAAAACAAACACAATCATTTAGCCATTCCACCTGACTGACTAACAAAAATAGGGGTTCAGGTGAATCTATGCTTTAACTTCCAGCTGATATATTTGTTGACTGTCCACCAGGTAAATGAAGAGAGGTATTAAGCAGAAATACAGTAATTAGAAATATTTTTTTTCATAAACTCTGTGAGTCATCCCTGTATTGTCGAGGGCTGGCAAGGAAGGCACGGAGCTGAAGGAAGATGAGTAAATGAGAAGGAGGAGGTTGATAGAGTGGAGCCTGGCACAACACTGAAAGGACTTTAGCAAGAGGGGAGGAGGTGAGAGCTTGTAAGCACAGACGAACAGCACCAGCAATTGCAGTAGCAGCATTCCAGTACCTCCACTGGCACAATATTCATCCCCGGTTCTAAAGTGTTGGCGTTGTGTATTACTGTTCCATTGGCTTTGACAGTGGTGGGGGATAAAAAAATTCACGGGTGGGCAAGACGCTCTGGAAAGCATGGTTATGGAAATTTACTTGCAGAAGATGCAAACAAAGGAGCAATTCTGTGGTAATGCAACATGGCCTAGATGTATTACATGCACTGCTTTCTTGGAACTTATGCAGTGACATGTGTGCATCTGGTGGCATGTGCATCTGCTGCTCCATACATTTGTATTGTCTACATTTTTATAAGAAGCTCTAATATTTTCTTGCGTCATTCTTTTGATGACGTTAAGTATTCAATGTGGCTAGTGCGTAATTGTGGTCTGGTAATTATTTCACAGTGCAGTGACATCTTAAGATAAATGTGCACACCCACACAGGTGTTTGCCTGTGTATATTATCTATATACATAAATATAAGGGGATAATTGGGTTTTGCTTAAGGCTAAACCTGCAAACATGTTTCAAAGGTAAGATATTTTATTACTTTAAATTTTTTTTTTTCCGATTCCTTATCAATCTTGTCTTTTTTTTTTTTTTTCCTCCCTCTTATTGTGGGGGGTGTGTGTGTGTGTGTGTGTTTGATACTTATTATTGTGAAGTAGTGACTGTTGCATTTTTACCTTCAGGTTCTATGCCAACACTGTAACTCTTATTATTATTTTTCATGTTCCCTCTCTCTCGTGTTCCCCCTCTCTCTTGTTCCCCCTCTCTCTCGCTCTCTCTCATTCCCCCTCTCACTCGCTCTCTCGTGTTCCCCCTCTCTCTCGTTCCCTCTCTCTCTCTCTCATTCCCCCTCTCTCTCGCTCTCTCATTCCCCCTCTCTCTCGCTCTCTCTCATTCCCCCTCTCTCTCGCTCTCTCTCATTCCCCCTCTCACTCGCTCTCTCGTGTTCCCCCTCTCTCTCGTTCCCTCTCTCTCTCTCATTCCCCCTCTCTCTCTCTCTCTCTCATTCCCCCTCTCTCTCTCTCTCTATCATTCCCCCCTCTCTCTCTCTCTCTCATTCCCCCTCTCACTCGCTCTCTCTCATTCCCCCTCTCACTCGCTCTCTCATTCTGCCTCTCGCTCGCTCTCTCTCATTCCCCCTCTCGCTCACTCACTAATCTTATTTTTCTGTCACTCTTATTTCACTTAAACTCATTCTGTCTCTCTCACCCGCCAAGACTTCTCTCTCTCTATTTCTTTTCCTGTCACTTGTTTCCTCATTTTTTAACTCTCAGTTCCCCCCAACCCTGGTCCTTATTAGTTCTCTTTTGATCACTCTTTTGCCGTTCCACTTTCTTCGTGCCACCTCAGATCCCTCTGCATATTCTCTTAATAGTCTCTCTTTAACATTTTCTCCTCTCAAATCTCGAAAATGTCTCTCTGCTAGTTTGATTCCCACCCTTGGTCAGCTTTGCTGCTTGGGATGGAACTGCACTGGTCACAAGTCGACCACTTTACACCAACTTACACAACCCAGAAATTAACAACCATGAAAAATAATATAAATCATAAACTTCTCAAAATAAAAAACCTCACATAATTCATTGTGATGTACAGGTTTATACCTCATTAGACACTATATACATTATCACTCTCTGGACCTTTGCTTCTCTCTCTTCTTTTTTTTTTTTCTCTCTCGCTCTCTTCCTCTGCGTTCTTAGTCAGTGGGCATCCTGGCCAGTTATCTTCCCATATACTTGTCACATGTATCCGCTTAAAACAGATTCATCTAAAACAATAGGCAAAAAGACTCAAATAAAACACTATCTTGCATACTTTATTTAAAACTTAATGTTACCTGCTTAAGGTTCATGCCTCTCTATTCACTGATTTGTGCAATACATAATTGGAGCTGTTATAATACATTTCCTATTCCAGAATAAGTTTAGAAAAGCTAGCAGTAATTTTGAGTAAATTACTCAATTCAAAATTCAATACATTATTTTGGGAAATCTGAGACATAAAGTTAACTTATGTTGATATATTTGAATTAAACCAAAACAGTGACTAATACTTAAAGTGATTATCACAATCCTTTTAGAAATCTACTGTTTGAAACATGTGGGACATATTTTGCAATGGTTTATTTATACAAATAACAATTTTAAAGATCTTTTCACATATGTTAATTGTCTATAATTGACCAAAAATAATAATATTCCTTTAAAGATGTGTATTACACTTAAAATGTTAGTATTTTCTTTTATAGTAGATACTTCTGATGGATATTATCTTTTTCAGGTACCATTTTTAGAATTTATTTTTAATGTAGGAAATAGAAAGGGGAGATATCAAATGTCTTTTCAGGATTGTTTTATCTATTTGAAATCTATATTGCTGGCTTCTTTTTTATATTTGGATTGTTACTCTGAACTACACAAAATTTTGACAATATTACAATGGATGGATAATTATTTTACCTAATACCACTGCAAGTTAAAAAAAAATTCAAAATATGGGTAGTGACTAATTTGGTTTAATTAACCAACTGGAAAAGAACTGACAAGTTGTCCACCTTATAATTCTATTATCCTTGTCAGTGATAAAAGAAAACTTGTGGGCAAATAAACATTCCTTAGCTTTAAATAAACTGTTAGAATATTTAACTTTTTGTGCATGGTTATTAAGATTTTAGATATGAAATATAAATATGATTTAATCTGTATCAAAATTCTAACAGTGTGTCCAGTGAGGATTGAAACAACGAGCTACATGTTAGGGTAAATATCTTAGATATTTCATTGACATAGATTTTTTTAACAACTGGAAATCAGTATATCTGTTAAATAGAACTCTTCAGTCAAATCTCTTTCCTTGAGTAAAGAGCAGATATACTTTTTATTTACTAAGTGACGGGATATGGCATAAGACCAGTTTAAATTGGGGAGCCCAAGTGTGTACACCTGGGCTAAGGTAAAAAAAAAAAAAAAAAAATTGCCCAGTCCTGCAAACAATGTGACACTGGCGTCAATATTCAACCAAGTCTCCCTCATTGGTGCAATGGGGGAGGTGCTCCAGCAAGGTTGAAATCTCCTGGACCAGGCATATATTTGCTATGTTCTGTCTGAAGACAGAAACACAATTGAGAGATAAAATGTAGTTTGTCTGCCTGAAGACAGATGCTACACTTTGATCCTGAAGAGGTTGAGAGGTTGATGTAGATTAATTTTTTTTTTTTTTTTTTTTTTTCAAATTCTGTTACTTTTTTTCATTGCATTTTATCTTAATTTTCACTTGATGTCAAATAATGAAACATCTCATTTATATGAATGAAGCCAGAAAAAAATAAATTTTATATAAACACCTTTTATTTTCAATTGATATTCTATGGAGTGGCTACAGACTTATGAATTTACTGAAGTCAAAACACTACATATGAACATGGCCATATGACCAGTTCCATTTTTTAGCATTGAGGAAAAAGTAGGTAAATCCTGCATTAGATTGGTTATTAATATCAACACTAAATATTGCCCACAACTATTCCACTTCACTTTAATCAAAAGACATCTATGACTGATAGGATTTAGTTATTTGTTGTTATTAAAATTATCGACATTTTGAACAACAAAACTGGAAACTATACAGTACTATAATAACACATCTTGAAATAACATAGCACACACTCCACTGGATGTGATTCCATAAAACTCAGATTCACCATCATTAATCATTTTATTTATCTATCTGTTAATATAGAATACTATAATTACAAAAACTGTTTGCCTTAACATTTTAGTGTTCATTCATGGTTGCAAAATTTGATAAAAATCAGTATAAAGTGGTAATTTGGTCTTTTTTTTTTTTTTGTGTATATTATTGATAAAAGTAATATTATGAAAATTAATGTTAAATGTTTTCTTTTCTAGACATAAAGTGTGTATGAATTAACTAAATTTTCTGCATATCTGAACACTTTTAGCTATTATTTTTGCCATTACCAAGGATGATATTTGTTTTTAATTGAATATATGGGTTTTTTATGTATGTATGTATGTAGTTTTCGAGGAATGTTTTATTTACCAAATACACACACCACATTGTGGCCGTTTATTTATATATATATATTTATATATATATATATAAATTCCCAAGAGGATAGAATCCAGGTAGAACTCAATGTCCAGGACAGAGTAAGAGTATAATATAAAAGGCTCAAATACTAATATTCCATGGTTATAATTTTTTGGTTTGATTTTGTTTTTGAATTTGTTGGTCTGATGAATTGGATCATGATTATGATTCCAATGTAATAAATTATAACCATGGAATATTAGTGTTTGAGCCTTATAAGAGACAATATCCACTTCCTTAGCTCCATAACATAAAAAGTAGATCCAAGAAACAATCTCATTCTGGATTGAAAAACACCCAGAAATACATCACAGATTCACCAAGGAATTTGTTATTGATAGTATAGATCTAATCCTGAACAACATCTCTTTTGAATTTGATAACAAAAACTATGAAACTATGATGAAATTTGATAAACAAACCCTTGGTACTGTGATGGGAACAAAATGGTATCAATATATACCACCCTAACCTTAGTTTACCTAGAGGAAAACCTTCTTGAAAAGATAGAAAAAATATGTCAAATTTAAAAACCCACTTTCCTAAATCTTGGAAGAGATACTTAGATGATTGCTTCATCTTTTGGAAATCCTCATGGAGCAATATTAATGAATTACACATTTTACTCCAACTATTACACTCAAAGATGAAATTCACCCAAGAACATAACTTTAATGAACTGCCATTCTTGGACATAGTCATCAGAAATAAAAATAACCATATTATCACTGATAACTACCACATACCTACAGACAGCCAACAATATCTTCATTTTAACAGCCATCACTCAAAAAGCTGTCTAAAATCCATCCCCCTGTTCCATGGCATGTAGGATTTGCACTATAGTGACTGACAAACACCTCCATAAAACCTGCCTAGAAGAGTTATGTAAAACTCTAAAAAACTGATAGCACACACCTCTAATAAACAAGGGTTTTGAACTAGCAGAGAAAATACCTTTAGATCAGCAAATTCTAGCATACAAGAATAATCCAGAACTATTTACAGAAATAACAAGAAACCTAAACCTACTTAATAAGAATAAAATGAAAGGTATACTAAAAACAACCAAAATAATTAAAAGCAAACACCAATCAAAAAAACCTAAAACGCACATTAACCTCATCCAAATTTGGTCAACACACAATACAAGGGGTCACAAAATGCAACAAGATGTGGTGTTTGTGATATAATTATAGAGGGAAACGCCTATACTTTTTGGAGGCCCCACAATAATATTCATAATAAAGAAAAACAAACTAATTTAAATTCATGTAGTGTTGGAACCAGGGATAAAAAGCTTGTCAGAATATTTGCCATGAAAATATTTGTAAAAAAAAAAGACAGGGAAGCCATATTACATGGGTGAGAAAGTTGAGATGCCAAGGCAGTATCTATTATATTGCAGATCCTTCTTTGGCTGTTGTCAAGAATCTTGAGATGAATAGTGGGAGCACCAGACCATATATGACAACAGTATTTAATACATAGCCGAATGGTAGGTTTGTAAATGTGCAAGATGAACTCTGACAAGAAAAACCTTCTGGCATGACACAATGAACCAACTTTCCTTGTGGTAGATGCATCTGTTGTTTCAATGTAGTTGTTCCACTAAAGTCAGTTGAAAATGTGAGGCCAAGAAGGCACAACAAGATGCTCTCCAAGAGTTGAGCATCAGCCATGCTGATGGCAGGCAGGGAAGTTTCTCTATGGTCTTTAAATGAGAGCAGTTTAATTTTGGAGGCATTAAAATTTACAAACCATTTTCTGTCACTTTTAACTACTGATTGGCAGTCATTTTCAAGAGTGGTGGTCAGGTTAACTTTGTCAGCTCTCATTGATTTGCTATTGAGGCAGGAGTAAATGCTAGTGTCATCTGCATAAATGCCTACTTGGGAACTGATGACATCAGGAAGATCATTGATGAGGATCAGAAACAGTGTAGGACCCAGTATAGAGCCTTGGGAAACATCTGCATTCGTGTGAAAGGATCTGGAAGTGAGCCTGTTCAGAACAACTTTCTTTTCACAATTTGATAGTAATGATTGGATTAAATCAAAAAATCGTCCTGTAATACTGTAATCCTGAAGCTTGCATAGGATACCAGTCAAATTCTGTCAGACACCATGGAGATATCTAGAGCCACAGCTCAAGCTTTGCTTTTATTATTAAGAGATTGATATACAAATTCAGTGGCCGTAAGCACATCAGTGGTAGACCAGACAAAACAGAAGCAATATTGTTTGTCAGATAGTAGGTCATGAGAGGCAAGATGATTAACCACTTCAGCATTGATTAAAGCCTTGAAAAAGCAGTAGGAGACTGATAGGCCTGTAGTTAGAGGGATCAGAAGGTCCTCCAGAGTTCTTAAAAACGGACAATAGAGGAGGACTGGAAAGCTGGAAGCAACAAGACAATAGTTGTAGAGTTTGGAGACAACTGGAGCCAGCTTGAGAGCACATTTCTTTAGGACAATGGCTGGGATCCCATCACCTCCACTTGCTTTATGGGCATCTAGTTCAGAAATGATGTCTGAGACCAGTGACAGGGTTATGTGCATATCACTCAGTAGAGCCTCTGTTCTAGTGGGGAAATCAGGTGTGGTTACTCCAAATGCATTGAGTGTTGAGTTGGAAGAGAATCATTCAGCCTTATCTGCTGTAGAAGTCAGGACTTCAAATTGATTGAATAGAGGAGGGATTGAGGATTTGCTGTTGTTCAGCACCCACCCTTGCAGAGCCGCCAATAATCTCTAGAGCCAAACTTATACTTACTTGCTATACATTATTTCAGTCTATCAGCAAACAATAACTTTGCTTCATTGAGGACACACTTGCACTCCTTGTGATCAAAGAAATGCCTGTTGCAATCGGATGTGTCTCTCTGGAAGAAGTGATTCCTGTGGGCTATAGCAGCCGAGCATGCAGGTGAGAACCAAGGAAATGAATGTTGTTTAACTTGGTATTTCCTTCCTGGAAAGAAAGCATTGATGCCAGCCTTCACCGAGGAGGAGTCCTCAGACATGCATTTCTGAACAGGATGATTGAAACTTCATTCAAAGGACTTCCTGAAGGAAATTACAAAACAAGTTTCAATCTGCTTGTTGATAACAAAGATATTCTGTTGGTAGGAGGTTCTTGGCTGGTAGGGGAGCAGAAGAAGATGTTTACAGGCACAACTGCATGATCAGAGTTGCCAAGAGGGTAAAGCTGTGTAGTACAACAAGTCAGGGATAGAGGTAAAAAAGAAATCAAGAAGTGAAGTGTGCCCATCAGGCTTACTGGGGAAATGCATGGGGAAGTCATCTATGTTGTGTGAGAGATTGAGTTATTAAGAAGTTAAGGGTTTGGATGCCAGCGAGGTCAGTGACAGTGTTTAAGCCACCTGGTGTAGTGGGGAATTAAAGTTACCAAACACAAATATATTTTCAAATGGGTGTAGGGGGATGGCCTTGTCTGTATTATTGGAAATACTATCTAGCATGCAACAGTCTTGAGAGGAAGGGGAATGATAGAGAAAGAAGAGATAGCTGACTAAGTAGAGAGAGACAGAGACACAGGTGAAAATGGTTGGGGTACATTGCTTAAAATATATATATATATATATATATATATATATAGACATAAATAAACATTCAAGCAAAGTTAGGAAGTCATTGCAGAGAATCAAGAGAAAAAATATTAAACTAAAACAAATACATTATATTTCAATTGAGTGTGACTGAATTCACACTCAGGTGCACATAATGCAATAAATCTTGTATAGTATCACTCAAGCATTAAACAATGTCTCCCTACACAAAAGCAACATTAAATTACCATACAACAAAAGACTCTTTGTGTCACAACACATCCACAATTGCAACAAGGGTAACTTTAAAATTATGCCAATATGTCAAACAGACAATTACTCTTACCTCCAAATACAAGAACAAAAAACAAACTTCATAGACAAATTTAAACCAGCACTAAACAAATCATAACCACAGACACACAAACACATACCATATACACATAGTGTCAAAACACACTTGTCGGATGATACTCATGTATTTACTATTTCCTTATAATAATATATTTGTATAGAGAATGAATATATACACACATACTGGCAAAAACAAACACATTAGACAGACCACACACAAAGCCTACACACCATACAAAGTGTGTGTGTGTGTGTGTGTGTGTGTGTGTGTGTGTATATATATATATATATATATATATATATATATATGAGAGAGAGAGAGGAAAAAAGGAGGGCAAAACAAAAAGATACAGGGGGACATAAAAAGATAAAAACAAAGACATCCTTCTCTCTTCCCCTTTTTCTGTCTAAATTTATTGTTTGATTACCCCTCTCACTAGAAGAACATTTTTTTGGCCAGCCCAAGATGGATTCAGATGACTACTACTACATGCAAAAGACAATGGTTAAATGGTTTAACATAGGAAGTAAAAATTCATTTCTTTAAATAATATGTGAAACTAAGCCTTCTTTGCCTGAGGAAGGTCATAAGACCTGAAACGCGTGTCGTGAAATATACAGAGTAAAGTATATAAAAAAAAAAAAAAGAAAAGAAATCCACATTATAATCAAACATTTACAGCTTTTTCTCTCATTAATATATATATATATATATATATATATATATATATATATATATATATATATATATATATATAGTTTCATTAAAGACAACTGACAAGGTACTGTGATTAAGCTTTTTATTTAATTTTTCTTGTGTTCATAAAAGTGTTTTCTTTTCTGGACACAAAGTGTGTAAAAACTGACCAAATGTTCTGCATTTCTGAGTGCTTTCGGCTATACTTTTAGCCATTATCTAGAATGATTTTATTTTTAACTGAATGTGCAGGTTGTGTGTATGTGTGTAGACTTTTTATTTTCCAAACACGATCAGCACATTTTGGCCGTGTTAGTAGCTAATATTATTGAGTGTTAGCTTTTTCATTTTTATTACTAGGGCTTCCATTATTTTTAATCTTTTTTTTTTTTTTTTTTTTTTTTTTGACATGTGGATGATGTTATTATGCTTGTATTTTCTACTAGTATGTTTCAGATGGAGCCTGTTAGGTTTGTGCATGTGTTTAAATGAGTTCTAATGGAGTTGTGGTTGAATAGGTGTAACGTAAGTGATCTAGATAGGCATGTAGTAGTGTGACTGATGTAATTATTTATGATTTTGGTTTGATCAGGAACGCATTTCTTGAAGTGGCATTTGAACTCTTAAATAATGTTGGTTCTTTGTAGTTTTGATTTTGCAGGTGTGTTGTTATTTTTGAGGATAAGTTTAGCTGTTTTAAATTTTTTTAATAGATAATTCAATTTTTTTTATTCGGGTCAACTCGTGTAGTGTATTTCTTTATTTTATTTCTAAGTTAAGATTCATTTTGCTTATAGTTGACATGCATTTGGCTTTTGTAGAAAATATTTATGTTAAGATATTTATTTATGCTATGTAGTGGGCATATATTTTGGCTTTAGAGACCTGTTTAAATATGTTGTTTTCTATGTGGGACATGTAGTAATTGGAGAAGCAAGGATTAGACAATATTAGCTTTTTCATTTTTATTACTAGGGCTTCCATTATTTTTAATCTTTTTTTTTTTTTTTTTTTTTTTTTTTGACATGTGGATGATGTTATTATGCTTGTATTTTCTACTAGTATGTTTCAGATGGAGCCTGTTAGGTTTGTGCATGTGTTTAAATGAGTTCTAATGGAGTTGTGGTTGAATAGGTGTAACGTAAGTGATCTAGATAGGCATGTAGTAGTGTGACTGATGTAATTATTTATGATTTTGGTTTGATCAGGAACGCATTTCTTGAAGTGGCATTTGAACTCGTGTAGTGTATTTCTTTATTTTATTTCTAAGTTAAGATTCATTTTGCTTATAGTTGACATGCATTTGGCTTTTGTAGAAAATATTTATGTTAAGATATTTATTTATGCTATGTAGTGGGCATATATTTTGGCTTTAGAGACCTGTTTAAATATGTTGTTTTCTATGTGGGACATGTAGTAATTGGAGAAGCAAGGATTAGACAATATCTTTACAAAGTAAATAATGATATTGATCACACAGAAAAAAAAACAATAATTTAAATATCCTTGGTGAGAAGTAAGTTCCACTTGAGCAGCTTCCTGTGAACCACTGCTCTCCACACAAGATGTTTCCCTGGTCACTACGATCTTAACCTGTTGAAGGCCAGCGTTAATTGGTATCTGCCACTCTTAAACACACAAATGGCCCCCAAGTGGTCCCTGGGCCTTGTAAAGAGTGAGCATTGTTGTGTGGGTATATATATATATATAATGTGTGTGAGAGAGAGAGAAAAAGATCAATATTATAGAAGTTCTACATGTTCTAGTAGTAAATGATTTCATAATGATTGAACTTGTACTGCATTTATGTCCTATTTTACACAAGAGTTTGCTCCTTGCTAGATACTCAAATACTGTGGTCTTGTACCAAACTTAGCTTTGTAAACAATCATATATAATTCATGTTAATCTTTTTCTCCTTTCTATACTCACAAAAAGATTATATTTTATATGTGAGCTTTCATAAAGAAAGTTTAACTTTAATTAGATATCATAGAATGATAATTTACAGAGTTAAATCTGACTTTAAAACTGAAAGAAACCAAAAGATGCTCAAATAGAAAAACCTGCCTTGAAAAAAATCAGAAAAGAAAATCTAAACAGAAAATTAATCACTTTAAAACAACAACAGGCAAAATAGACAAAATCTAAAGAATCTGCAATGTTATTGGTCCTGATCTAGTATCTTGGCTTTAGTCCCACTGGTCTCACATAGCTTCTCTGTGCCTTTTCTATGAATATTTTCATGGTAATTGTTCTGATGTGCTTTCGTCTTTGGTACCGTCACAAATTTTAGCTCAGTACTAGATTGGCAACTAGATTTCATAATTTCATTGTCAAAATTGCTAGTTGTAAGTCCTATGCTAATAGTTTCTTCTACTGCACCTCTCACTTGTGGAAATTTCTTCCTGCTTTCTTGTCAAGTATGGTCGTCAAAAATTTAAATCATCATTAGCAAATACTAATAATGTACCAGAAGCAACAACAGATGAAATTATATTTGCATTTCAAAGTGTAAAGTGTGGAAAAGCACTAGACAAAGATGGCATAGTAACAGACATTTAGAAAAATGCACAATGCTAATTTTACAATGGATTTGTGCTACTGATCAAAATTATATGGAAAAGAAGCTTGCCTAGACTTCAGTATAGGTATAATAATTTATAATTGTGATGATAAAACTATTGCCCTATCATATTAGAACTGGACATATAAAATTATTTTCAAAATGACTTACAGTAAATGAAAATCAACCATGAGAATGTGCACTCTTTAGAATTGACTACTTGACAATAGACAATTTATAAAGAATAGATCAATTGATTGAGTAAAGAAGAGAATATTGTGAAAGACTTTGTTTAGCTTTTAACAACTATAAAAAGGGGTTTTGAATTGGAAGAATATGCATCAGTCTTCAACTCACTATGAATGCAAGGTATTAGGATAATTATCTAAGCTATTAAGAATATATATAACTGCTGCAACAATTCAAAGTTTAAAAAAATTGGAAATGGAGTTTGATAAGAGGATATGATTTCAATAAAATTCTTTACATCAGACTTGAAATTCTTTTGGAGAATGAATTAGGAATGGATGTAAATGGAGAATACTTGAACTGTCTATGATTTACTAATTGTTTACAAACCAGTCAGAAGATAAAAAGATGAGATAGAGGGTTTTGCTGAAGACATATTGGAAAATAGCACAGCCACTGTTGAAGGATTTAGGAAAGTCCTTTGTACTGCAGTTGAACTAACAAAGGATATATTTATATATAAAATTTATAGGTATTAATTTTTTATTGGCGATATGACACAAATCCTGAATTTGAACATTTTCTCTGGTTTTATTATTATTAAAAGTGCAACATTGTATGGTGCATGGCTAATAGTGTGGGTCACTATTCAGGATTGTACTCCCTGCAGTAAAAATGGCCAACAAAGCTATTTTAAAAATTGCATCATGGTGAGGCTCTTTTTGGTTTTCATGCTGATATTACATGCATGACAAAAATAAGTCATTATTGCAAAACTTGGTCAGTATATTTTCTTGTTGTTCATGCAGTTAGCTATGTACACTTTACTTCTAGATATCAAGGTTAACTCAAATATGGCTGAGGTTGTAATATTCCTTAATTTTTTTCATTATTTGTATATTTATGTAATGTTGATACCTCTCAACTGTTAAAAGGTCAAAATAATTGTAATAATTTACTGTAGCCTGAAGCTGACACATAATCAGTATTGTCTCTGTTGGGCATTTTTAGATTTGGTTGATAAACAATAAGCACTGATCGACCATTTCTCTTCAAACCTTCAATTTTGATGACTTTCCTTTACTGATTCCACTATTTTAATTTGTATCTATTTTACTTAATGATTATGATAAATTTTTTTCTCTTTTTGTAGGAGTCTTGGAACACTGTAATTTATCATTTTTCTACTTAAATCTTGCAATTTGTATAAACAGTGTGCTCTTGAATATTGTTCGCCTTTCCTAGAGACTGACCAAAGTAACTATCTGTGAGTTGGTCAATATTGTTTCTTGAGAATTTCTTTATTACTTATAATATCCTTCTGGCCATACAGTCTCTTATTGTTCCCATATTGTTTCAATCTTTAATTTTATCTTTTTTTCTAAGATTATAAAGATATTTTTTCTTCTTACATGCTTCTACTTGTTCTCCTTATCACTGATTGCTACCAGAAATTCTTCCTTTGGTTCTAATTTTAATAGAAAAGTTTAAAATTTCTTCTGGGCAACTGTCATAGAAATTTAATTTGTTAATCTCTAGAAGTTGAATATATTACAGAGCAGTCTCATAAGCTGGCCAACTAGGGTCATTGTTCTACACTCAGGATTGTCCCACAGTACAATAACTTACTGAATTAAAGTGTTGGTGAAATTGTAATTGTGAGTTCAATCCCTGGGCTTGGTAATGCAGACTTAGACTTGGTGGAAATTAGGGTAAATAATAACTGAGCAGTATTAAAATAAGAACTAGAAAGTATGTTCCTAGACATTGTCACTGGAATGAGTACAATTTACACCTGTAGATTAAATAAAAGGTTCTGTCTGCCGTTTCCTGGAGGTTACCCAGATAAACAAACATCTGATGAAAACCAGAGGGTACAACAAACACTGTGATAAGAACAATAAAGATGAGGACAATAGTCTGAGCATAAATGTAAATCTTCATGTCCCTTCAGGATGTTGGTGATCACGGCTCTCCACAATTTCATGTCCTGTGTAGCTCTTAATAAATGTTGTCTTTTTGTTATCTCTCCTGTTTTGCTATCCATTTACACAAGTTTGTTAGGTAGATTGTATGTTGTTTTCCTCTATCACTCTTGCCTTTAATTTGCTCTGTAAGTATCACATTTTCCAAGCTCTTTTTCCTCATTGTGTGTTCAAGAAATTTTAACTATTTCTTCCTAATGTTAGTTTTTTTTTTTTTCTTGGTATCACCTTATGCAAGGCAGTATAGCCACTAAGACACAAGTGGTTACAGATTGTGGAAGAATTAGGAACATAAATATTATTAATGAGTAGGAAGTGAAAAGTGTAATCAGGTGGACAGTAGATAGCGATTGACATTGCATTTAAATTTTTGCTGATTAAAGTTGGCTGGAAAGCATTGAGTTGGGAGGGACTTCCGCAAGTGAGAAGTGAGAGAAAAGAAACTGTTAGCATAGAACTTACGGTTACATCTAGTCAGCTCAACTGTAAACTGATGAAACCTTGTTGCCAGTCTAGTACTACACTTAAATTCAAAATGTTTAGGTACCATAGCAGAGAGCTTATCCAAACAATTACCATGAAAGTATTTATACAAAAGATGCAGAGAGGCAACCTACAGCAATGGGAAAGTGACTGAAGCCAAGCCGCCAGATCAGGACCAATAATATTGACGATTCTTCTTTGGATTTTATCCTTTTTGTTTCCATTAGAAATGTTAGCAGAAATTTATTCTAAGAGCTAATAAAAATAAATGTTCAATAGCAATGATTAATTGCTCTTTTTATTTACCTGTATTTCCTTCAGGGTTGAAATACATCATGACCGAAAAGAAAAAGATTGATTAATCTGTGAGAATACTATGTTTTTTAATCTTTTGCCCATTATGAAATGGACAAGAGCCTTTATGTTAAATCCAAAAGAGAGAATTTCATAATTCTTAAGTAGAAGGATCATCTGGATTAATTGGCAATAAGCTTAGCCAACTTATAAGCCAAGAATGTACAGGAATTAACAGACAATAGGATATGAAAAGCCCATTTATAAATGTTTATAACATTTTTAAGAGTATTATAACTAACACGTCCACCATCTGAATCAGAAAACTCATACAGTTCTCTAGTTTAAAAAAAAGGATTGCTATGAATGTTGGCATATAACTAATCTTTTGTTAATAGTGGTCCATAAACACTGGGTGTATAGATAATGGCACAGAATGAGAAATCAGAGTTGAGTTCAAATTCCAGTTGAGTTTGTTACATTCGCTTATGCACAGATAGCTTTGGAAAAAGTATGAATCCATTTCTTCTCCCCCTCATATATAGATAAAATAGCAGAACAGTCAGTCACATCTACTCCCTATCAATATGCATTGAGCCAGCGTGATTCCTCCTCATCTAACCAGCCGTTCCTGTTGGGTTACTGGATTTAAAACTGGCCCAACTGTATCTTGATGGTCAAGACTAGTACATGAACTGCAAAGATGGAGAGATCTGGGGAAAACCGACATCCAACAATGGACCTTTACAGGCTGAAAGATGAAAATGAAATGAATGTTCTAGTTATAAAATGAACGTACTGAAAAAATAGTGAAATCAAACTTGTTAAATTTTGATTCTCTTCAAATATTTACTTTTGAGTTAATTTCTTATTTTGTTTTGAAATTCATCTTTTCTGTTTGTGTTTGTAAAATCATTAGCATTTAGAGGTAGTTATAACTTGTATAATACGGCTGTTTGTAACCCAGTGGATATGGTATTGATACCGAGCCATGGATATATGGGTGATGTGGTTATCAGTCAAAGTAGAATGTAAGCCGAGTTCAAGTGCCAGCTTAGTTTGCTGCATTCACTTTTTACTGATGTCCTTGAGAAAGGTATTAATCCATTTCTTTTTTTTTGTTCAATTACCAAGGTAGACAAGAAACCAGGAAGGTTGCTCTGAATTTCAGAACTGTTTAAACGGCAATTGGGGACCATTCCGTTATCTTTCCCAAGATGCCATTGGAATTAACAGATAATGAAGTAAACTGGAGAGCCATGATGAACTATGGCTGAAGACACATGGCATTTAAAAAATATTACTGTTACACCAGGTTCAAATGCAGTTTGTATGTTCGCATGGTATCGGCTTCTATTGCCACCCACTGTCCTTACTGATGATGCATCATTCCTTCACTTAGCCACAACTGTTTTGTATTTTTTATCTTTCACCCAATACAAGGCCTAAGAGCCACTCAAGATAGAGGGTTACAAAATGTGGTTGTTTCTGGAAAATCAAAGCAACAGAACTTCTCTTTAGGTTGGAAACATTGTGCCTGAGCAGGTGGCTCAGATACTGAGACAAGATAGCTCTGTTGGGAGGACTAAAGTACCCATTGTAAGAAGGCTGGGTAACAAAAGCTGCTCAGATATGAGCTGCAATCCCCTACCCCTACTAACTATAGGATTACTGTAATACTATGGAAATACCTGTAGGGAGATTCGGTGTGACCATATAAATATGACGGAAGAAGTAATCATCAATCTAAGTACATATTAGTTTTAACTTAGTCAAAATGTCTTTTACCTAAGTGAGAAGAGACATTTTAAATTAAAAGCAAAAAACAACCAAAAAAATGTAAAATTTAAAATACCTTACTTTTTTAAATTCTTTTCCTTAGCTATGCTAACCTACTTCTAACCAATGTACAAGATTCTATTAACCATTCCCAGCAGCCATAATTCCTTTGTTTTTAAAAGAAAAAAATGACTTCTCTTGCTTCTGACCAAAGCAATTGAACTCTCATGAGAAGCAGGTAGTGCAAAAAAAATGTCCAGATACAAAAACTGGCAGGTAATTCATTTGGCAGAAAAAGTTTGGCTGCAAGAATAAAATTTTGCAACTTTTCACTTCAAATTTGGTACTCAATTTCAGTTTATTGAACATCAAGAGAAACAGATTGTCAATGGTCAGAAATTATATCTATCATCTCTTGGTCTGGTGCAAAAACCACAAATATTGGACACCTAGTGTTGATTGAACTCACTACAGTAGCAATGGTACAAACTTGCAAAACACTTTTCAAAGATTTTATATCATAAATCAGTTGAAGGTTCCTGTTATAAAATGGTCAGTAAGATATTCTCAGACTAAATTACTAGTGTTTGTTCTTCACTTATTTTTGTAGCACAATACTAGACTAATTTCCTCTCCATTTAGAATATTTCTCTCTCCAATTTAAAAAAGTTAACTTTTTCTTATTATTTGTAATGTCATTAATCATATAACACTCGTGCATCATGACACTTTAGCAAATTTATCACAAACATTTATCTGGGACATTGTAAAAATCAAATTTTAATCTTTTCTTTTCTTCTCTCCTAAAAGCAATAATGGCATTCTTTGTTTCAGCATGACTGCTTAAAAGGGAAAAAACACAAGCTTTATATTGAGAATATTAAAACAGTTTTTATTTGAGTTTTGAAGGGCATTGAAAACATTGTTATGAATGGAAATGTTGATGCTAACCATCATATTAACATGGCTTTTAAAAAAATCTTTTAAACAAGCATCGTTTAACACAAACTCTTTTTTGAGGTAGGTGATTTTCTCTTTTGTTGCATTCCCCCCTGTCACATAGGTGACACCCAGGGACAGGCCTCTTTACTCTTGAGCTTCTCCAGAATGGGATGATTACTGGAGGGGATTGAATGGTATGTTCAGAAGACTTATCTTCTGAGGAGTCCTTGTCTAACAACCTCATGCACAGTCTTCGTCATCTGAAGACGTACTGGTCCTACCTCCAATGGTGATTATCCTTTCATTTCCTGAGCACTTGCCAAAATGTTTGAACCTACGTAGGGATGCAAGTTTTTTATGTGTCTTGGCATTCCATCAACCAACATAGTACACAAGCTGCTGATTCCAGTGATATGCCCTACCCCGGTACCAAGTTATGCGCCTGTTGTGTGGGGATTTTACTCACACACGATCAGCCGAGTTGTATGCTGTTTGTTATCTTACTCGTTCAGTTGAGTGCGTTGTGTCAATACCTCTTAGCCGGATTTTGTACTGGTAAATCATGTTGGCTGATGCAGTTAAGGGTGACACATTATCTTTAGAGGTGATGTTGTGCCAATATACTGCTTCCATTATAGAACACTGCTTCCTGGAAGCAATTCTCTTGATGCTGTGATGACATCGCTTGGTTATGCCATTTCCTGATGGGATGTATGCACAGTGAAATCAGAGGTGGACTCCCCATGAATCCAAAATATCTTTAAAGTGTCCACTGCGGAATGCAGTGTCGTTGTCTGTGAAGAGTTCTCTAAGGATTCCATGTTTGAAGACTAATGCCCTCAAGTAGTCAATCACGCTTGCAGAATCCTGTCGATGCAGGCATTGCCAAATAGTGAACCAGGTTGGACCACAGTCAATCAAAGTTAGATAGTGGTTTCCATCGTGGTGGGTGATGTTCATTCCAACATGGTGTCACACTTTGCTCACATTCAGTTGTCCTTTTGGCCATTGCACAGGTAGTGGGTTGATGGATTGGAACTTCTTGCATTCTCTGACCACCGCCATGATGGCAGCTTTGGATATGGAGGGATCAATGTGCCTTACAAAATTCAGAGTCCATTTTATACCAGGATGTCTGCTTTGACAATGCACCATTTGCCATGTATGTGGTCGTCTTGACATACCCTAGCAATGACTTTCATTATCATGTTTCTAAGGGGAACATCAGTTGTTTTATTACCCCAGCCAAAAGTGACAGCAGTTACTGTGTTCAATAAAGGCAGTCGCATTACAGATCCAACTGCCAACAGGAAAATGTCCTACCAGTTTTCCACATAATGAGAACATGCTGCATAAGCTTACTTCCACATTTCCAGTAAAGCATGTTATGCTCCCCCAAGACCTGCAAGTTGAGCACACGAGCACCAGCCTCCAGTCGTTCTAGGGTTTTACACTCAAGCACAAAGTTGGCAAGATGCTGTCTCACCTGTGCAGCGGGTACTATGGTTTTGTTGGTGTAGATGTTGTCAATGTAAGCTGACGTTGTTTGGTGAATTGTCTCAGCTTTAGATAGCACAGCATCCATGATGTCTTTCATGATAGCTGGCGCCACAGTGAGCCTGATCCTATTTGCATTAGGCAGTATCTCTGCCCCTTAAAGATTTCCATATGAAATGGCCACAGTGACCAGTGCACATGTACCTGCAAGTAGGCCTGTCAAAGATCAATAATGGAGACATTGGATCCCTTCCTTTGTGCACAAAAATTTAGAGAATGACAATCATCAGAATGAGCCGTGTATGCATCTACATATATGTTCAGCTCCTGATAATCTAGTACTAGGTGTACCTTTCCTTTGTTTCTCTGTACCATGGACATTAGCAGGATGAGGCCTCTTGGAGGACCAAGTTCTTCCTTGTGATATGGGGTCAGCCATCCATTATCCACCCATGCCTGCAGTTTGCGCTGGTATTCTTCTCTGACGTGTTCGGGCACCAAGTACTCTGACACCTTGTTCTGGATCTTCTCTAGTGGGTCATTGTCTGACCATTTCCACAGTGCTGTCCATACCTTCATGCTTTGGTTCAACTCTGCACAGGCAGCACATATGGATGAACTAAAAAACTGATCTTCACCAGACTCTGTGATGCGTACTCCACCCAGCCCCTTAATATCCGTCCCAAAGAGCAGTTCAAACCCCAATAGCGGGCTGTCCATGACCAAGACACTGAGAGTGACAGGGTCAATGTTGTTGTCTCTGAGTCTTATGCTTCTGACTCCTTGGCTCCCGAGAGCCTTTCCATCAGCTGTTAATATGTCCAACTTTTGTCTGCTCCACTGCTGACAGATTGATCCATTTGTGAGTGACCGAGAGAATCCCGAATCTACCCATGCAGTATGCATTATTCCATTGATGTGCACTTTAATCACAGTGAGTGCCTTTTTTCTTGCTCGGTACGGCAAACTTCTTTAATTTCACCAAAAATATGTCTATTGTCATCTGGAATTGCGCATAGGCCTTGAACCAGTCAGTTCCAAATGCAGTTAGTAAAGCACGCTTTATTTGCTGAATGTCATTTTTTTGTTCTTTGTTCACCTGCCTATACACAGCAAGGACCCCACCTTTTTAAATGCAGTGGAAGAATTTCTTAGATCTTCGTGATCTTGCATAATTCACAAACCAAGTTCCACATTCTTGATCCACTCAAACACAGGCTGTCCAGTGAATTTGGGGATCAGTTTTATGTTGAACAGTCTTTCTGCCATCTTGCTAGAGACAAAGTAAGTGATGAAATAGCTTGTTTAGGGTATGAAAAAAGAATTAGTGTGCCAACACTAAGGTCAATCACAAATCTGTACTGAACAGTCCAGCAGGCAACATAGTAATGTAAAGGGGGTCAGAAATCGAAACAAACTATCACTCATCAAACTCACAATTGTTCTGCCTGGTAAGCAAAAGCAACAGCTTTTATTCACCGAGTGATTTTTCTGATTGGCCACACCAGACAGGAAGGAAAAAACATTAGCATAGTTTCTCTGATACTTAAAGTAGCAGCTTTTTTGCTAATAATTTTCTTTAATTTTCCTTCGGCAGACCACATACAAAACATGAACTCTTTTACAGGTAGGTGATTTTCTCTGTCGTTACAATATGGGACAAGAGAAACTAACTAAATGCTTTTCTATTGTATCCTTGTGCTTGATTAAGCAAAAATGAGTAAATATCTCCTCTCCTCACTAAGTTGGAAGCATTTTATTCAATGAATGATTTAAAATCTTATCCTGATTCTTCTTGATTTTTTTTTTTTTTTTTTTTTTTTTTTGAACCAATATTATTTGTAGTCTTCCAAATCTGAGTAACTAAGATTTCTCTAATTGAAAAGAACAATATTTATTGTATTTGATTGCATTTAATATTATGGTAATATGGAGTTACCACTATTAGTCAATGATATCAGAGTATTATTAAACAACCAAACACTTCAAATATGCATATATATATCCCAGAAGTTATTTACACCTTCTCTCTACTTCTTAACTCCCCCTCTAACCCCCCTATCTACTTTTCCTTATTTTTTTCTTTTTGTAGTTGGAAGAGGATAAGTTTGTCATCAAATATGGTACCTTCATTCTTTCAATACACACAAGAACACTGATGTATTTTTCAATTATGGATGACTCTAACTTTGCATTATTTTATTTTTACATTGCCATTCACTTGCGTGCACACACACACACGCATTCATTATTAATATTGACCGGTGTAACAGCTTTTTACTGTTATAACCTTGGCAGATAAAAGTGGGTGAGTAATTTTCCCAGGTGTTCACTCATGCACTCTAGTAACCCTCATGGCATGCCAGTAAGAAAACAAATTTGGTCAAGATGGTGATGGGATGGTGTGTAAAGGGAATTGGCTCTCCCTTGGGCATAAGTATTAAGTAAACACAAGTGGCTAAAATTTGAACTCGATTTACTAATTCCATTTATAATGCTGATAACCACTATGATATCTTACATCTCTTTGCTGCCATTGTCTTACAAAAGAAAACACTAGATGCCATTTTATGGAGAATTTCTCATGAAGAGGAAAATCTGCAAAGATATATATATTATAAAGAAACAATTTATATAAAGAATTAAATAGCAGTGTTAATGTGATTAATGGTGAAATCACTTTACTAACAAGATTTAATGAGACATTAACTTGCTTTCAAATCCTTGAATAATAAGATCTTATATTCGAGTTCTTGTCAGATAGAAGGCACATGCCAAGTATTTTTGACAATTTCAAATTGTCATATTCAGGGTGCAATTTTCCCACACACAGGTAAACACTGAGACAAAATATTTGTAGACTGAAAGATGTTTTTTTTTTTAAATCATGATATTTATTGACAATTGAATATGTTTTGGAGCATGTGATGCCACAATTTAGAGTTCTTGTTTAAATCAATCAAGTGAGAATTTTTTTGAAGTTTGAAAATTTATAAATCCACAAAATTTTTCTTATATGTATTTATCTGTTAAAATGAAATGGACTTAATATAATCCAATTCGTAGAATAAAAATGTCTTAGTAGTTTCCACAGAATTTAAGATTCTGATTATTACTGTGCTGCATATCTGATGTCATAAATATATTAGCATGTGCAGTTTATATTTTACATCATAAAGAAACAATTTATACAAAGAATTAAATAGCAATGTAAACAAAATTCTCACTTGGTTGATTTGAACAAGAATTCTAGTGTTGTGTAAGGATCTTATTATTCAAGGAATTGATAGTAAGCTAATGTCTCATTAAGTCTTGTTAGCGAAGTGATTTCACCATTAATCACATTAACATTGCTATTTAATTCTTCGTATAAATTGTTTGTTTATGATAAAAAATATAAGCTGCATACTCTAAAATATATATATATATATATATATATATATATATATATATATATATATATATAATGTGTGCGTGTGTTGAGTACAAGTATTCTTAGAAAATGAGTAGCAGCAAAGTAGAAACAATTAGAAAAAGGTTTGATTGTTCTAATGTAGCCAAGGGAACAAGCATGTTTGCTTTGAAAATTTGTACTACTGTCTTTTCCTTGGAGTTGAACACTGATGATTAGCATTTGTAACTTGTTATATAGCTAATATATGACTTTTAATCCGAAATTTTTGCTATATAACATTGAATCTGTTATGAACATTAACCAAGGAATTAAGTGTATTGGCAAGGAAGATTATTGAAAAAGAAACATATCTGACCCCAAACTTATTGATGTGCATGTCTTAGATATCTTTTATTCTCTATCTTGGATCTGTACATAATTTTTAAACCATAATTCCACTATGTGTTAGTCTGAAATTGTTGTTCATACATTCTAAGATATGTAGGCAAATGCATTGAAAAAAATCACCTTGCTATAGAGTAGTTTGTTTGTTTGTTTGTTTGTTTATTTGGGGTTTATGGCATATCAACCACTATGGGTTATTTAATGCCAGATCCTAAATATATCAAAAACGTATAGCTGGCAACATCATTGTTTCAAAAACGTATAGCTGGCAACATCATTGTTTAATTTTTTTTTTTCTACTGATTGACCCTAAGCCACCGCTTTCCATCACATTTTAGGGGTAAGGTGTTAGTATATTTAGTGTAGGGTTTGGGTGGGAAAGTTAATTGTAAGTTGTAGTTGTTTTGGGATGGGTTAGGTGTGATCGGGCATGACATGACCAGCCAATTGATCGGATCAGGCCTCTCCGACCGCCCGCCTGCCTAGCCCAGATAAGGGCCAAAGTGGTGTGCTGCAGGGTCGTGACCACTTTATACTTGGGTCATGACCTGCTCAACCACCAGGACCCCATCCCCAGGCATCATGGGTCGCCACCCACGGCCAACAGGTGGCCCCATTGAGAGACTTTTACCCTCTGCAGGGGGGCAGTTGACGTATTCTGATGCCCCGCCAACAGGGCGATATAGAGTAGTAGTTAGCATGGTAATCTAACAGGCTATTACTTATTAGGTGTCCTACAGTTGTGGCCTTTTTTTGTACTATGCCAAGCTTAATAAATGAAAGGTGGTATTGAAAAGTTCCCAAACTGTACATGTGATTGTACCATTCAATAGTAATGTGCGTAGATTGGGAGTCAGACTGCCAATAGAGGCTTTGTGTTATCTATGCAAGGTTTTGTCAGCGGTGGTAGCTTTATCTCTCATATCCAAGAATTTAATTTCTTCCTTGCTGGTCCCTTCCTTGATGATGACGAAGTAGATCAATACTTGCATGAAAGAGTCAATGCCATTGAATGCATGGTAATATTGTGGGTGGACATGGTTGATTTTGTTGAACCTTTCTTTCTTGTCAACTGATTTCTTTTTCTCTTCTCATAGCTTTGAAGTTTTTGGTTCCAATGGTAATGGAACATTACCATTTGACACAATCTTGGGTATGTGTTTCAAACAATTTAGGCTCATGTACAGTAGCTTTCAATGTTGTTTTGAACTGGTCTTTGTATCTTTGAAGAGGACAACCTCATGGTCTTTCAAACAGCTTTGCAAACTTTACAATGACTGACAAATTCAAGCAATATGCCTGCATAAAGTTTTGCATATCTTGTGCCAGGATTATTTAAATGATTTGTCAGGTTTTTGGTGAACATTACTTAGACTGAACACAAGTTTTGAGAGTGGCATTTCACGGCTAGTCAAGTGTCAGTTCAAACTTGTAAACATAGTGGTAGAAAAAAGTGAGAAAAAAGACTAAACATCAATTGCAAGAAGTAAAGTATGGTCATCAGCAAGAGAAAAAACTCAAGATGTGAGTTACTAATTGGAGATATGAACATCAAGCAGGTGCAGAAGTTAAAATATTTCGGGAGTGTTATGTAACATTGAGATCTGAATATACATTGGACTAGCGAAACCAGCATTCCAAAAGTGAATCAAGATGGAAAAAAAATTCATTACGAACAAAGAAAAACATGCTGGATTGCTATGTGATATTCATCCTCTTATATGGCAGTGAATGTTGAACAATTTTCCCAAGGATGAGAAAAAAACTAGAGGCAGCAGAAATGTAATTCTACAGAAGGATAATAAAAAGTTCATGGACGAAGTGAGTAAAAAACAAGGAAGTTGGCAACAGAAAGAACACTTATAATCAAAAGCAGGAAAAGAGCTGAAATTCCTTGGACACATAATGAAGGAGGAGGACTTGGAAAACTTAAGCCTCATGAGGCATATTGAGTGCAAGAGAGGGGAAGGCAGTGAGCCATTTACCTGACTAACTTCTGTGAATAGATGACATGGCAGAGGCCTTAGCAAAGGGCTAAAAACTGCTAAGAACTACAAGAGATAGTAAGTTGGGGAGAGCTACGATTGCTTGTGTCCTGAAGGGATATGTCACATAGAAAAGAATATAACTAGTCACACCACAAAATAATCTGTAAACCCATCCATATGAATCCTCTCCAAACAATGATGGTATTATTACCATCATTCTCCCTAGAGCTTTAGGTAAGAGCCAATTCAAATGTTGATTTACTCCAGTATTGTATCTAATTAGTAAATGTCCAGAAAATGATGAAAATGACTAGCAAGGAGATGGTCCCCATGATTGATAAGGATAAACATGCTTTTGATTTCGGTTGTCAACTTTCATAAAAATTGAGATTCCTTCTCTGTCTAACAAAGTCTTAAGGAAAATAGAAACAAAAAAAGCTTATAATCAGAAAGATAGTTAACATTTCTGGGACACAGTGAGAAAAAAGAATTTAACACTGACAGGATATATTGATGGCAAGAAAAGCAGGGCAAAAGAGCAAGTAAGAACAGAAACAAAGTTCAAAAGTTACTTTAGCAACAAAAGACAGGAAGTTGTGGATGTCATAGCTGAAGGAATGTGATGCTAACATGACTTGTATTTGCAGCTGCAGTAAAAAGATTACTTGTATAAATATTTATATATTTTATGGAATATACTTATGTATAAGTTGAGTTTTTAAGATAAACCTAGGGTGGAGGTCAATCTAAACGTGTAATGACTTCATGAAGTTGAAATCTGCATGTTATGAAGAACCATAAGTAAATCATAGCCTCAAACATTGAAAATATTTCACAGTTTACAATGTAGACAATATGTAGCAATGAAAAGCTGTGCTGTGTTTTCAGATGGAGCTCACCAATTTATGGTAGTCAGTTCTTAACATTCCACACCTACTTCAAATAAAAGGTTAGAAAGGAAACCCTCATTAGTATTGGAAAGAGCGATAACAGCTACTGGATTTGAGAAACCTATTTTCCTGAAAAATTGTTTTAGGAGAAAGATTTTAAAAAATTTCAACTGATAACCATACTGGCTGACTGGGTATGATGATAAACTGCATCCGGCAGCAAGGTCTCTTATCAGGAGATTGGAGCTTTTGAGGAGCTTAGAACCACCTCTTAATAGTGTTTGTTCTCATATCCACCCTGACCAGAAGTGGTAGCACCTGTCAGGATTCCAGCTATGAGCAAATAGTGAACCTCCAAACAAAAATAAAATACTATGAAAGTATAAAAATACTTATTTATAGCAAAATGACCAGCAATACATCTTATTGGTAGTCAAAGGCATGCAAAAGGCGTTCAAAATATTTTGGCATTAATTAAGCTACAGAGGTTGATATTCTGCTAAACAAAATCAACCAACATGAAAGAACTCATTCATAACATTAATTTATCTCCTACAATTTCTTAAATAAATGAAACTATTCCTGAATATAACTTCAACAAAACTACAACATAAAAAACACACATATCACCGCCTCTTATAATTATGTCCACACTAACATCTATATATACAAAAGCTGAGTATCATCTACCATTTACTTAATTGTGAAAGTAGAATAACTTGTCATATTTTTATTACTTCAAAGCTCCCCTAAAAATTTAATTTTGGCACTAAATGACCCATAAGGAGTAGATATGCCATTAAGCAAACAAAACAAACAAAGGCATTGCATATAAAAGAAGCAGCAGTATCACAATAGCTATAGATCTGTGTAAATTTAGAAACGTTTTTAATATTTTCTCACTAATAATCTTGTTTGTACCATTGGTAACTAGCAGCTGTTGATCATAGGTCAAAGTAGATGATTTTATGATAATTTATTAGCTTAATTATTCTATTAATTTACTCATACCATCGATAAATTGATGGCAATATTTAAGTTTGAATTTGCATGTTATGTTCTCAGCATGAGCAACCTAGGATTTTTTTATTAAGACAACTGTTGTATGCAAGAAAGAATTTTGTTTTATAAATTACTAAGACTGAAAATATCAAGTAAACTTAACATGAAACAAAAGAAATAAAAAAAACAATGTATTAGCAGCTTGAACCCACCCCCTTTTACCAACGACGGATTTCATTATGGAAGATATATAAATCTATATATTAAACTAATAATGAGTAATCAAATGACAAAATGGGCAAAAAATAAGTAACTTTTTGTATCCCAGAAGAAAATGGTTTTACAGGTAGTTTCTCTCTCTCTCTCTCTCTCTCTCTCTCTCTCTATATATATATATATATATATATATATATATATATATATATATATATATATATATATATATATAGAGAGAGAGAGTAATGGTGACATTAGCTGTTTCCTTATAAGGGAACTTTTGTAATTCATTGACCAAACAGCCAGTGCTACCATTGGTTATGATTTATAAAATCTTTCTCTGGAGAGAATTTTTCAGGAAAATGAGTTTCTTAAGTCCAGTAACTGTTATTGTGATTTCCAGTGTTGATGGGTGTTTCCTTCCAAACCTTTTGTTCAAAGTAATGTGTAAAGTCAACATTTTAATTGCCATTATTGTTTCTTTGAGTTACATGGGCTATCCATTTTAGTAGTTGCTTCTGTTGAAAATCTTCAATAAATATATATATATATATATATATATATAGAGAGAGAGAGAGATGCTCCATTTTTTTTTTTTTCCACGAGACTGAATATTCAAGTAATCTTACTGAAGAAAAATATGCGCTCTCCAGCACATATAGGAGAGAGAAAAATAGAATGAATGCCAGTAATAATTTTACATCAAAAACTTGGAAGATTCAGGGATACTAAGTTTTAAATTTAGATTTTATTTAGGTTTCTGTTTTTATTGGTGTTCTTAAATAGTCCATAAGAGTAGTTTTGTGGGGGAAAGGTGATATGTTGTATGATCCTGGATGTAAATTTATCATAAATTTTATATTATGTTAGCATGAGTCATGTTTGTCTTTTGGTGTTGAGTAATGCCTCTTGTTACTCTAACAAAGAAACATTTCATTATCTCAAACAGTGGAGATAAGGATATGGGACCCATAAATATATATAGTCACATTGTGTTATATTATAGATTCCTATCAAAACTCTGGTTGGTTTATACACAAGGCATAAAACTGATTACTGGTTTCATGATCATAACTTAAGGGTTGACTGAAGCACAAGATTGACTTTTATAAGAATATAAAAGTAGTTAAATGGTACTTTCAAGCCTAGCTCAAGTTTATAAGTATGAAAATCTCGGGATCAAACTCATTACGATTGAAGTGAGTTTAAATTCACTACAATCATAAGTATGATCCACACTTGTTGACTGTCACTTTGATGCCATGTGCCATACTAAGCTAAGCATAGTAAATATAAGGACACTTGTGTTGCAGATTTTTACTCCAGTGATGATTTTGTTATTTACCAAGTGTCATATATATATATATATATATATATATATATATGGCTTTGTGCTATGTTTTATTAAGTTTAATAAATCTAAAAATATATGACACATTAAGTGATTGAAGAACTACATTTTCACTTTATCTTACAGAAAGTTTACCAATCTTAATTTTTTAAAAATACGATTTTGCATTTATTTTTTTCTGTTGCTGCTTTTTTTTTTTTATTGAAGACAGGAGACATAGGTTTTAAAATAATTCATGATCACTCAGGCTGCATTAAATTGTCAAGGCATGACACTAATGAAGTAGTAATAAATATACAAACCAACAAAGTTAGTAGCTTCTACTGATTCTCACATGATTGTTTTACTTGCATTGACTTGCAGTTTTTTTTGTTTTTTTTTCCATTTTCCCTCTTTAGCATATGCCTGTTGGTCTTGTGACTGGATTTAGTAATATCACAAGGAGAAAAGACCAAATATTTAATGTGATGACATTGCAGATAGACAAGACAAGCTTTGTTTTGTTCATTAATTGGTTTATGTCACATTCTCAAATATCCTTGAATACAAACTATTTTAATGATACCAAGACAAGGAACTAATTTATAATAGAAACCCTAGACTTACCAGATTAATCATACTGTTTAAGAAGGCCAAAGAATTATATCAGCCAAATCTAACAAAGATGAAAATATTGGTATGAAGAATTTATGGATTAATAGAAAATCCTGATTTTGAAGTACATGAAATAGTAACCTATAAATAATGCCTTACATTTCATATCTATCAATTTTATTTATTTTTGTTAAATGCAGTCATTTCAGAATGTAAGCAATCATGACTATAGTTTTCTTTTCCTTATCTGTTCATTGCCATACACTCTTGGGAAAGATAATGGAATGGTTTCCTCAGTATCTTCTCCAAGGTTTGGAATTCAGTTTTTCTTCTCTTAAGTAGAGGGTCTGGTATACTCTGTTATTCAGTTTGCAGCTTAGGGAGGATATGGACTTATGCCTTTCCCAAGGCCATTTGAGCAAATGTGAATGTTACAGACTAGACCAGAATTTGAACTCTACTATCCATTATAATGCCTACACATCCTATCTATCAAATACAGTTTTTAAAAAAATCCTTTTTCAAATATTGGTCTGAACAATTTGTAGAAATATACAAAATTCTAATTTTGTAGTGCATGAAATAGTAATCTCATAATAGCACCTTCCAGTTAATGCCTATCAAATACTAAAAAACATCCCTTTTTCGAAATATTATTCATGTGGTCATTTATTTTATTAGCCATAAAATGTAGTATATCATATCACTACTGCTATATTTAATATCTGTATTTTGGTGCCAGTATTTTTCATAGATGGCCAATTTAAGATCTGAACAGAATTAATCCTTTATTCATATATATTACACTGGAGTTAATGGCATAGAGAATAGAATAATTGAAAGGAGTTCAAACTCCAACTGCAAGACTTTGCATTCACTTAGCACTAAAGTCCTTAAGAAAGGCATGAATCTAGTTTTCCCTTGAATTGTGGGTAAATAGTATGGCAGTTGGAGCAGTACTTTTGGGACATAAGGCTAGCATCCTGAGTCTGGAAAAATTCACTTTCTACTGAAACTGCAGCAGTGGCAGTATCATTTGATGTGGTTACAGCTCTCTTGTGCACTACAAGTTGTTTGTAGAAATATATATTACATTGATTGTAGCCTTAACAAGTTCATAAGTTTCATTCTTCCAATATCATTGACATCTATTGTTTCCTCCATTGCCAGATTATTTGAAATTTGTTCCTGCTGTTCATTTTCTCTTTATACAAATATTTGTGAGCAATTAGAAATTTGAGAGGAAGGCCATTGTTTGGATAATTAACCGAATTGATTCCAGCCACTATGTTTCTCTTATCTCAAGATTTGATGACTCACAATGATGATTAGCATCATTTGGTTCCCTTTTTATGAGATGAGGAGATTGGGATACTTTTCTTTTGATGGGGCCCACCTTCACCAAGCATAATATGGAAATAAGAGTTGTCGTGGGGAAACTAAAGAGGAATATATAATTAAAAGAAACAAAAAAGAAAAAGAAAACCAGGACAGCTATACAAAAATATAGGAAGTGAATGTTGTAGAATTGATGAGCTGTGCATTATTTGCCTATATCAAATAGTTACTATGGCAACCATGGCATCAATGAATGGTTTGTTTAGGTAAGCAAATCACTTGAAGAACTCTATTATTCTATGAGGCAGCAATATATTTTGGTTTGATTTTTTTTTTTTTTTTTTTTAAGCATTTAGTGTACAGAAGGGTGCTGAGAATATGGACTGAACATGTGAGAAATGATAAGGGGTGGTATAGGGTTCAATTTTTAATTTTCGTTGTATCAGTTACCCCTTGTCTAGATGAATGGATTTATCGGTAACCTTGGAAACCCTCAAACTATGAATCTTTCCTGTGCCGTTAACAACCGTAAATTTTAAAAAGTAAGTTACTCCAAAATTTGCTTGATGAGGAAATGGAACTAATGTCTTTGGTTTAATAACAAAATTAAATTCAGGGGCTTTAGCTTCCATTTCTGAAACATGGTTATCACTGTGTAGCGGTAAAACCATATTTTAAATCTATTAATTTATAATATATATATATATATATATATATATATATATATATATATATATATATATATATATATATGGGCAAATATGACTCTCCACAACTTCTTGTCTTTGGTCGTTCTAAGTA
The DNA here is from genome assembly GCA_964036315.1 of Acanthosepion esculentum. NCBI lineage: Eukaryota > Metazoa > Mollusca > Cephalopoda > Sepiida > Sepiidae > Acanthosepion > Acanthosepion esculentum. Next base: position 48,778,523 of record OZ038480.1, read on the forward strand.
ACCTTTTTCCCAATTCTGCTATCCATTCATTTAAACTTGTTAAATAGGTTACTTGCTATTTCTCCTTTTTCTCTGTTGTTCAATATCTTGTGAGTGTTAAATTTTACATACCCTCTTTCTCCATTATGTGTCCCAGAAATTTCAGCTATCTCTTTTTAATTTTAAATATTTGTTGTTTTTTTTTTGTTCCTATTTTCCTTTAAACTACCTCATTAGTTTCAGGTTCTGTCCATGTCATTCTAAGCATTTACTTGTAGAAGCCATATCTCTGTCACTTCAAGTCTCTTCATCATCTGTGAGGAGATTGTCCAACATTTATTGCCATATCAGAGATTAGATATTACACTCTGCTTTGTTTCTAATTAAATTTTCCTATTTCTTAATACTTTGCTTAGTTTTTGGATGGTCTCTTCACATTCAAATTTTTGTATCACATTTTCCCTTGTCTGTTACTGCACCACTCAGTTTAAATTTCTGTGCCTGCTTGATTTTGACATTTAATATGGAGCTCACATTTTGGCCTTTTTCTTTTACTGACAACCGTGCATTCTTTTAATAGTTAGTCCTTTCTTCTTGTTTTTCTTTACTACCTTGTCTATAGTTCTGTCAGTTTTCAGTAATATTATAAGTATATGTAAAAACAAAGCAATAGAATTAAGTATGGTGCTACTAAGTGATTGGAAGAGAAGAAAATACATGTTATTTTTTTTTTTTTACTCTTGATCACTTGATGGCACAATATTTAATGTTTTTGTCTTCTGCAACTGTTGGCTCTTGTAGCTCAAATGGTAGAATAGCCATTATTCATAGCTTGGCTTTTTAAATTCAAAGGAATGTTTGTCTTGCCTTGAGCTTATTTTTAATTTTTGATCTGTTTTTATTAAATGATAGCTTGAGTAGTTGCAATAAAAAGCAACTGAAATTAAGATGAAAGAAATACTAGTCAAAATTTAATTTATATAGTTGCTAAGCAGATTGGCTTTTTGATGATAATGTCATACAAAATATAAGTTTTCAGCCTTTTTTTTTTGTTGTTATTTATCAGACTTAGACACACATTTCTATAGACAAGGGTTAACCAACTTGGTATGCAGAAAAGTTTACTAAGTTCTACACCTTGTACAATGGTGACTTAGAACTGTGTAAAATAAAGGGGCTATTACAGCAATTTGCTTCCCCACTACTTCATATTTTCTTTAATCATGGATGATTATGCTTCATAGAAGGTTTGCCATATTGGGCTACATTTGAAAGTATATTCTTACTAAATTCTCTTCTCCTTCGTAGCTCAAATTATTTTAAAAGTAGTCCCAAAAGTTACAAGTAGTGACATTCAAAAATTAATAAAGCAAATGTAACTTAATCTGGCAACCCTTTGTGATGGTTAACAAGCTTGATTTGTGTTTTTGATTTTGTAACAAGACTAAGCTTAGTAAATAATTATTCAAATGCTGGGGTGTGAGAAGTAAGTGAAAATCATCAGTGAGATGCAACTTTAAAATCTATGCTTAATTTACTGCCAATGAAACATTAAGAACGATGAATTAAAAACAAACTTATGGTTCTCCATAGCTTCCAGCATTTTGTTTCTCTCGGCAATACTCACTCTTTTATGATCCATGTTTGTTTCTGTGATGCATGTTCCTAACGTCTGTTTGCTTTTCTTTGTTGCCTTTGATGTATCCTGTAAGTGTTAAATTAGCCAAGCTTTCTTTCCTCATATGTCCCAAGAACTTCATTATTTTTTCTTTTAGTTCCTATTTGCTTCAAAACTTCCACATTTGTCACATACTCTGTACACAGTATTCTCAAAATTCATGAGTTGAGCCATGTTGTGGTCATTTAAATCTTATGTTCATTTATGATGATATTGTTCAACAGTCAATGCCAAACATTCTCCAGTACCTAATAAGTCAGGTAGGGGGTGCCTATGAGGGACTTACACATTTTTAGTCTGTGGAGATAAAAAAATAAGTTGCTATCTGTTTCAATGTGGTCAGCATGATGTATAAAAATGTTGTAGGGGGCATAAGTGGATATAGTTGGTTAAAAGAAAAAATGGAAATTGACCCACCACCAAGTTATTACGCACAGGAGCATAGACATTACATAATAGTCCAGCACTAACTATAAATCATAAAGCAACAGTTAAAAAAAAAAAAAATAAACATATATATTTAACCCTAGCACACTAACCATCAATTAAAGTTACACCACTACTAACCATAGGTATATCATACCTGATTTTGAAAATATCAAAAAAAATATTAAATATAAATCTTTATTTGAAATATTTTACATGCAGGTACTTCAAACTTTGTACTTTGAGTTAACATTAGTAGGAACTGAAAAACATAGTATTTAGGTAAGAAAATCAGGTACTGAAAATTGTAATTAAAAATAGGAAAATTTGCGCTTTGTACTATATACCAATGGTTAGTGTTCTAGAGTTAAATAAATAAATAAATTTATTGAATTAGAAAAAAAGAATATATCATAATTTTTATATTTAGTTATGTTTGTGCAAATATGGAGGTGAATCAATTAGTTAATAGCCTGACACAAGTATTAGCTGAGTTTTGATCTGAAAGTTTCACTGTGTAGTGCTTGATCTAAATTAAGTGCATATATAAATGTATATACATAAGTGTGCATATATAATAGTGTAATTAAGCATTTAGATTAGTGGTATCTAAACTTTTTTTTTCTCTCTAGGCTGCATTTTTGGAATTGAAATTTGCTCGTGCCTCACAAAATTTTATGTAATAAAAAATACATTTAAAAATAAAAATAAAACAGAAAGAGGGTTAAGGGAGATAGCGGCAGATTCAAAGTCAGAACATTATCATTGATAACTCTCTCCTCCAATTTGCAAACCCTAGTTACTATATTCTTAATACTTGATATAATGCAAAAATATCACAATGATAAAATTAGTCAATAATTATTTATAACTATTTATACTGAGATTCATAATTACAAGTAGTTCATAATACTTTAAATTTTGAAATCATATTTTTTTTTTTTTTTAAACTGTTTCTAAATCTTTGTCTTTCAATCATTCCACCTCACCTGCTATACTCTTCTGACACACCTATGAAGCATGCTGCACTGTTTAGGAACCACTGCTCTAGGTAAATGATTTCTTCCCTCTGCACAATGCTCAGAAGGAAATATCTCTTTGCCTATTAGTACTTTCTGTGATGTAGCTAACTGATGTTAATAACCATTTTTTCTTTTAGGTTTTTCTTCTTTTTTTTTTTTTGTTTCATCCCCAAGCAAGGTGATAATGCCACTACGATGCAAGTGGTTACTGAGAGAATGAAAGAGAATAAGAAGACTTTAGTGAGGAGTAAAGAAAATAAAAGAACAGAATTCAGGAAGGCAGAAGATGGCAATTGATGTTGCATTTTAATTTTTGAAGATCATAGGTGGTGGGAAGCAAGAAACTGGAAGAGCTCCACAGGCAAGAAGTGTGAGAAAAGAAACTATTAGACTAGAATTTCTGGTTACATCTAGCTATTTCAACAATTTAAAGTGATGAGATTGTTACCAATCTCATAGTATGTCTAAATTCATGTGGTCAAGATACTAAGGAAGAGTAATATTAAAAAAAATTGATAGTTACATCTATTTCAATACTAAAACAATTTTAATGTACCTATTTTTATAACTGTTGTTCCCTTCTCACCACCAAGGGCAACTGGTACATTAATAATTCTCTTAGAATTGGTTATCACCCAATTCATTTTAGGTATTAGTGAGGACCATTCTTCTTCAAACCTTGTGGATTTGCACTACAGAAGCACAAAGAACAGTGCCAAATAACAAGGACCACAGCGTTTGAGGACTTTTAACAGAGGCAACATCTAAAATGGATATTACGTGTAACTTAAAAAGAAAATGACATAATGAACATGTTGGCATTCTCATTGTTTCAAATTTAAAAGATTAGGAAGGAGGACCCCCATCAATACTGGAATGAACGATAAGTTACTGGACTTTTCCTGGAAAATTATTTTAAGAGAAAGATTTTATAAATTTCAACCAAAAGTAGCACTAGCTTTTCAGTCAGTGAATGCCAAATGTTTCCTTATAAGAAAATGGTTAATATTGCCATTATCATAATCTATAATGTCCTCTTTATTTCTTCATTTGTTAATTTTGTTTTGAATGTTAAATTTGTATGAGTTAGTCATGTTTGTTTCATGACACCTGACATTACAATCTGAAAATAAACCAGTTTATATTATTATAAAGATAGGAAAGAGCAAACTCTGTTCTATATTAAGTTACAATGATGGTACGAGACATGGTGTTAATTATTATTTGGACAATAAAGAGAATGTGTTCTGTAGTAAACATGGTAGTTGGCTTGATGATGTTAGATGTATACGTTAATAGTCATATTTTCTGTTTTGATTAGTTGTCCTCCCACAATAGATAACAAAATCCATGAATGATCAAAATAAAAATGGCATAGTATTTGCACAACCTCTTGTACAGCTGGAATCATCTCTAGATATAATACAATATAAAATTTATGTAAATAAAATGTAAATTATATGTATAAATAATACATTTTATTTACATATATTATGTTAATAATACATTTTATTTACATATATTATGTTAATAATACTGTAGGTATGAAAAAAAAAAATTGTGGGAATCAAAACTTGAACAAAAGTAAATTTTGTCAAAATTTTGTGCCATTAGTAAGAAAACAAAGAAAAAAAATACAAGTGAAAAAAAGAGACAACGGAATCAGTGCTGCATGGTGACTGTCTGTATTGCACTTCACTTAGTCAGATTTCATTGAAGTATGAAACTGCCACTCACAATGCAGTGTTGATTCCTATGTTCTCACTATTTTTTTTTATTAATATTCAATCTCCAATATTAAGCACTCTCCCCAATAAATGGCACATTTAAAACTCTGTGTATACATTAATAGAATTTTAGAAATGTAGGTAATAATAAATAGCATTAGAAAATTTTACACATAAATCACAATTTGGTGCTAATTAAGGTTTTGCTTCTTGGAATTATTCTGGAATTTTTAATATTTTTGATTTACAGTCTATTTAATCTCCAAATATAAAAGACCTATTGTAATTGTTTCTATTCTGTTTTTTGCTAAATAAATCGGTACAATCAAAAACTCCATATTGATAAAGTGGTAAAGTTTAACAGTCATACCTGGAAAAAAGTGTTAAAAGGATAGGTTTCCTCTTAGAACTATTACTGTATTACCTTGGCAATTTTTATTGATTTAAAAAGTTATTTGTAGAATTTTAATAAAACACTAACATATGAAACTAGATTTATACATTTTTTTTCTTGAATTGACGACAAAAATAAACACTATTTATTAGTTTGTTTATTTACAAGAATTTTAAATTTACATGATTATAAAAATGTGAACTAATTACAATGCAATATTTATTTTTTACCATTTATATGAACAAGAACAAGAAAATTTAAATAAACATAACAATGAATAAATGTAATTGAGAATTTTGAAAAAAAGTACATGTATAAATCTAGATACTCTTGGTGAATTAGTGAATTTGTGATGAAAGAAATGCCTAGAAAATATATGAATTTATATATGAATTTTTTTTTTTCAAAATGTATAATTAGTTAAACTTTCTTCTACATTTCACATCTTTATGAATAAAAAAATATTGTTTTCGTAGTTATTTCTATAACTATGGTTCAAATATTTTTATAATCGTGTAGAAAAATAAAGTTTTTAATATTTTTATTATCAATTCTTGAGTTCTTGAGGGGAAGAAAATGAATAAGTTCAGTTTCATATGTTTGGGTTTTATTAAAATTCAAAAAGTAGCTTTTTAAAGCAATAAAAATTGATAAATATGTATATGGTAATAGTGGTGTCAAAGGAACCCCCTCCCCAAAAAAAGACATCCTTTTCAGACTTTTTTTGTTTGTGGGTTTGATACATTGAATTTATAACAAAGGCCAATTCTTCTTTATGCTGTGTCTGCTCAGGTCATAGGCAATCATGGCTCTCCCCAATTTCCTTTCCTTAATAAATTTTTTGTTTTTTATTTCTCTTAAACCTTGTTCTACTATCCATTTACTCAATCTCACTATGTTGTGTGTTATTTTCCTCAGTCTTTGTTACCTTCAATCTATAATATGAGTATCAAAGCTCTCTTTCCTCTATGCCTTAGAAATTTCAACTGTCTCTTCCTGATGTTAAGGTATAAGTTTCCTTTTTTTTTCTTTTTTTACTTTTTTTTAAACTTAACTAAATTTTGTTTAAAATATTGTATATTGTAAGGTTTTAAAATTCTTCTTCCAAGTTGCTTTGTTCATTTTAACTAACAGGAATATTACAACATTTGTCTTGATTGCAAATAATTTTTTCATTGTACTTTCAAGACTTTAAGCTGCTACTTTTTTCCACTTAGAATGAGAAAAGAGAATTATGCTGTTATGGATTAAATATAAATAAATTTAGATAACCAAGATATCTATTTTTCCATTTAACTTGTATACTTGTAAAATTGATTGAACTGATTTTTCATGTCAACCATAACAGATATATACATGGAGATTTCATCTAAACAAAGGAAAGTGTTTCTGTGTGTATAAAAGGCAATGCTGGCACTTTTGTTTATCAATATTTTGTTGGTGTCAACCTAAAAAAAGAAAATGATCTACAAACCAAATTTAGAAAACTTGTTCTTTTATAACATTGACCTTTTTACTTTAAAAACTTATTTTTGTCAATCACAAAGTGACTATGAATTTTATTCTCTTGAATTTATTCAGATTCAGGGCAAATGGTTGTATGTAATTTAATGTGACAGTGGACCTTGGTATAAAGAGATTTTACACCAAAGGCTCTATATAAAATGATCAAGTTAAAATATTAAGGCTCATTAGTAATTAATTTTATCATATAACAAGACGTATCTAACTTTGTCAAGGTATTTTGTCTCCAGAATTTGAAGGATTTTTAAATATCATCACTCTCTTTGAAAAAATAAACAGGTATTGTTGTTGTTATTATTACTTCTGTCTTCTTTGGCATTTATTATGTGGAAAAGAAATATTAAAACTGCAAACTAATCTTTAAAAGAAATTGCTTTTTCATTTTCAGGTATGATTGGTACATCTTGTCTGTCATTATTTCCAGGAAACAAATAAAAATCTCAAATTTCATTAGGGGAATTTTTTTTATTTCATCTGGGAGGTGTTTTGGTTCCAGATTCTTGAAAAAAAAGAAAAGTTTATAAAGAATATTGATCTTAATAAAACAATTCCTTTGTGATTAAGTTTTGTTATTCGGTGCTCCATGACTATCAATGATTATTTTCTTTCTCTCTATATACACACACACACACACACACACACACACACACACACACACAAAAGGAAATTCTTTTTTTGCACATATTCTTTTTGCACGGTTTTTGAAATAACACGGTCCTATAAAAAGAACTGATTATTTTTTTCACTATTTTTTTTACTTTAACGCTGTTTAAACATCTGTCCTTATGTGACCACTGAATTTATTGCAAGTGGCAAGTAAACAAATAAGTAACATCAATCAATTATAATTTACAAAATGCCCAAACTCTATATAACATGATTAAGTAACAATTTAGTAAAGTAAAATTGAATCCAATCTTTTTTTTTTTTGTATTGTGATCCCTCACTCTATGCATTGTATATACCTCTGACTGCAAGTAAACACACCATCAGATAACATACAGCAGCAATCATTAGCATCTAGAAGGCCTCCAATCATTTTCTTACGAATGATAACAATGTTGAACAAGTTTTTCAATTCCAATGTGATTTGAAAATGATTATGGCACATTATGAAGAATCGTGAAGAACTAGCAAAAACAAAATCACAGCTTCTGATAACCGAATTTGTATTCAAAACCAGTGAAACAAAAGAAACACAAAATGTTAATTCTATTCAAGATACACATGAAGATATATCACAATTAAATATTTCCAATGATGAGAGTGATTTTGCATCACCAAAAAACAGAAAGCAGGCACATTTACTGTCTAGTAGTGACACTGAATGATCGTTTATATATATATATATATATATATATATATAATTTTATATGTGCAGTACTTATGTATAATTAAATTTATTTTTATATGAAAATTAACATTTTTTTATTAAATATATTTAGAGGGAACCTATCTCTAATTTTCATATGTACACTGTATATTTTTCTCTGGAACATATCCCCCCTCCCATGCAAAAAAGAGAATTATATATATATATATATATATATATATATATATATATATATAATTCCTCACCAGTAGCACAGCTAGAATAATATGTATATTTATTTACATGTAATAGCTCTGTTATATTACATCGAGCACTATTTTATTAACACCAGCACTTAAATGTGATATATATATATATATATATATATATATATATATATAGCACAATAGATGAGAGCATTAAACAACTTGATGTTTTTAATATGATATACTTGACCATACTCTCTGAAACAAAGACCATGTTTATTTGGGTCATAAATCTATGTACTTATTATGCAAAGGAAAAACCACTGACAGGGCAATCATGGGAAGGGTGTTGTGAACATTGAAGGAAATTTAGCTGATAGAAAACAACCCTTATGATATGTTATTAAAAGTGGGGATATTATGGTAAAAAAATTGTTAACCACAAAATTAGCAGACAATTTGCATTTAATCACAACTACGTTTCTGATGTTCACACTCTTGAAATGTATCTTTGTGTCCTGATTTCTTTTTATCAATATCTCTTCTATAAAAACAAAACAAAAAAACATGCACATATATTTTAAAGTTTATTTAGGCAGCAATCTTACATTTCAACTTGTTTTTACTTGATATCAAATGGCATATTTGACGCTAAATAGAAATTCACTGAAAGGTTTAAGATATCTCCTGTCCATTGTATTTGACGGCATATAAGTACTAATATTAAATGTGATGAAATTAATGAATATTATCAATGATAACACTAGTATCCAGATGGGTGATTGCTTGGGAATACTAGGTGCTGTAAGCTTGGATGCACAGGTGATATAATGGATATTTATGTAATTCATTTTTCAGCAGGACAAATCAAGAAAAAATTAGTAATTAGTAGAATTAGTAAAATTATTAGTAAATGGTACAGCCTAGGCTATATTTATGAAGTATTATTTTGGGTAAACGAGCCATGATTACAATTAAATGAAAAATAATGGGAAAAAAAGAACACGAGCCTATAAAACTTTATTATATCCAAAGGTAAGAAAACAAAATAGAAATCAAGCAATTATTACAATTGAGCAAAACCGTACAGTTACCATTAAATTCGGTCAAAGATTTTTCCTTTATATGATCTGTACAACCTGCATCTTGTAAACGTCTTAGTGGAATAATTAGGATATAAAATTTCTGACTGTATTTATACCAATGCAACCAGAAGTTACTGCAAGAAAAATATTAATGCAACAAATATATTTTACAAATATATAATTTGATTTATTGCATATAATTTTAGTATAACAAAGTACTAATATTAAATGTGATGAAATTAATATAATGAATATTATCAATGATAACACTTTTAATCTGCATAATAGCCTTTTAAATAATGACAACAGGTATATGAAAGTTATCCTAAAGTCTAAGCAAATAGGAGTTGCCAGGTAGCTAATTTCAGCTGACTATCATGAATTTTAAACCTACATATGGCATATAAGACGCAGGGAAATTTTAAAAGATATTATTAGTAAAAATAAGTGTGCCTTATATACTGTCAAATACTGTAATTGAAAACTCACACATTCTCTCTCTCTCTCTCTCTCTCTCTCTCTCTATATATATATATATATATATATATATATATATATATATATATATACACACACACACTGGTACACCTTGATTCCATGCATAAGGTTTTAATACACACCTGACAATTGCCTTCTGCATGAAACTGTTGTACCAAATGCTGAGAAAAAAAATATAATAATTAGTATAAATTATAACTCTTTTTATATATATATATATATATATATATAGCACATTTTTTATTAACACTATCACTTACTGTGTGTGAGGTGAGTGTTGATGAGACAAATGTTTTTTATTTCAGAAGAAGAAATGATTAATTAGACTTACAAGATATTACAGAACAAGAGTTGCATACCAGAGGAAGTTTTGCCATGTTTCTATTGTTTTATTTTCATATATACAAGGGTGTAGCAATAAATCTGTAACCTGACATACTTAGCTGAATTTGGTTCTAAAATTTTCACTGTATAGTGTTTGATCTGATTAATACTCACCACTGAATTAAGGACATTGAAAAAGGAGAAGTATACATTGAAAAATATTTGAGTAAAAATGTTTTTGTATCTTTAATGCTATGTCCCTTTGGGAGCCCCTGCTGTTTGCCTCAGGGTTCTTGATAAGATCCAGAAACGGATATGCAATGTAATTGGCCCCGATCTGTCATCTCGTCTGCAGTCTCTCTCTCACAGACGTGACGTTGCCTAGCTCTGTCTTTTTTATAAATACTTTCACGGTAATTGCTCCGAGGAGCTGCTTTCGCTGGTTCCTAGGCCTCATGAATTTAAACGTCCCACGAGGCTGGCATCCCGTTCCCACCCCTTCATCGTTGAAAATGTTAGATGTAGACGTCTCTTCTACTCCAATAGCTTCATGTCTCGCACATCTCGCCTGTGGAACTCCCTTCCTTATTTCTGCTTCCCTGACAAATACAAGCTCCAACTATTTAAGTGTAACGTCAATCGACACCTCCAGCTGCCTTGATCATTTCCCTTCTCTACATCCTTTCACCTTTCATTCCCATCTGCTCTTGCTCCAAATTTTCTGTAACCCCCTAGCCTTAATTGATCCACTATCTTTCTCCACATCCTTTCCTTTACCACTCCTATCTGCTCTTCCTCCAAACCTTCTGTAATCCCCTGTGTACTAGTGGCTTCCAGCCTTGCTTGAGGTGATATGCTTAAAAAAAAAAAAAGGTAGGTAATCATTGCTCTCCATGGATTCCCTTGACATAGGAAAGATAGTGAAGTGGTTTGTCATTGCCCTTCTCCACAGTTTTGAATTCAATGCTGACCTTCTCTTAAACTGGCTGTCACTTGAGGCTAGGAATCCCAGTCTACTCTATTTAAACTATGAGATGTATTTTTGCCTTTCTCAAGGTCATAAGTACAAAAAAATGCAACATACTTGGCAAGAATTTGAATTCTTCTCATCCATTCCACTTTTTGCACCAATAACAGTTAGGTTACTTGCACACCCCTATGAAGGGTACATTTATTAATAAACCTTAAGTAAACTTTCTCTATAATCCATGATGAATTTCTTGAATTATCAGTTCCAAAAGAGCCATTTGCTGATTTTTAGCTGTCCTGTTTCTGTACCTGGTTTTATGCATTATACTAGTTGTTTTATGTAATTCATTTTGCAGTTTTTACATGCAAATTTCTTAATTTTTATCAGATTTCAGTGTGATTTTTTAAATATTTACTCAGTGATGTGTGGATTTAAATTAAAAATGGGTTTACAGTTATATGTTGAAACAATGGTTTCTGTACAATCATTTAAGTTAAACAATGTTGAGCCTGGTTAGTATCCAGATGGGTGATTGCTTGGGAATACTAGGTGCTGTAAGCTTGGATGCACAGGTGATATAATGGATAATGGCTTGGAATTGTTAATTGGTGAACTGAATTCAAATTCCAGTTAAGTTCATAAGACTTGAATCTCTAAATCATTATTATATTATCTCACAAAAAATTCTTACAATCTAAAAATATTTTCTGGCTTTAAATAACCTCCCAAGGGTTAAGATATAGAAAATGAATCAATAAATTAAAAATGGCTATAAAATAAAATTTAATGAAAATGTTCATTTTAATTTATTCTTGAATTTAATAGTCTTGGCATTAAGATAATTTTTTGTTTTTAAAAAAAAAAAAAATGTAACCTTTTTAAAAAAGGTTACAGAATTTATTCGACAGTGGATGCTTAGATATTTTAGTGTAGTTGCTATTATGTTGGATGTATAAATGACTTCTCAGAATTATTGACAATACAGAATTTGTTTAATATTTTATAAAAACTACTATTTAACTCCTTCCCTCGTGTAGACATGTATATACGTTTTTACTGAAAGTGTTATTTTCAGAGACAGATAAATAAACACGTCCAAAATATAATGTTCAAAAACCAGCTACAGACATGATTATATGTTGATCTTGGTTCTTTTTATGCCCTTCTGAGCTAGAAACTAGTCAAATTGTCAATTTATATGTCTAGTAAATGTGTTACCTACTGCTTGGGTACTTCAAGGTGCTTCAGTTTCTTAGTTACTATATTAAAAACAAATAAAATATTTGTCCGAAAATGAAACGTTTCTCCCAAAATAATTGGTGGGTAAGGGGTTAAATATTACAGTAAGAGTTACTTTCTATGTAGTTAATGAAGTATATTAAATCTTTTCGGATGTTGAATCTCTATTATGCTCAAAATTCCAAATCACTTTTGGGCAAGACGTGGCTCTTTTTACATTCATCTGACATACTAAGAAATTGTAATTTAAAACTAAAAACTTATTTGAAAATATTGTAGAGAACTTAAATTAAACAAAAAGTACGTCTGTTATTTTTATCATAAGGCTCTTGTCTTCCCTGAGGATATATTATGTTTTCTACTTCTTGTTAGATCAGGTTTAGGCCTGATACTGGTAACATGTAACCCAGTACAATCTGCTGCATGGACAGGTGATTGGAATCTAAACCAGTTCCTCCACTATCTTTTCTGTGGGTGAGGAGATTGGCATGTCACCCCCATAGAACCAAAAACAAGATCTCTCAAATGGCTAACATGCACACACATATATAAGACTAGGATGGGTCTCAAGCCTTGAATAACAACCTTCCAAGAGATGGTGTTACAATAAAAACATTGTTAAATTACTGTGAGTGTCTGAGTTGGGTGTCAGGAAGAGCATCCAGCCTTCTAAAACTTGGCTTCAAATCATTTAAAAATCCTCTAGGCAGGACCCACTGTGTTTTGTGTGAGATTAATTCTAGTCCTGCTTCAACAAAGAAACATGGTCATGTATGTATGTTGAGTGTCATTCAGTATTGTTCATAGACCTAAATACAATGCAGAAATTTGTTTCTTCAGATTTAAATGCTTGAATCTAAAAAAATTTTTATTCGGAGTACAAAAAAAGCAGGATTGTGTTTAGTAAATGTTTGGCACAAAGAGATTATTGGGATTAATCTGACAAACCTCTGTTTTTATGTCTGTTTATAATCAGTATTACAGGAAAAAAATTTGATATAGATATTTTTTCATAGTCCTGCATAAAGTTGAAATTGTGCAGATGTCTGAAGACAGATTATTTTAACTTATTTTGATAATTCCATAAAATCTTTTTACAGCTGTTCAACTAATTTGTCATAATATGGATGTCAGATAACAACAATGGTTACTATGAACACTGCAGGAAATAAGATCATAACTAACATTAAGGAAACACAATCTACCTCTGCCTAAATTTGAGCTCTGTTTGCCGATTCCTTTTTCCATGTTAACTATCAGACCAATTCCACATCATCACATACTTGCAAATTTCTATTATAGATGTCGCCCATATACATTTGTGTTAATTTGGGTATTTCTTACCTTTTAGATTTAATTTATCTTTGTACACCATATTGAAAGTTACACACACACACACACACACACACACACACACACACACACTCTCTCTCTTGTAGGGTGCTGAAAGTCCTTGATCCAACCAAGAAGCTCTTAAAAAATCTGATATTTGGTAATTTGATCAGTTTATGATGTGGGTTGGAGCTGATAAGTTTTCTGCACTTTGTACATGCAGTTACCTCATATTGGTTGATATCAGTACACACATTCCTACCACAAAATTTATGAACATTCTCATTGGCTTTCACTTGCTATTTAGAGCTTTAATCTTCATTTTACTGTCAAAGATGGTTCTAAATCTTGAGCAGATGGCTTTTTTAGCAACAATTTATCTAACAAAAAAATATTGCTCTCAGATTTTATTTAATCTGAAGCAAAAACTAATCCAGTTGAAAACACAGATCTGGATAATTGTCCATATAGTTTGTGAATAGACTAACTTGAAGTTTTGATTCCAAAATAAAGTTGATTATATGTAGATAAAAATATATAAACACACACACATGTACACTCCTTGTTCAGTTATTCTTGAAAGCCCATATCTGCTCAGTTTCATATCCGAAGCATAAAGTAATTTCTGAAGAATTAATGGATTTCTATTCCTGTGTTATTTTAGATTCTACAAGTATGTAAATAGGCTGGTTTGGTAGTTAAATAATCAAAAGAAGTTCAATAAATATTTTTATAATAGAATATCAATGTTTATGTGAGATAATGAATCTTATTTAATCATTTTTGATTACTTAGTAAATATAAGAGGTAAAACCCTAAAGAATGCCTTATAAACTTTGGATTTGTTGTCACCAGGAATACAGTTGCACTGTAGAACAAGGTTAGATTTGCACCCAATCTAATCTTTATATCTTTACCTATGCTTTTTAAGATAAACCTTTCAAATACAAAATATTGCTAACACATCTTAAGTAGGTAAGTGGGCCCTGGTTTAGCATGATGGTCTCCTGGGACCGTAATTGGTAGGGCACACTTTGGATAATGAAGTTTCTCTGGAAAAAGGAATATAGGTTAGATTCCTTTTAGCAAGCATGTTTTCTTAGTAAGGACTTATCAAACTCTAGGGCAGTTGATATTAAAATAAAAGGCATGTCAACTCAAAAGATGTGTATCTACTAAGAATAACATTTATAGTAATAAGAAATTATATGGTGCATTTGACCAACAAATGTTCATTTAAGAATGTTAAACAAAATAGACAAATTGTCTATTTCAAAATATTTTTTTCCAATTGATGGATTAATTATATATCTGTCTATATTTTTGAGATGAGGTATTGTAACTATTTAAACTATTTACATTGTTCGAACTGTTGTCCTCATCTTTATCATATTCATAACTTTTGTATGCTTGATCCTTCTTCAGGTGATATATATTGATATACATCCCCAAAGACACATGGCCCAGTGGATAAAAGCATTGGTTGAAGTAATCAAAAAGTGACTTGATCTAAAGTGTTGGGAGTTCCATACTCTGACCACAACAGAAGTGAACAAAAAAACTTGGAGATTTGAATTATTAAAGGGAATTGACTGAAAACAGTTATTCAGAAAAGGCATCACATGTGGAACTAGAACAATCTAACCCCCATGGACTAAATAAAGGGTTCAGTTCAAAATTCCAACATATATCACCTGAAGAAGACCAGAGCATGCAACAGCTGAAATGTTGTGAATATGGGACAATAAAGAAGAGGACAACAATATAAATAATTTCCATATGTTGGGTGAAATTTTAAAGGAGCTATACACAGTTCATGCCTAAGTATTTTAAGCTATCAAATAATTTCGGTCATTATCAAGAATTAAATCCTTATGATGTCTTTGTACCTCTATGTTAAATATATCTAAATATTTTAATGTTTAAAAAATTTTGTGTATTTGAATATTTTAACAAAATCATTATTTGGCTTGGATTGGTTGAGAAAATTAAATAGGAGTTTTGTTTTCCTCCTGATCCTTTCTGAGGTGAACATTTTTTTTCTAACTAAGGAAGGATGTGCATTGTGGTCATCAGCTCAGAATGAGAACTCTGAGAGCTGAGTTTGAATTCCAGGTGGTTTTGTTACATCCACTTATGTGCAAATACCTTTGGGAAAGGTATGAATCCATCTCTTCTCCCCCAGTTATGGGTTGAATAACAAGACAGACTGAGTCCTATAGCTTTGGTTGGTAAACAGCCTACCTCAGAAAGAAATTGCAATCTACTCTGGGAAAACCTGCCCAGTCAGTCATGAATCGAAAGCGATATAATTGCCAAAGTGCATATCATGTATGATGGCACTTAACTGACTGAAGAAAGTCTGTTATCTTTAGGGTAGATTCTTTCTTCGTGTTATCTTTCTTTATTTATGCTCTTATCATTTCTTTGAATTTTTACTGATATATATATATATATATATATATATATATATAAAATATTGGTAAAAATCATAACAGGACTTGTTAATGATGGAAGTCAGTCAAAAGCTTGAAATAATTATGACATAAACTGTGTACAGTATCTTCATAATTTCAATCTTAACATACAGAAATTAATTCTTCGATAAGATGAAAATATTTAAAAATCTCCACAATTTGTCTATTTGACAAAACATTATATAATACATATATGCACACATACACAAAAAAATCTTTCAAATTTGTCCATTTTTTTTTTTTTTTTTTTTTATGCACAAATATTTTTCTAATTTTTCCGTTTTCCTTTTTGTTTTCTTGTAGAATGGATATAGCAGAAAGTATGATGCAGCGTTTACGTGTCGGAGGGAAGACAAAGAATAGATTTTCCCCTACAAAAGAGGATATTTTAAATACAATTGAGCAATTCAGGGACAAGCCAGGTGAAGAAAATTTAATTTTTAAACTTGCTTACAAGAAAACGTATTGAGGCTTAAGGGAAATTTGCTTCTCCAAAATATTTATTGCTACAATTATTTGTGGCATTTGTTTTTGATTGGAGTATCTGGCCATCCTCAGATGATGCCAGACTTTCATAGCTCTGTACTGAGTCTTAAATTGTAATCCTTATCTTTGGAAATTATCCATTCCATATAGATAGAAAATCAGGAAAATAAGGAAATGTTTTTAGATATTTTAGTAAGCTTTTCTTCGCATACAAAAAATGTATACAGTTGAGCTGGCTAAATGTAACTCCTATGTAAGTCCTATGCAACAGTTTCTTTTCTCAAACTTCTTGCTTGTGGAACTCACCTTCAGGCCCCATGCTTTCCATCCAACTTCAAACTGCAAAAATTTAAATGCAATGTCAGTCACTATCTACTGTCCTCCTGATTACTCTCACCTCTTCCTGCTCATTATTAATGTTTCGGTTCCTAATTCTTTCACACCCAGTAACTCCATGTGTCTTACTAACTTTTACTGCCTTGCTTGAGGTGAAACTGATTTATGTTTCTATCTAATGAATGTATTTAATTTCCAAACAGTTGTAATCTAGCATTTTCAATCGTACTTCTAACCATTATCAAGATCAGGGAAGACTGTAGATGTAATTTTTTTAAAAACTTTTAATAATTTTTAAACACCTCATTTTGCTATTTATGCCTTATGATGATTCATACACATAGTGATATACAAGCAAATTCTTCATTGGGCTAAATGTATTTATCAGTTGTTAAATATGTTTAAAATCCCAGTTCCATAACTAAATTAGATTTTACTTACTTTATAGTTTCTTGAGAAGCTCAAGAATCTGAACCCCCCTTCACTTTTTTTTTTCTTCAACAGTTAATGTTGTATACTATATGAGTTTACAAGTATTTGCTCTATAGTTGTGGGAATATCATTACCAGGCATTCTAATTATTTATTACCAAACAAATAAGTTGACCTTCTGTATAACGTGGTATTTGTATGTTGCATATAAAAATTTGTTGTTTATGCATCAATGTGAAAACACCAATGTGTAAGTTTAAAATGTATTCAGAAATGGAGAAATGACTACTATGTTTTCCTTGATTTTGATAATGGCCAGAAGCATGGTTGGAAGTGCTAGATCACAAATATTTGAGATTTGGAAAATATTTACATTCCTTAGGCCCAGACATGCATTCTTTTATATATGAAGAAGAAAAAAACATTCCTTGTTGATCTTATTTAATCAAACTTGTATTATGAAAGACTGCTGCATAAATACTCAGAAAACTAATATATAATATTTTTAAGAAAATACCATGGAGTTTAAGAGTGTGGGTGTCTACTTTTAGAGAATTATTAAAATGTTTAGGATAAAATTATACCAAATATCTTAGTGGTTTGGAATGCTATAAGATATATAAAATTCAGTTTAAAGAATGATTTGTTTGAG
Organism: Acanthosepion esculentum; assembly: GCA_964036315.1. Taxonomy (NCBI): domain Eukaryota; kingdom Metazoa; phylum Mollusca; class Cephalopoda; order Sepiida; family Sepiidae; genus Acanthosepion; species Acanthosepion esculentum. Next base: position 48,796,621 of record OZ038480.1, read on the forward strand.
TAAAGTAAGAGTTTGACAATCATTTACTTATTTTTAAAAACCCTTACAGTACAAATCAATCCCTTACATTGTTTTATAATTGTGTTATTCTGTATGTATTGCATTTGTATGGCTTTGTCTGTGTCCATCTTGCTTTTACTCATAAATGTAATGTATATAAAGTTACGGTCAGTTTCATTTAGTATTTTAATTAATTGATCTCACTCTCTATAAATTAAGTCTGTATTTGGGGAAAAAATGTTAGAATATCAAATATTGAAGTAGCACTGATTTCAACTTTAAAGACCACAATGTTGTAGAACATTGTACAACTCCAATAACTAGCTTCTGGTTTTTATGTTAATTAAAAATTTTGGGAAATTTTGTGTATAGTGGAACATTATTTGGCTTAGATTAGAAGTATGCCAACAACAACATATCCCCATAATTTTATTCCTTATCGGTGAAGAGTTCTTTTTTCTAAAATCACTTTGTTTTACTATCCCTGTATATCTTTAGACATTTTGAGTAGCTGTTTGTTACTATTTTACATGGATTTATTTTGCCCAATTTTGTTAGTTTCATCTCCGTGCTTTGGATACTAAACTTTGTAACCTTCTCCAAATATCTGTTGAGAATGTTGAATTTCAAAGCTTATAACTGTCAATTCCTAATAATGTGGTCAACCATGTTTTTGGTGCACATTTCTACATGATCCAAACCAGGGATTGAAATTTGTTATTTCTTGGGAGCCAGAGGGGATTTACCAGATCATAAGATATTTGAGCAGTGATATTTATTTTTCCCCCACCTTAATTTGTTATTTATATAGTAATCTGGGGCTGACAAGTCCTTTTTAAATGTGTTAATGTTTGTGGGTTATGTACTTTGATAAACTCTTTAATTTTGATTGCATTTTTTAAAAATTTCTTTTACAATTTTTGTCATTTGTTTCATTCTTTTTCTGGTGATGTGTTGTCATTTTCAGATTTATAAACTGTACAATTTGGAAATTAATCTTCATTTCAAGGACTTGTTAGTGACTGGTTTTGTTGCACATTTCTCATCAGTAAAGGTTTGTAACCATGTGAAACAATCTTGTAATAGAAATGCTCTTTTTAAAAGGAAAGCTTTCATCTTGGGGGATTTGTGTTACATAATTTTCCTCTTCCCACTCTGCCTTTTCTCTTTCATATTTTAGATTGGTTTACTTGTTGATAAATATTCATCATTGCAACTCTGTTCATATTTTTCTATGTTAAAATTGCAAGTTTTGATGTTGACTTGAGATAAGTCGTTACTGTTTTTTTTGTACTTAATTTTCTAATAAATTCATGGTCAGTTTTAAGACAAAGGAATGTTAAATTAAGTAGTTCTGGAAAGTTCCTGATCCATCCAAGAAGGAAAAGATAATTCTGTCATTTAGCCAGATTTTGAGAAATGGATCAAGCCAAGGACTTTTCGACACTCGTACATATTCTTGAAAAACTAAGATCAAGCTTAATATGTGAATTTCATGGAAAATTACTTGTCTTTTGCCAAAATTAGGGAGCTTGATTGTATTTTTAGAAGTGTATTTGTCAAAGTTTTAATTTTTGACACATAAAATATAAATAATTTAATCATTAGGTTTGTTCTCTCTCAGAATAATAAACCATTCTCAAAATCTTTGACTTTTGACTAAAATCTTGGTCATTGTGAAAAAGAATCCTGTCATGGAGTTGTGAGTGAGAAGGAAATATTTATTAATGTAAAAAAAAAACAAAAAAACATTATAGATATTAAGTTTAGCTCAATTTGGCACAAAGCAAATAATAACTTTGTGGAAAGATTGTGTTGTGTCAGTTTAACAAATACAGAAAATTTACCTGTTTTAAATCAATATTAAAAATCCTGGCTCATTATTTACAAAGATAAGCTTAGTGTCATCCAAGGCTGGAGGGGAGAAGTGACAAGTAAGAAAATTGTCTTGTATTAATCATCCAAATAGAATACACTTGCTTGTCTTGTAAATCAACATTTGCAATCTTTGCTTTTTTACCTGGACTTGACATTCATGAAGGTTAGTTCAGTGGCCTCACTAGGGGTGTTCATACTACACTAGATGACACCATCAGAATAAGGTGACATCAAAATTACCATATATGAAAGTTTTGTGCAGTTTTTTTAAAGTTTTTTTTGTTTTCATTGCTGTATTTGTGAACATTTACTAACAACTTTTTTAGAATGAAGAAATAATTAGAGGATTTTGTTAGTATTTATATAAAGAAATATTACATTTAAACAATTTAAAATTGTATTCATTACATATTATTCTCAGAGAAAATTGATAAATAACTTGTATAAAAGGTGTTTTAGCATAAAAGTTTTAACATAATTTTGATGTGGTTCTTAAACATTTTTACTTCTTCTGGAATTTTACCTTTCACCCAAATAAAATGATATAATTTTTCTTTTTACTATTGTTCACCCAATACAAAGCCTAAGAGACACTCAAGGTTACTAAATGGGGTTGTTGTAAGTTGTATATGATGAGGAGATATAAAATGGTTGACCCTTAATTTGAAGAAGTTAAGTTTGTAGCGATAAGAGAAGCATCCTCTCGAGAGTCTGTTCTGTATTACAACAGATTTTGGGAAGAAACTGAGTGGAACTTACTCCTTACCAATAAAATATGAATTTGGTGTAGATGGTATGGTGGGTCCTAGCTGTGAAGGTCTGGATTAGTTGAACCAAGAAATGTTGTTCGCTTCAACATTTGCCATTAAATAGATAAATTAATAGAATAGTGAGAGACAAGAAATGTTTAATCTGTAAGAAAGGGGCTGAAGAGTTGAAAACAATTCATGACCCATAAGGCTACAAAAATGAATGTGAGTGTTAGGTAGCTCTGGCTCAGATGTGGTAGTAATACTCTATTTTTGGTCTGATCTGATTCTTGTAGAAACAGAGCATGGTTGGTGGAATCGGGTAGCTTTCTGGAGCAATACAGAGAGCTGATCATTTTTGTAGCAATTTTTTTAGCAATGGATCATATATATGAGTTCCACTTGAGGACTGGTGTGAACTGGTGTGGCCATTAAAATCAAGAAGCTTCATTGAGAGTATAAACGTTCATCATGACAAAGAAAACTCAGTATCTATTCTGCGATGATGAAATATTACTAGTTTGGTTTTGAATGTACTGCAAGTTACAAGCCTGTTCCTCTCCCATTGAGCTATGCATGAAAAATCAGTGGAGAGATCAGCTGTCAGGCTCTGGTCATCTCCAGTTTTGCTGGTGTTCCTATAAATTGTGCTGTTGTCTGTATATATAAGGTGCTATGGATAAATTATCATCAAAACTGAAAATAACACTGACATCTCATTATAACAGATATTTACCAAAATGACACAAAAATATTTTGAAAAACAAGAGTAAATTTATTCAATTAAATTGCCATTGGCTTCAACCACAGCCTCCAGATAACTTCACAATCTCCTGCAACTCTCCTGAATGGTCACCTTGTTTAAGTTGGTGAATGCTGCCATAATCCTTGCCTTCAATTCATCCTTTCGTGTTACAAGGAGTTTTGGTGGTCCCTCGCTCAACTGCACCCCACACATAATAATCAAGGGGGTTGCAGTTTGGAGAGTTAGGTGGCCAGATATAAGGGGTGATCACTGAAATGGTCTGATAACCATGACTAGGTTTTCTTCCTTGTGTGGCATGGTGCAGAGTCCTGTTGCCAGACATAGGGTCTTCTAGCAGCCATCCTCTTGACCCAGAGCAGCACTACCTCCTCAAGGCACTTGATGTAGGCCTCCATATTGAGTCTGAGGCTCTCACCAACAAATTTGGGAGTTCTTTTCCTATCTGATTAGAGTGAGTTTTCCAAGCTGCCATACCTTTTTAATAACCATTAGACTCTTCCAACTCTTTCCGAATCCTGTGCACTGACTGATTGACAACCAGACATTCTGAAATGTTCATATTGGAGCTTCTGAAATGAATGCCAAGCTGTACAATATGCTGTTTCCAATTTTCTGGCAGAGTGAATTGCATCATAGTGCTCTTTTTCTTGCAGATAGTGCCCAACTGATCTTATACTGTGCAGTCAACAAAATCAAAAACAACGCATATGCGTGAAATTAAAAATATAAAATTGACACATTTTATCTGTGTGTGTATGTATGTATGTATGTATATATATATATATATATATATATATAATGTTTACTAGTGATCTAAGAATGTTCTTAGGCAGATAATTTATATATAGCACAAAAAAGTAGGACTTAGGGCCTTAGAGGATGCCTATATTGATGCCATGAGCATTAGAGAACTGGCCATTAACATCCTTCTTGGACTTACTTGAGAAGAGGCACTTGATAATTGAGATGCCATAACTGGGGAGGTTGTGTAGCAACCCTCTATGCTACACCTTATTAAAAGCCTTCAAGATATCTAAGGCAATTGCTCATGTGATGGACTTATTTTCAAGTATTACACTGATTCTGTGTAATGAGAATTAAGAGATTAGCAGTGGACCTAGAGGAGTGAAAATCTATACTGTTCGTCACTCAGGAGGTTGTTACTGTGGAAGTGATTGACAACATTCTTGTTGATGATAGCCTCAAAAGGTTTTTCTGATAACACTGATGAATATAATTTCATGTCCACTTGAGCAGAAAGTGACTCAAGCTTATGTTTAAAGTGGATTTGTAGCCCACATGTATGTGAATTTTGGACAAAAATTGCTCATGCACTTCTCCTTTTGGGAACACCTCAGATACTAGGTAATAACCTTAGCTCCATTCCTGAAGGAGAGGAAATGCCTGGAGGCGCTCTCCCCCACACACACTGGGTTAACTGTGATAAATAGTAAATAAATTACTTTTTATTTTAGCTGTTTCACTAAAATAAAAATCTAACCTTTTAATCAAAATTGTTTTGCCAGTTGTAATGTCAGCTTGTCCTAAATTAAAAATTTAGTGGCCACTAAGTGAAGATAAGGACAGAAAAATTGTTGGTTAATAATTTTTCATATTAATTTTTGTTTTCTAAATTTAGAAAAATTTTGGATGTTTTAAATATGAATTTTTTAAAAAAATCTGTTGGTGAAAGCAGATGCTTGTTGTTTTTGATGTTGATTTGTGAGTGCATAATTGAAAGCAAATCAAGTGTAACATAAAGCAGATCAAAGATAGAAAGAAGAGAACAAAGCTGAAAAAAATAGCATCAGGTAAAAATTGCATTAAAAAAAAACAATGTAAAATGCTGCTTAAAACTGAGCAGTATATGCATAATTGAAAAGATATAATCTTCCTACACCCAAGAATAGAAAAAAAAAGGGTAGTAATTAAAGAAATTTGGAGAGTAGTTGATTCATGTTAAAATCCCTGCTCTGTTGCTCCTTCCCTTTTGTACTGGAAAGCTATCAGAATTTTAGTTTGGGATGTTACATTGGCAATTATCGTAGTGTTCAGAGTAATTAGGGGATGAAAAAAGTTTTTCCCCCCTCTTTAAATCTCTTTAGAAGATTTCATTATTTAGATTTTTACATTGATTTTCCAGTATGAAAAAAAACCCAACTTAATGATGGTAGCAATAAACTTGTTCAGTCTGTTAGATTCTTTATTTCAAGTTTAATGATTTGTAAGCAGAATGAAATGTGATATTTAGAGGTGAAATTAAAGTTCACAGCACCTTAATAGGTAGTTGTTTTTATTTTTATATATTTTGTTTTTATTTTTTGTACCAAGAGAATGAACAAATGATTGTTATATACTTGTCAAGTTGTGTAGCTTAACCTTTCATTAGTACTGTGGCTTTTTCAAATGGCCATTAAAATATTAGAGATATATCATTTAGTTCTTAATTTTCCTGTTATATGTTGTCTTGAGTGTTCTTTCTGTTTTTTATGGTGTAACATGAGAGAACTATAGTAGAAAGATTTATTCTCCTACTTTTATTTCTCCCATTATGTGCATTATTATATCTGTGATATAATAACACTGTACTTCATGTATGGAATAGCTGAAAGGAAAAATAATGACAAAGATACTTTGTTCTCAGAGAGACTTTTATAGCACTAAGACATACACAAAACTCGTATATATATATATATCTATATCTATATATATATATATAATGGGTGCAACAGCAAAATTGTCCAGTTGTTACATTAAGCTTTGAACCATTGTATCTTAACAATTAATGATAACTTACTGGAATTCTCCTAAGTTTTTGTAACACTATTGGACTCTACTTTGAGTAATAAGGATGTATATTTACTCTCTGAGCTTAACAGAAGAATCATGATGAAATTGATCGTAAATGAAAATGATATGTTCATCATTAATTAATCATATCTAAGGATTGGAAGATCATGAAGAATTGAAATTAAGTTCAAATATATATGTATTATTCCAGGATCATTTTCCAACTTATTCAAGATGATCTTCATCTTCTTTAACATTCTAACTGTCTGTCCTGGGGTGCACAAGGTGCCTCACAGGTTTCATGTACAATTCCATTTTCAAGTCTTTTTTCACTGCTCTTTGAACTGAAACTCCTATCTCATGTGCCACATGTCTTATGGATTGAATTGGATAGTTTCTAATTACTAACGAGTAAAGAGTCAGCTAAACAGTAACCATGGTAGTCTGAAGGAACTTGAGGACCAATGACAGTGACATAATTGGTTACCACTGTCTAGGGCCAACAACAGGTATGTTGCATATTTGGTTGCCATTGACCAGGTTCAATGCCAAGCATTATATATTCCCAAAGGGAAATGGCACCATGGGCTTGTAAGCTGGTGGGGAGTCAAATTTAGCCTTACTTGGTGGCTGCTGTAAACAAACTGAATTTGGCTGCTGCTCTCGTCACTGTATGAACTGATGTCACTAAATAGCTGTCATGTGACCCACATCATGTGACTCTACCAAAGGAGGATAAGTACCTTCTGTATCCCTACAAATGGATAAATAAAATTAAGAGGTCATGTTAAAAAATGAACTTGCACATTTCAAAAATTCAAGTATACAAAAGAAGTTTCATTCTATTTTCAATAAACAAATAAAACTGTTTGAAATTCACAAAAATAGTATGACTAAAATCAAAAATTTCTTTGTAGTTATTTGACAAATGTATTGAGAAAGCTACATGAATAATCATGAAAATTAAACTTGCTACTTGCTAAATATTAAGGAAAAACATTTTGTGGACTTTTCAAATGCCTCACTGTACAAATGGAGAGTTAAGCAACATTTTTTTATTTTTTATTAGTATTTGTTTTACTTTTGGTACAAAGTCACAGGTATGGGTCACTCAAAGAGAATCAAACTCTTTATGCAAAAAAAAAATTCTTAAAGACTAGTTTTCTAGCCATTTACTCTCCATTAAGGAATTCAGTATTATTCTAAAGCATCCATTTGGGACTTTATGCCCCAAAACGTTTTATCTTTTATGGTTAAACTCTTTTAATTAAAATTGAACTTTTTAAGCTTTTCCCAAGATTAACCTGGAAGTGTTTGGTTGAGAAAGTCAGTTTCAGGAAATATTTCTTCAGTACACTTATTCTTTTGTTGTGTCTTACAAACATGAAGACATTATATATATATATATATATATATATATATATATATATATATATATAACCAGAGCCCCATTCCAATGGAATCCATAAATGGAGATCCCTTTATATGTATTTTTTTTCTATTTTTAGTAGATGAAATATTTTATAAAATTTTTAGGTTAAAAATGATGAATACCACTTCTGGGTAAAGAAAGGTAAATAGAAGGCCAGTATTTTAGTTGACAATGGGTGAAAAGTGCTGAGACTTTATTCTCTCCTAAAATCAATCTACACTTCATTTTGTTTTGAAATTTTCCTTCATAAATGATGCCCACATATAAGATTTTATGGATTTTTTACTTCATCATAGTACAATTAATCATATTTAATTAATCTTTCTTCTTCAGTTATAGAACTCAGATAAAATATAAGAAGCAATTTGAAGATAGGAGGGGCAGCCAGGAAAATCTACCAAGAATAGCTGTCCATGTGATTATGTACAAGCTATTTTGATTCTCAAGAGTAAGATTTGATAAGAAAGAATCACAGAAAATTGTTAATGTTTGTCCTACTGGAGATGAAAAACAAAAATTAAGATTAGAACTGCATTTCTATGAAGCCAGTTATAAGGTACCATAGAAAAAAAATGGAAATATTTATGGGAGGTGGGGAAAAGACCATGTGTTGCCTGTAACCATGGTAATGTTAATAAAGTAAATCTGTAAATCTCACACTTAGATTCTCCCTCACCAACTTAGAATGTAACTACAGTAACAAGCTAAATTAACAAATGAACTGAATTAGATTGCATGTCTTTGTAATATATATATATATATATATATATATATATATATATATATATATAGCCTTAATAAAGGACATTGTGCTTCACAAAGCTTGAAGCTTGTGAGAATGAAAAACTGGTGCATTATAATATTTTCAGGCAAAAATTAAAGACATAACATGGACACAATTGGCACTGACAGTATAGAAAATAAACCAGGGCTTTTATAGCATTGCAAATTTCATGAAGTAGCAATAAATAATGAGACATGCACTTGCTTTTGTTGGGAGGGAAATATGTAGGATGCCAAAAAAGTTTAAATGCCTATACATTGTTGTTGGGAATAAATAGTATTGTAATTTTGCTGAGCCCTCATTCATCACACACACACACACACATATATTTATTTATTCATTCATTAGTTCTCTGCTCAGTTTAATTAACATTTTTTTGTTCTCATGTCATATCATTATTCTATAAGTTGGTCAGTCTAATATCCTTGTTTTTATTCGTTTTGGCTAATGAATTCTTTGGTTGCCTTTTTTTCCCTATATATTGAGATGAATCATTATCATTATTCCATGAATAGTTTAATATTTTCATTCTTCTTCATTTTATCACTTTCCAGTCCTAATACATTCATTCATAAAATTAGTCTTAAATGAATTTTTCTACCCTAAGCAAGATGATAAAAGCCACTAAGATGTAATGCTTTACTGAGAGTGAAAGGGATTGAGAAAATGTTATTGAGGAGAGAGGGCAATGAAAGAACAGAATTTAAGTAGGCAAAAGATGATGATTGATGTTGCATTTTAAGGTCTGAAAATCATAGTTGGCTAGAAAATATAAAATTTTTTTTTAATGAAATGGTTAAGCTGTTGGCCAGGTAAGCTTTTAAGAGTGAACATTATATAGAGACCTCAGAAATGTAACCTTTTGCCAAATTTACATTTACTGAGTAGATATGAAAAACAACTGCCAGTGAACATTAGTAACTGTACTCATCTTTTATAAACAATTTTTAAAAAAAATCTCTTAATTCTTTTAGTTTCCATGACTGTCGGTCATTATTGAAGGTGTGACCAACAAAAAGAGAGTAAGGAGATAACTGCATTCAAAGTCAAGAAGAGAAAGGATCCAATTAAAACACCTACAAGAATAAAGGAGTTGAACTAATCAGGGGAGAGTTCTTAAGTAGCAGCACATGCTTAATGCTAAGTTATTACATCTATAGATTGTATTAATAAACAAAAATATGCAATTTCTGTCTGAATTTCTGAGATGAGGAGTTATCATTATTTACACTATTTACATTTTCCTCATCTTTGTTATCACAATGTTTCAGCCATTGTGTGCCCTGACCTTCATCAGGTGTATAACACTCGGAGTAACCTACTGAGAATTATTTAATCTATGGTGGTGACTATTCTTGTTCCACTATCCATGTCTAGGGATATCTTGTCTTGTTCATATTTTTAGTACTATTCAGATATTGCTAGCCCTGTTTCCACCAAGTATGCAAGTAGACACTACCCAGCTGATGGATTGAACTCGCTATGTAACCAAATTCACAAACCAATGCTTTAATCCACTAGGCTATTGCCCCATAGATAAAAGGTCCAGTTTGGAAATTCCTGCAGGTTACCCAGATTGATAATGGTCAGAGGGTGCAACTGATTAAACATTGTGATAATAACATAAAGATGAGGACAATAGTCTGAATGTAAATAGTGTGAATAATGATAACTCCTCATTCCAGAAATTCAAATAGAAATTAATATTCTAATTACAATTACTTCATTATAATCTTGACTTGGATGAATACCAATAATTTCAACATGCCCCATACATATACACTTCCAGATTATTAACGATATTCTTATTTACCAAGCTACTGTATAATTTGAGGACTTTAATCGATAATCAGAGAATGGGATTAAACAATATTTAATAATATTGACAGAAAATATCTTTATTCTTCTATTCAAAATCTAAGTAAAGCAATTTTACTAATACAAGGTTTGATTTAAAAAAAAAAAATAAAATAAAAATATTGGTGCTGATGCTATGGTAACAAAGCTAAATTATGCAGAGTTAAGCCGTTTGACCTTGAATTCTGTCACACATGCACACTAAATTATAACATCCTTGCTGACTTTCATTGTTTATAACAATCCAGTCAGATAGGTCCAAGCAATCTTTTCTTAATAATAGAATTCGTTAACCAGGATTTCCATCAGTTGATCAATAATTAATCATTTTCACAACTACTTTTGTTAAACCTAACCTGAAAATTTATTTTGGTCAAGATCTTTTCAGAATCTGAGACATAATTTCATTTTTTATTAAAGTTATTTGTAATATTTTTTAAAATACCATGTCCTTTCAAGAGCTAGGCCATCATAGATCTCTATAACTTCTTTATGTATGTATTGCTATGACTTCTTTGGAAAGATAATGTAGTAGTTTCTTCTTTCAAGGCATTTGAATTTTATTTCTCTAGAGAGCCCAGTCCATCTTACTAATTAACCTATAGCTTGGGGGAGTAAGAAGAAAAGACTAATTCATGTCTTTCCCAAGAGCATTAGTGTGTAAGTGAAAAGAAGACTAGGCAAGAATTTAAGGTTGACTTGCTGATTTCACTTTCCACACTGATAACCATAATGCTACCTGCACATATTCTCTGATAGGTAAGCTAAAATTATTCTAGAGTTAGAACATTATTTTTATCAGTTCTTCATTGTTAAACCCAATAAGTTAAACTATGTGGATTTAAGGGCAGTTTTTTTGTGATGATACCTTTGGGAACATATGCACACATGCATGAAATTGATACTGAAAAATTTACAGGCTGACTCACTTCTACATCAGAAGAACTTTTTGAATCGCTCTTTTGCTTAGACCAAGAACTTCTCAGCACTCTCTTGTCTATTTCCTATGAAAGGGTTTGAGGGAAACCAGTAAAAAGGTGAGAATACTTCTGTATAAGTCTCTTTTAATCAATCCATTTTGGTACAAACTTGAATCACTAGAGAGGACTAGGGTCATGCCAAGGAAAATGACAGTATTATTTATGTATGGATCAGTACTTTTGCATTGGATCACACACTGCCTAGGATCAGTGAAGTATCTGTGTGCTCCATGGAAAGTTATATATAATCTTCTACGTGGTATGTTCTCTCAAGATGTGGGTGATCATGGCTCTCCACAATTTCCCTTCCTCTGTAGCTCTTAGTAAATATTTTTGATATCGCTCTTAATCTCTGTTCTGCCAAGCATTTACACAAGCTTGTTTAGTAGGTTATATGTTGCCTTCCTCTCTCCCTCTTGCTTTTAATGTTTTGTGTCAAATTTTCTAAGTCCTCTTTATGCACCCTAGAAATTTCAACTCTGATACCGTGTCCTTTTTGTTCCCATTTTCCTTAAAATTTTGTTATTGCTCTCATGTTCAGTCCATGGTATTCTCATCATCCTTCTGTAGAACCACATTTCTGTTGTTTCAAGTCTCTACTTTATCTGTGAGGAGATTGTCCAGCATTTACTGCCATATAGGACTGATATTACATAACAGTCTAGTATATATATATAACACATTTTTCTTAAGTTTCATTTATATTATTTTGTTCTTTTTATTTCTCTAGCTTTCTAATATAAGAATTTTGTTTTTGTTTGATAATGAATATTCTAACAGTTTTCTTTTTAACTAATATCCTCATTCTTACTGTTATCACCGTTTTAAAGCATTGTGTTCATCAGTCATCCTCACTGAAATTGTGAGCTGGGTAATTATCATAATTTCTTTTCATCTAGCATTCACATTCATTCTAGCTGTTTATATCCTCCGCATTTCAGCTGATGCATTCTTCAACCTTCTTCAGCTAGTTTATCTAGAGTTGCCTTTTACTGATGATTATAGATCTGGGCATCAAAGATTACTGCAGACAATAGCAATTCAGTAATCGGCATGAAGAAAAAAAATATCTGGTTTTATGTAAAACAGTATTTATGCTGATTTTTCTCAAAACATGGACAAAATACTGACAAAATCATTTTTAATCTACAGAAGGCCCTAAAAGTTTTTACTGAGCAGAAGTATCTACAGTGTTGAAGTCCAAATTGGGTTTCTTTTATTTTTTTTCTTTAGACTATCGTATTGCTGTTCTCTGCAGAAATCTTTAATTTTGAACTCTTTTGAGGGAAAAGGTAACAATTTGAATTATACATCTGACAGAGGTGAGATAATGCTAACTATAAAAAACAGCCAAGAATAAGAATATTAATCTGAATAACTTTCAGAGTATTGAGAATGGCTCATCCTAGAGTTTGTGACACTATTTATACGTTGTAGCCTATTGAGTCTATAAAAATATATTTTCTCTCCTATCTTTTTTTTTTAATTTTCTATACTTTTTAACTATGGATAAAGCTGTGACTCATTTCTTACTATAAGATACAGTAACATCAGTGACATTCCCAACTGATCAGAATATCTGTTGGTTGATATTCTTTATTCATCTTGAACATTGTCCAGTACATATTTAATTAATCTGGGAATGGTTTTCAGATTATAGCAAGTTACTTACTGAAACACATTGTTGAAGACAACGAATCAACTGAGGAATCATAAAATCTGAAAGTTGATTTCTGACATAAAAATATTGGCTGTATGCTGTTTGGTTGAGAATATCTGATTGATAAAAATAAAATTCTACAAGTTTGTTTTTTGTTTATGTGTGAATTTTTCTATAGATAGTTTCCAAATTTCAATGTAAATTTTGAAAATAAAGGTGAAACAAATTTTAGAAAAAATGTTATTTAATTTTAAAATTCCAACTAGAAGTAGTAAATATAGATAGAAATTAAATATCTTGATATAAAATTATTTAAAAAAATCCTTGAAATAAGAATATAACATTTTTTTCTTCTAGTCTTCTATATTTTGCTTTTTATTTTTTCTGACCAGTGTGTACATGTATGTACAAAACAGCAGAATGATTATTAGCACAAAATCAACAATTTAAATTGGGTTAATTAAACAGTTGGGAAAATCACTCTTCCATAACTATCTTACCTGCATAGACATCAACAGTAAAAAAAAAAAATTGTCACACTTCTTTGACTGGTCAATAAGTATATATTCAGTTGACCAAAAATGTTCTTTTGTTGTGAGATATAACTTGAGAGAAACTATCTCTGTACTGTGACAGCTGTTTTTTTATTGGCATACTTTAAATAAAGCATGAAAATTTGTGCATTTTTGTTTAATGATTCTCACATTGAAATGGAAGCATATGCTTTAAGAAAGGTAAAAATGCAATTCAAATGCAAAACATGATTTATGCTTCTTTTTTTTTATTTGAAGTAAATCAAATATTTGTACAGATGCCAAAGTGTCATGTCAAAGTGGATTGCAAAATTTTGTGCTGGTGATTTTCTCACTAATCAATCGTCTGAGGACAAGTAGACCAGTTGAGGTTGATGGTTATCAAAAGAAGACATTACTTAAGAAAACAAAATGTGATCTTGGAGATAGCAAACATATTCAAAATATCTAAATCCAGTATTGAAAATAATTTAGACTAGTTTGGCTATGTTAATCACTTTGATGGGTGTGTGAGGAGGCAAAAGGCAGGGGAAAATTGGACTTATCTTTAAATGCTTTATTTTTTAAATGATGATTGGCAATAAGTGGATGCTTTACCACAATATGTGGTCATGGGATGAGTGAAATAAGCAACATTCATTGTAATAAAGGCTAGTTCTCATCTAAACAAAGTGATTATGTATGTATGTGTGTGTATATATATATATATATATATATATATATATATATATATATACACACACACACACATAATATTATATATATATATAAAAAATGTATGTATGTATGTATATATATATATGTGTGTGTGTGTGTATATGAGAGAGAGAAAGACTGCGATAGATAAATTGTCATCTAAATGACACAAAAATTAAAATAACACTTTACATCTCATTTTAACAAATATATTTACCAATTACACAAAAAATATTTTGAAATACTAAAGAGTAAATATTTTTCAATAAAATCACCATTGTCTTCAACCATGCCCTCCAGACGACTTCAGAATCTCCTGCAACTCTTCTGGTCAGTCTCCTTGTTTAACTTGGTGAATGCTGCTATAATCCTTGCCTCCAGTTCAACTTTGGTATTACAAGGAGTTTTGGTCTCTTGCTCAACTGCGCTCCACACATAATAATCAACGGGGTTGCAGTCTGGGGAGTTAAATGGCCAAATGTAAGGGATGATATGGTCGCAGAAATTGTCTGACACCCATGACTGGGTTTTCCTGCTTGTGTGGTATAGTGAACAGTCTTGTTGCTAGACATAGGGTCTTCCAGCAGCCACTTTCTTGACTCAGAGCAGCACTACCTCCTTAAGGCACTTGATGTAGGCCTCCGTGTTGAGTCTGAGGTCCTCACCTACAAATTCAGGAGTTCTTTTCTCATAAGAATAAACCAGAGTGAGTTTTCCAATCTGTCATACCTTCATAATCACCATTAGACTCCTCCAACTCTTTCTAAATCCTGTGTACTGTCATCAGATTGACACCCAAACACTCTGAAATGTTCATATTGGAACTTCTGGCATGAATGCCAAGCAGTACAGCATGCTGTTTTTAAATTTCTGGTGAAGTGAATTGCGTCATGGTGCTCTTTTTCTTACAGACGGTGCTCAACTGACCTTATTATACTGTGCAGTCAACAAAAACGTGTATGCACTAAATTAAAAATATAAAATGGTGACAGTTTACCCATCGCACCCTGAATATATAAAATATATATTGAAAATACTTTTAACATCTTCATTAACCCAATTATTTCATATTCAGTGCAAAACACAAAGCTCATTGAATTTAAAAAAAAAAAAAGAATGATACAAACTTAATGAAGCAAGATACATTACGCTACCAACCGTCTCTATCACAACTACCATTAAAAAGAATCTAAGCTTAACATAAAACTACTTCTAAAATGATAAGAGTTAATACAAAACAAAATAACCTGAAACTGGAATTTACTGTTAGCTGTGAAGGACTGCCACAAGGAATGCATAGGAGAGACCTTAAGAAATTTAAATAAAATATTATGAGCACAAAAGAGATATTTTACAGAACGACAACAAAGCATAATTTTGGTTTTAAAAAAATACTTCTTTAATTAAAAGAGAAAGCAATTAAGGCAAAAATGTATAGAAAGTGCACTGATTGCTAAATCATCCATGATAAATTTGCATCCAGGTTCTTACATTTCACCTTTCTTGGCATATCTTCTAATATCACAATTTGGGGATACTTAATAATAAAAACCAAAGGCATAAGGAAACAATGGGATTGGCGAGATTGTATTTCCAGACATGTCTAAGAATGAGAAAAAAAAAAGAATCTTAAAAATTAATTTTTAAACTGAAAAATTTAAAATTTAGCATTCCCATATCTTCAGCACTTCTGCTTGGTACATAATTATAATCAACATTTGTATTTATATCTCCACTTCCTCCTTGTACTCGTATATTTTCATCAATGAAAACATCCAAAATGCATTGCACAGAATTTTTCCACTTTATTCATTTTCTTAACATTGTTCATATAATATATATATATATATATATATATATATATATATATATATATATATATATATATATATATGTCTCTAGATATTGTTCACATTTTGTTCAATTTTTGTTTTTTAAATTTTTTACAAAACTTTTTTGTATGTCAGTAAAGAATTTTGATCAAGTGAATAGATATCAATGGAGAATACATTAGATGGTGCTTACACTGGAATGTTCCAGTTTGCCCTTAATATCTTAACATCTGTCAAAGAAGGAACTCTATGGCAAAATCCTTTCCATCTCTGAAACCATACAGAAATAGACTAAGATTTGCTTGTGCCATAAAGAAGAACTTGCTACTGATGTACTGCTGTGGCAACCAACTCATGGCAAAGTACTTGACTGGTAAAAACTTTTGTCGAACAACTATGAAGAGGATGTTGAGTGTCGTATTAAAGAAATACTTATCATTCTAAGCAACAGAAAGGAGCCCCCTTCATATCTATGAATGCCCAGCAAGCTTAGTGTAGTGGGAGAAGAGTTATAATCTAAAAATTCTTTTTACTCTTAGAATGCATTTGTGTTCGGCAGAAGTCATGTTTGTTTTAAAATGAAATATTCTAATAAAAAGAAGTCAGTTTTACACTTGGGTCAAATTTAATTTTTGAAATTTGAGAACTTTTATGAAAATCATCAGTAATAATAATGAAAACATTCTTTTAATATAAAAAATTGTATATGTATTTTTTAATTTTTTTAATTTTTTAAATATTTTTCTTTTTTGTTTTGTTTTAGATTCCCAAGTCACTCACTGCTTTTAATCCTTTATGTTCTTCAACTCTTGAGGAGTTTGATTTGTCTAACAAATAGTTTCTGCTTCCAATGACTCAGTCGTGGTTCTTACTGTGCTGCTTCCCGGGTCAGCAACTTAGACATGTGTTTACGATTGGTCTCCGTCCGGTATCATCATCATTAGGTTGTTGATTCAGTTTTTCATTATTTGGTCATGGTGTCTTGCCTCAATCTCTTTCTGATCCCTGATTTTTTTTTTTTTTTTCCTCCCTTTTGCATCTTGTCTTTCTTTCCATTTCCTGGGACAGGAGAAATTTTCTTTTCTTGGCATCAGACAACTTTTGTTCCTCAGTAATTCTTTCAAACTCTGCATGTTTGCTGCTTTCTCATAACATTTCAACAGGAATTACTGGTTAATAATAATAACAATAATAAATTAATATTGTGCTAATCAGAAGAAATCAATGGGCAACAGGAACATTTTTAATTATCAGAGAATTTATTATTCACTGAGAGATACCTTTGGGCAGGTTTTTTCAAGCTTCAAATGCACTGACCTCTTATATCCTTAAAATTTCTTGTATACCTCCAAAGCTGAAGTACCCTATAATTCCAGGAAAAAAAAAATAACATCAAATTTATTTGTATGTATTACAATAAAAATAATAATTATCAATAACTTATTAATAACAATCATTTTTATTGTAATATATATAAACAGTCATTACGATTCATTACAAAAGACTTAGACGCAATTTGTATAAAAGTTGCTCATCTCTAAGATTAAGCAATTTTCAATGCAATCTGGAGTTTGAGATAAATAAAAAAGTGACTCTATATTTAATACAAAAAATCACTTCATTTAATTTAATGAAGGTATTTGAAGGGAAATTATTAAGAGAAAATGTTTAATAAAAACTATTGATATTTTTATTGATTAAAATGAATGCATTTTATTTCAAAACTGAAACTATATTTTTATACTTTAAAAAATAGTTGTCTTTAAATATTTTTCAAGAAATAATGGAAATGACTGTCAGAATTATAATTTCCAGAATAAATTCATAAATAAAATAATAAAAATTAGTAATTAAAAATTTCACAAAGAATTTTATAAATTTATTGAAGACCATTTTCTTGTATTGTGAAATTTTCATACATTTGTAATATTGGGTGAATATTGAACGTACATTTCCTTTGAACAAAATACAGGTTGTCCCCCCAAAATCAACATCATTTATGTGAATATCTGAGTAACTATATGTTCCAGGCAAATGAAATTAAATAGGTTTCATGTTTATCAATAAAAGATTTATTCATCAAAATTCAAACAAGATATTCAAAGGGATGTAGATTTTATAACCGATTTCACAAAGCTTCATAAATGTTCAATATGTGGACCACCTGTGACATGATACACGTCAAGCCGGTAGTCTATCTCCTGCCAAACACACCGGAGCATGTTTTGCATAACATTCTCCAGTGCTCCAGTGATTCTCTGCTTAATTTCCTCTAACCTTGTAGGAAGAGTGGGTATATAGACCTGTCCTTTCACATAGCCCCATAGAAAAAAATTACTAGTTGAACGTGGTGGCCATTTCAACAGCACATTGTCATTATCAATGTAATGCTCTATCCATCTTCCTGGTAAATTTTCATTAAGATAAATCTGCACAGTCTACTTACACATTTGTCCTGGGTATGACGATAAACTACATCCGTGTCCTGGGTAAGACATTAAACTACATCTGACAGCAAGGCCTCTGTTTAGGTTTGAGGAGTGTGGAACCACCACTTAATTGCTAGTGTTCTCAGGTCCAACCTGCCCTGTGGTGGTAGCACCTGTTAGGGCCCCAGCTATGAGCAAATAGTTGACCCCCAATCTGGGGTCAAAACACTGGAGGTGGAAAAATTATTACCAGAAATACATTTTCAAGGAAAAACTTTTACCAGTGATACTTTTTATGAAGGAAAAATTATGACCAGCAATACATTTTTAAAGAAAGAGTTATTACCAGCAATATGGTTTTGAAGGAAAAATTATGATTAGAGATACACTTTTGAAAGAAAAATTATTACCAGCAATACAATTTTTTTTTTTTTTTTTTAAATTACCATCTATACATTTTTGGAAAAAATATTACCTGCAATAGATTTTTGAAGAAAATTTTTTTACCATCAATACAATTTTGAAAAAAAAAAAAAAAATATTACCAGCAATAAAAAATTTTCGGGATTAAATAACCCAGTTTGATTGATAAGCTGCAAATCAAACCCAAATATTTACACACTTTGTTAAAATTTGAGATCATTTGAGTAAGAATTGGCTGTGTTATTAAACTACAAAATGATGTCAATTTTGGCGGGGGGGGGGGCACCCTGTATAAACAGCTACTAAAAATTCTTCTTTTAAATATGATCCATGCACAACCTTTTATATTTTCAGTGAATTTTCATGTCAAACTTGTAATATTGTAACTTAGTTTTTTTTTCTATTTTAATCATTGGTTTTCTTAATTGCAATCAGTAATAATGAAACAAAAAGTATTTATTTTTGTTACAATGAATAGCTGGTCTTAATCAGTCATTCAGAGTAAGACTTATATATCTAGAAAACAACTGTCTAATAATATAGATGAGTTTGTTGTAATCACTGCTCTATGGCAGATGCCTAAACATCCAAAAGATTTTATGACTTAACCTTTTGTAAGGCAGTAGTTGGTATATCCTTCCTTGTTACATGGGAAATTGCACTTAGATCTTTCTGTATGAAGGTAAAATCAATATTATTTTTCATTTGTGTGTGCATAAAAGCCTAACTATAATATGAAATACAATATGACTATATATTTATCGACCATACATCCTAATCACCTCTCCTTAATAATGAAATACTTGGTTGCTATGAAAATGGTGGGTGTTCCCAGCTACAATAACAATAGAATCTCTCATTAGTGAGGTTACTAATAAATTGCTTTTTATTTATTTTATTTCATATTAGCTTTCTTTGGATAGTTTTACTTCTAATGATTTTAAAAGCAGACTTATTTTTCTCATCTGATATTAGTATACATAAAATTTTGTATTATATAAACAGCTAATATAATTGCAAAATTACTTGTGTACTATTAATAATGCCATTTTAAAAAAAAAAATTACTTTTGTATGGGTAAGCTAATATATAAGTAGATGTTGTAAAGTCAAACTGGTTATGGTTTATTGGTTATAAATGTCATTTGCCTTTTAGTGAGAACTAAATCCATATGTAAAAGTCATTGTTCTTATTGTTTTAATTTTAATTATTATTAATGATGGCATTAATCAGTGTTGATTAAGTCCTCTTTCCTAGTCTCTGTTGCACTATATGCATGTCCTCTATTCAGTTTATATGCAAACGCCTATACATTAGTAGCCTGCAATTAATTTTAGTGTTGGTTATGCTGCACTGGATATAGAGTAATAGTTATGATCTAGGCAAACTCTGTTCAAACATCAGCTGAGGCTGTCACTATTTCCATGGCAAGTGTTCTGTTGAGCTACATTCCTGGATTCCACCTGCCATGACCTTTGCAGTCAAGACCTGCCATGCCACGTACACAAGGATGAATCATCTTTATTCTCTTCATATTCATTTAATAAGAAGTAAGTTCGACTTGGACAGCTTCCTAAGAACTGCTGCTTTGTGGAACAGACTCCCATCAGGATATTTTCATGATTACTACAATCTTGACATCTTCAAGTCTAGAGTTATCTTTTATGCACAACTTCATGAACTGCACTTCTTGCTATTTCTTATGCTTATACAGCACCACACAGTAACCTATACCTTGAGGGACTCTTGGGCCTTGTATTGGGTGAACAATAGTTATAATATGAATCAAAATCTGTAAATTTACATGAAAATATCTCAGTAGAAGTTATATAATATTTCACTGGCCATAGTTGAACAATTACAAATATCAGTGTTTTTTTTATTTTATTATAATTTTATATATTTACATGAAAATGAAATCCATGATATCATGAAAAAGCCATTCTTCCTATTGTCATATTTAACCCGAAATAGCAGGTTTTAAAAATAAGTGTTTGAAGCAACAGTAGGACAACAGTTAAATCAAACAAATTATGCTTAAAGTCATTGCAGGTTCAGCTAAGTTCTATTCAGACAGAAATAGTTGTTAAAATAGATAAACAGACATATTAAAAAAATTCACTCAAGTAAAAAAAAAACCCCAAAAAACCCAATAGATTGCCAAAGTTTATTTTGTGAGTTTTCACAATAAAATTATTAACTAATCACCATAGGTAAAATAATCAGGATATACTTATGAGCAATATACCATATAAGTTTTGTGTCATAATGACTTTTTTTGAGGGGGAGTGTCTGGTTTTATTATAAAAACAAACTAAATGAAACATAAAACTTTATTTATAAATAAATCTCAAAAATATAGGTCAAAGAAACACATGATTAAACATGAAATACCTTTTACTTGAAGAAATGATTAGCTTATGTGTTACTTGACATTTTACAAATTACATCAGTCGGTCATTCATTGATTCTACTAATTTTTCTACTGTTTAACTTTAACATTATTTACAGTGGTTTGTATTGCTTCCCAGTGATCTTTTAGAATACAGTTTTCCATTCTCAAATACTTCTCTTTTAATGATGGATCACAAGGTTATTGTTGGATTAGTGTCTACATAGATTGGAGACCCTATTCCATTAATATGATATCTTTGAAAACTATTTTGGCAAGGTGGGCAATAATCAGCTTTGTAGAATGTGAAGCAGTCTTGCATGAATATACTCTTCAGCTTGTTGGTATCTCTCAAAAATGTCTTAACTAAGAACTTACAATAATTATCTACTTATCTTGATACCATCACCAGTTTTCAAGTGATTTATAATTTTAGTATTTACAATACTAGCCCAAAACATCCAAGTTATAATGTTTCACTATTTTTATGAAAGATCCAACTTCTAGATCAGCTATCAAATTCATCTAATGTTGTTCTAGATTCATCACTAAAAAATTACTGTTGAGAAATCTGTTTTCATGTACTTCTTGGCCCAAATGATATATTTCTCTTTGTGATGTTTTCTTAAAGGTGGTAGTTTGGTTGCCTTCATATCTTTTGTCAATGCTCTTAATATTCTGCATCTTTCCTCTTTGTTTACATTTGCAACACTAGCAATATTTTCTTACTGGTCCATCCTCTTGCTTTATTACCTTATTTTTTATCTTTTCAAATACCTTTCTGGCAACATACTTCACACCTGTATTTTTCTTATTCTTTCTAATGTTTTCAATTTTTTTATGATCTCTGTTTAAATTTTTCTCAATTTCCAAAGTTTTGTTCTTAACACTCAATAACTACAATTTCTTCTTTCTCTTTTGAGGTCATCTCTGTTATGATCCCTTGCAAACTAAATCTGAAATTAAAAAATAAATATCAACAACTATATAAATATATATTTACAATATGACTGAATAACACCTGAATTGCATAATAAAATCTCATGCAACCAAACAAGTTTTAGTAAAAATTTTTTTAATAAAAACAGCTATTATAAACAAAAATGCAAATGGTATATTTATACTGTGAATATTGATAACATCCATTGGTTAATAATTTTATTTTAAAAAATTGACTTGCATAATATCTGATATAAGATTAAAAAGCAACAACTTTTCTTTCTCATAATATCTATTTTACATATGTCATATTTTGCTTTTCAACTAAAGTCTACTAATCATTTTTTCCTAGTAAAATGATTTGAGTGATAATTATTTCTTTTATAAAAAAAAATGCACTTTTTATATTTTTATTGTCTTTGTATATATATATATACTGCATGCTTGTTAGTTCTAGAACTAATGCTATGAAATATATTTCTATTACAAAAATTAAAATTGGTACTTTTCTGGGAAATGAAGTAAATATATTAGTTACATATCCAAAAGATGGTGCCTGTTATATTTAAATGCAAATAAAGCATTTGAGATAGGTTTGGCAGATTAAACACACTTTCATTATTATCAATTAAATGTTGGAAATATTGTTTTTTTATTATAAAATACAAGAATAATTACTTAATTTCTTGTTGAGTCTGAAGTGTCTTTGATTCTTAATGCCTGCTGACATACCAAAATCATTCCTATGTTTAAAATAGGACCGAGAAGAGTTTAGGAGAAAAGGTGTTAACCGAGACAACAAATTAAGTTCTTGGTAAAAAAGGAATAAACTACTGGGACTTTATTGTTAAATGTTTTTAGCAATCCCATATTGCTAATTTTGTATAATCATTTGGCCTTTAGAAGTTTGACCTCATTTTTGGTTTTTATCAGTCTTCTCATGTTCTGTATCAGTAATAACTGATGGTGTGCTCAAAAAAGGGGAAGTCGTGTTCTTTTATTTTTCTGTTTCATCCACCGGTTTGCATGGTGATTTCTGAACATTTGCATGTATTGGGATTTGTGACATTGGACCTGCGATTCATGATTTGAACATTTCTTTCTGCCCCTGGATATTCGAGTTTGGACTTACGATTTGTGTATTGTGTTGTGGAATTGTGTTGGCATATCAGTTATTTGAACACCTTGTTTACAAGGAAAGAAACAAAGTTTAAAGCTTTTTCTTTTTTTTGTTTTGTTTACTGTTTATGAAACTGAGAAACTACAAGATTACATGTTGGTCAATAAGATTTTAGCAACAAATATGTTAAATGTATAAAACAATTTTGAAAAATTTATACTTCAGCATGTTTTGCCAATGAACCAGTTTCATGTCATGAGAAAAAATTTTTTTACAAGAATAAAATCTATATTAGTGAAACAAAATGTGTTTCAGTGCTAATTTAGTAAGAAATCTTTTTTGTTTATTTTTAGCATTTCACCCCAAGCAAGGCAGAGTGTCAGTAGCACACAGGGGGCTATAGAGAGTGAAATTGAGAGAAAAGACTGGGTATAAGGGTGATTGAAGAAAGAATAAAAGATGAATGGAGTTCAAGACAACAGAAGATGGCAATTGATGTCGCATTTTAATTTTTGAAGATTGTATTTATCAGGGAAGCAAGTAAGCAGAAGGGAGTTTCACTGTTGGGAAGTGTGAGAAAAACTGTTGAAGTAGAATTGGTGGTTACATTTAACTATTTCAACAGTAAAAGGATGGGACTTAGATGCCAGTCTAGTAACACACTTAAATTCATGTAGTTGGGGGAACCAAAGGAAAAAACTCATCAGAGCAGTTGCTATGAGAATATTTGTAGAAAAGACAGAGGGAAGCCAGATTATGTCAGTGAGAAAGTGACTGAAGTTGAGATGCCAAGTCAGGATTGATTACATTGCAGATCCTTCTTTGGATTTTATCAAGAACCTCAGGATGAACAGCAGGGGCACCAGACCAAATATGCCAACAGTAATCAATGTACCAGCAAGGCAATTCTGAGAGAACTGGAAATCCTGTCAGGATTCATCATTGGTGGCCACAATCTTAACAACATAAGATAAGCAGATGACACAAAACCTCCTACAGAAGGTAGCGAAGGAGAGTGAGAAGGAACTAAATATAAACAACACAGAATGCATAGTCATCAGCAAAAAGATGAGCCCGAAATGTAAATAATGTAAACAATTTAGCTAATTAAGATGAAAATATGAAAATAAACACGCAATCTGGTAAACAATTTATTAGTGAAGATTATTAGAATATCATTTCAAGGACTAAAATTGTTTAAATACTGCGTTTCACATAAATAAAAAGATTAGAGAGTTTATAAATGAAAAATTTTCTTTTTAAACTGAAATGATTTCTTGGGTGATGCAAAGTTATTTATATCATCTATTTATATAATTAAATCATTTAGATTTGTTGCTACCCAAATAGATAGGTATGGGTGTTCAAAACAGATTTTATGATAATGCATACTTGGGCCTTCTATGCCAACTCAAAGACAAAAAGGAAATGTTGCCCTAAATGAGCACCAAAGATGCTTTTGTGCTGGTCATTGCAAATTTGTTTTCTTGGCATTTAGTGTCAATCTCTTCTCTTTCATTCATAACTTGGTTTGGTAGTAGTTCACTGTCTTTATATTTCTCTTCTCTTGTAACTTGCTAAAAAAAACTCAAACTAAAATTCTTCAATTTTTAAATGCTTTCCTTATTTTTATTTTTTTATTTTATTAATCAATTCATCCCAAACAAGGCAATAATGCCACAAAGATGCAAGGGACTACTGGGAGTGAAAGAGAATGAAAAAAAAACTTTAAAAAGGAATTGGAAACCCAATCCTAAACAGGAAATAAATGATACACCTCTACTCCTGTTCAAAAGACTGGGTAGGAATGTGAATCAGATGAGAGTCCAACCCATCTACTCCTATTGAGGAGATAAAAAAAAAACGAAAGAAAAAGTAAATAAACATTCAGAGATGTTAAATATATAGAGTTGAAGTAGACTTTAGAAGGAACCGGAAACTCAATCCTAAACAGGAAACAAGGGATAAACTTCTACACCTGTTCGAAAGACCAGGGCAGTGTGGGAACTGGATGATAGGTTTTTGGGACCAGGTTTAAAACTTTCTAGGGAGGCCATTCTTCATTTCAGAATTTAGATACTATGCAGATTTCTTGTAAGTGTCCAACTGAGTTTTTCTATACACCTTGAAAAAGAATTGGTTTCTGAGTAAAAAAAACAAAAAGAAAAAACTATCAAAACCTCAGAAATTTGTTGTTCATATCAATTTGTTTCTTTCTGTAAAATTCTGGTTTAAC
Organism: Acanthosepion esculentum; assembly: GCA_964036315.1. NCBI lineage: Eukaryota > Metazoa > Mollusca > Cephalopoda > Sepiida > Sepiidae > Acanthosepion > Acanthosepion esculentum. The sequence goes on from OZ038480.1 coordinate 48,822,117, forward strand.
CTTGCTTTATATTCCTACATTCAGCAAATAATTGAAATTAAAATTATTCAATTTTACATGCCTTTGTGCGTTGCATAGTGGAATGTATAATTTTTTTTTTTTTTTTTTTTAATTATTGTTTTAAAAACAACTCTATGTTCAATGCATTTTCTTAAAAATTCAATCATATTGGCATTGTGTGGTAAAAATTTATTTTCTTTTATTAAAATTAACACAAAATAGATTTTCAAAATAATTATACCAGGTTACAGAGTGACTTGAATATTAAGCATGTATAATTCTATAGATTTTTTTTTATTTAAGAATATATTTTAGCCAAATATGATACTAAAATTTTTATCATTAAAATAATAAATTAATGTAAAAACAATTCAGCCATTTTGATAGCTTAAAATTTTTTTTCAAGTATTCTCTACATTATAATAATTAATTTTATTTTGCCTGAATTTAGTTTTGATAATAAAAGTAAATCTAGAAAAAAAATATCAAGTTTAATATCAATAAGAATAAACTGGTAATTTTTTTTTAACACCATAAAGATATGAGCATAAGATTAACTTTACAAATGTTAACTCAATTTTAATTCAACCACGTTCATTTTGCTTCTGTGAAATATTTTTGGTTGAAGGTAAATTAAAAGCAAAAATAAGCATACACGAATAAGTTTAAATTTACAGTTTTAATAGCTAAACATTAGCTTGCTAAATATTCGTTGTATTTTGCTTTGAATAATTTCCTTATCTAAATTATCACACCATTGTAAACTTTTATTAGAAGAGCTCAAGTTTATAACTACTTTGATTTTTGGAAATTCTTAATACAGATGTTAAATGTAAAAATGAATAGAAACTCTTACTATACTTATCAATCTGTATCTTTTAATGCATTGTAATTATTTTTTAATCATGAATAATCACAAATGTCAATTAATTTTCAAGATCTAAATAAGTAAGTGTAAAATCTCTGCATATTCTTGTTGATATTTAAATTGATTTTTCAAGTCTTAGAAGGAACAACAGAAATAACATTACTATATAGAAGTTTAAAATTTGTTTCATTTGTCAGGATTATATATTTCACACACATTGTAATATGTATATATTAGTGTGCAATATTCTCACATAAGATAACTGATACACCCAAATTTTGACTAAAAATAAACGTATCCGAGCAAGATTGTCTCCCTTGAGGAACAATCTTCAGAAACAACTTTTGTAAATACAAAAATGTTTGGTCATAAAAAATTGGGCAACCATTGTTTTTTCGAGTAGGAATATTTAGATTTTCCTCCTTGTCAGGATACATATGAAGGTATTAGTGCAGCACAGACCAGACTTTAGAAGGTTTAACTAAATTCATTGACAAGACACATATTTGTAAGTAAGTTTATCAGTTATAAAAATTAGCTATCCTCCAATCAAAAAGAAATTTATTTAAATGTATGCACAACTCAAATACAGTAATCCCTCTTTATCCATTGAGAAAATGTTTCAAGACTTCTACCAGCAGATAAGTGAAGTCATGGCTAGTACCAAACCTTATGTCCCATATGTGTTTCCTCTTAGACATACATATATAACATTTTTATTCTATAAATCCTGATTGACAACAATAACTTGTAGAACATTTATAACAATATACTGTAATAAAATTAATATGAAAGAAAACTGAAACAAAAAGGATACTGATATTTAACATCAAGTAGAAACAGTTGAAATTTTTAGGGCACATAATGAGAAAAGAGGGCTTGGAAAATTTGATACCTGCAGGACAGATAGAAGGCAAGAGAGACAGAAGAAAACATAACCTACCTAGCAAGTGTTAGTAAATGGATGGCAGAACAAGGTTTAGAAGAGATAACAAAAGGACAAATTTATTAAGAGTTACAAAGGACAGGAAATTGTGGAGAGCCATGATTGCCAATGTCCTAAAGGGACACAGCACATAGAAGATGTCAAACAAAATATTTTTAGCAGACAATTTTTTTCTTAAGCAAAGAACCTTCACCCTTTCAGTTAAAGGACGTGTTCTATGGCTTCTCTTTGACATATCAGTATTTTTGCATTTAAGAAGTAAAATTTATTAATTGTTTATTTCTGGGGTTAATCACAGTTAACTGAAACTGCAGAAGGCAAAACAATTGATGAAGGTGCACCACTACAATTCTTATGAAAGAAAAGAAAAATTTGAAGCAAAACATTTTATAATTGAAATGTTCTATTGAATTAAAGCAAAAGCCTGTACAAAGAATTTCTCTGGCTTTAAGAATGTATGTTGACAAATATAACCACATGCTTTTGCTATGAATATAAAAGATAACAAAGAGTCTTTGTTTTTTCAGAACAGTTGAAAGGTTTTCTTGCTGTTTTGTCTATGAAAAAGTATTGATTGTGAAAAAGATTGATTTATTTACAAAGTTGTTATTCTTTAGTAACACTCTCTAAAATGTTCTTCACTGTGTTATACATTGTTTGTTGAAGGTGACTGAAACTTTGGTATTGACACATTAATATTGTTCAGTGTCAATGTTTAAAAATCTTAGAATTTGGCTGTAGTCTGCCTCTGTATTTGAAGTCTACCAAATATGGTACACACCAGACTACAATAGAAACATTGTGATAGACTGTATACTACAGTAGTACCAAAATTTGTTTAACAGGAATTTTGAAGATTTTGGTTAATGAATTGTAGAAAGAAATATTCTTCAAAGATAGTTTAATATTCAGATATTTGTGGTATTAAAGTGCCAGATATTATTGATAATTATTTTATCGGAAACTTTGAAATAAAACGAACTAACTCAATGGTATAAAATAAATAATATATATTTATTTATTTGATTTAGATTAGAGTGAGGCCTTTGATATTTGGGTTAACAAAATGTACGTTTATAAGATAGATCTTAGTAGCAGTCCAGAGAAAGTCTGTTTTGGCTTGGTAGTGGGTAGTTTTAATTGTTGGGAAGTCAGACCTTGATAGTAGTAGTCATCTTAGAAATAGGTTAATGTCCATCTGTGTTTTTCTCAGCACTAAGAAGGGCAGGAAATATGATTAGCAGATGATCTCTTAACTACTTCATGCATCACATATGGCTGATTTCCCTTGCTGTCCCTCAGAGCTGTGAACTTATATCCTTTTGACCAGACTCCGAGACTCTTGTACGAACTTTGGTTTTGGCTAACATCAAAAATCTCTTTGCGTTAATTTTTTGATTGGTTAAAATTATTTTATTTCCTGGTGTTCCTTTCTTTTTCATTTTGTTTTATATATATATAATGGGCGTTATGTATGGAGCCTGTCTTATTTTAGTAGCTTTATAGTCATAAATAAGTAGGCTCTGGTCCTGCAAACTTCTGGTGTTTTTTGGCAGGGTTCAGTTTTTCTTCTTTTTAGGGTCGTCTTTTTGATAGTTGAGAGAGAAGTATAGAAAGAGAAGGAGAGAAAAAGCAATAACGGTTTTAAAGGAAAGTGCAAATGCCTCACTTTAATTTTTTTTATTATATATAGTATCTTTATATTTTATTTTTATCAGGACTCTCTACATATTAACATCTACATCAAAACTACTGAAAAATTTTCATTTGAAAAGACAAAAACTCGGTGTGTGCTGTTCACAAAATAATTTTTTTAAGAAAATAACTCTGCTTGAGTGTTGAACAAGATTCTTTTCTTTACAACCCATTAGTCTTAACATAATCTTTCTGCATTTATTTGTTGTTTTTTTTTTGTTTTAACGAAAGTTTTTCTAGAATTTATTCGTGTATATATATCTTTTGTTTACTAGAGAGTTTGCTTGCTTATTTTGTAAACAAGTAAAATCACTATATTTGCTAGGTTACAAGACTAAATGCCTATAGTACAAGTGTTTTTGGATTTTTTTTTCACTGACATCTGTAGGTTTAGGAAAAAAATGTGTGCCGAGAACAAGGTGCAAATTTAAAAGGCCACATTATGCAAACAATGTCATTTGGTACTTAACAGGTATGTGATACTGACAGTATTGTCATTTGATGTGAACTCATTAAAAGTATCTAAATATTATTCTCTTTCTGAATAACTGGTATAATAGATAGGAGGCTGATAATCATTGTTCATGTGTGAGAGTTCAAGATGCAATGTAATCGAAATTTATTCAAAATAGACTATTCTTACAGACCAGAAGATATTGTGAATATATTTAAAGTATACAATTCAGTTGATCAGATAACCTTTTTAAGTTTTGCATAAAATTTAGAACCGAGAATGTTTTTTCTTAACTTTTTCTTTTTGTTTACTAGACACCCCCTTCAGTATACACAATTTTTATTTCTTGACCCATCATTTGAAAATTTAACCTTTATATTTACTTCTTTGCAATTGTATTTTTTGATGAAGGTCTCTGATCTGAAAATTCAAAACATTTTTCAGATTTCACGAATTTATGACATTTTATTAAAAAGTGAAAATTGAAGATTGTTAAATTACAGATTTAAAAAACAAATCCAAACCTTTTTGCTTTAAACTTAGTTTTAACCACAGATCCCAATTATCATCAGGGAATGATCAATAGAATGAGTCTTAATTAAAAATGTCTTCATCTAATATTAAAAAAAAAAATGAAAATAATACTACAACTGAAGACTATAAATTCTTTTGGTTGTCATTACTTGCAGTTGTATTTGTTTTACTACAATAGCACAAAACTAATATGAATACTTAACTGTTATTTTAAGATTTCTTCTTTTTCTTACTGTACAGTACATCTTGTCAATTGTTTGTATTACAAACTTGGTTCTCTTTTTGATTCTAAATTAATTTCATTGATTTTTCTTCTTCACAACTCTTGATTCTTCTTTATGCTTTGACATCCATATACGGGTTTATTTGAAAATTTGAGGTAATGATGTAATTACAGGTAGGCAGTTGAGTTGATGACTTTGAGATAGTAGGTGTGTGATTTACGCATTGCAAGAATAGAGGATACAGAGGCAAATAAGTTTGTTGGTGGGAGGTAGTAATTGAAAAAGGGGTGGAGGTGATAGTCTAAACTGACCTATTGAATATGAGACTTTGTAGTAAATATGAGAAAGAATGGAAATTTAGATTTATTGGACAGAAAGATTGAATAAAATCTGAAAAAAAAAATATGGTGTAGTTTTGTTTTTGAATTTCTCAGAAGCTCCTCTTTAGGTGTTTTTCTTTTTTAAGCTTAGGTGTCTCTCTTCCTTTCATTCACTTGTGTGTACACCCACTACTGAGATTTAAAAAATTTTTTTCATTGCAAAACACCTAATCTGGTACATTTTTTCAAAATCAATGAATTTTTATATATATATAACAAAGTATTGGTAAAACCTGCAATTGCAACTCTACTACCACAAACCCTGCCAAATGAATTGACTTGAAGTGACAAAAAAATAAAAATTGAAAAACTATAAACAAAGAAAGCAACAGAAAAACCAACAAAAAAAAAAACGAAAGAAAAAACTGACCACAAGACACACATACCTAGGCTATAATGCATAGTGTTTAATGCCTAAATCAAAATGACCAAGACAGAGCAAACATGCTAACCAGTGACACTGCACAAAGAAAGAGACTAAGTTAAAATTGATACTCAGTTTCTTGCAAATACAATTATCAAGCAACTAGAATGTAAAAAAATAGTGTGTGTGTATATATATATATATATATATATATATATATATATATATATATATACACACACATGCGCGTGTACCTAACCAATAGGTTAGTCTTTAATTTAAAAAAATGTTGCATTCCTCTCCACCACCTGAAGATTATGCTTGCACATAAAACTGACAGCTGCAAAAAATTCAATAAGAGTACAGAGTTGTCCGAAAGTTTTGTCACCCCCCTACCAAAAAGTAATGAGAACACTAGAAGAACAAGTAATACAGTAATACAAAGCACATGTACTGGATTCAATTTATTCACCTTCATTGACGCCGTCACACATCAAGAAGGTCCATATGAACAGCATCATTTTCATGGCACAAAATGATGCAGCGCTATGTTCTGTATGATATTTTATGAAGCTGTGTTTTGTTGATTGTGGCAAAGGGTCTCTGAACAGCATCCTTCAACTGATGGGTATTCTAGTATCATTCATGTGAAACTCTCTCCTTGATAATACTCCACAGAGCATTGAAATAGAAAATTATACTATGTAGGGGTGATAAAACTTTCAGACCACACTGTACATAAAGTTCATCTTTTTTATTGTGTATGTTCATTCTGTACTTTATATATTTTACATTGATCACTGTTTTTATAATGTTTGTGTATTTTTACTTGTATTCACCATTATAACATCTGAAGTAAAAAAAAACAAAAAAAAAACAATAGTATTGATAATTATGTGATGATGATAATATAGTAAAGTCATAGTCTTCAGATGCTTACATGAAATAGTCCATTCTCTGTTAGAACACTTCCCAGAAATTTAAATATCTCTTTTTTTCTTTTTTTTTTTTTTTTAAGCATTTCACCCCAGCAAGGTGGGAAGCCACTAGCACGCAAGGGGTTACAGTGGATTTGGAGTGAGAGCAGATAGGAGTGATGGAGAAAAGCATGAGGAGAAGGATAGTGGATAGATCAAGGCAACTGGAGATGTTGATTGACATTACATTTAAATAGTTGGAGATTATAGCTATCAGGGAAACAGGAAAAGGGAAGGGAGTTGCACAGGTGAGAGGTGCGAGTTATGAAGCTATTGGAGTAGAAGAGACAGCTACATTTAACAGTTTCAACAGTGAAAGGGTGAAAGCGGGAAGCCAGCCTCATAGGACGTTTGAATTCATGAAGTCTGGGAACCACTGAGAGCAGCTCATTGGAGCAATTACCATGAAAGTATTTGTAGAAAAGATAGAGGCGACAACACGTCTGTGGGATTGCGACTGCAGACAAGATGCCAGATCAGGGCCAATTACATTGCATATCTGTCTCCGGATCCTATCAAGAACCCCGAAACAAACAGAGGGGGCACCAGACCATATATGGCAGCAATACTCCATGCAAGGGCGAATGGTTGATTTGTAGATTTGAAGGATCTTTTCCAGGGAGAAAAAGTGTTCTAACAGAGAACGGAAAGTGTGACACTGAGATCCAAAGACATATTGGGATGGCCAAAGATGCATGCCAAAAACTAAGCAGAGTAATAAGAGACAGAAAAAATTTCATTAGAAACAAAAAAAATAGTGTTGAACTGTTGCCTGATATCTGCCCTCTTGTATGGCAGCAAATGCTGGACAATCTCTTCAAAGATGAAGAAGAGACTTGAAGCAACAGAAGTGTGGTTCTAGAGAAAGATGCTGAGGATACCATGAACCAAACATACGAACAACAACAAGGTTTTGGAGAAAATGGAAATGGAGAAAACCTATACTTAACATCAGGAAGAGGCAGTTGAAAGTTCTGGGGCATGTAATGAGGAAGGAGGGCTTGGAAAACCTGATACTCACATGACAGATTATTAAGAGCTAGAAAGAAAAAGGAGATGTGGAGGGCCATGATTGTCTACATCCTGAAGGGATATGGCACATAAAAGAAGAATGGTTTCTAAAAATGAAAATACATTTGATACGCCCTAACATGATTGTTAGATGAATAGATATTAAAAAAAAGTTACATTCACTCTCACTCTCACACACATATTTACTACGTTCAGTCCAATACAAGGCTATATGGAGAAAGATTGCATTGTGCTAGACTTTTAAATGAGGATAACCTGTCTTGCTTAAAAATCAGTATCAATGTCTTACCTTTTACCAGGACTTTCAATGACCATTTGTAGCTGTGAGAAATAGCCATTTAACTACCAAAAGTCCTTAGATATGATATTTTTAAGTGTATTCTTTATATAGTATTTTTATGAAGCTTAGCTTAGTTTGGTACATGGCCACAGTAGTCAGGTACTTTCTGAGGTTATTTGTACAATCTTTTACAACCAAATTGTCTATTCTTAGGTTCACACTTCTCCTTGGTGTCTTGAACAGGAGACTCAAGTCAAGAGCTATCTTTCCTGTTATCTTGCCCTTTCTTATACAACTCCACTCAGCAACCGTCGAACTTGAGTGACCCTTGGGCCTTGTATTGGGTGAACATGAGTAAAAATGCAGAAAGAAAGGTTCTTTTTGTTTAATCATATAATCCCCTTAATAAGTGTACATATTTTGAGTATTTTCAAATTGTGTAAATAAAATACATACAAGCTGCTTTCGCTGGTTCCCAGACTTCATGAATTTAAGCGTTTAACTAGGCTGGCATTTCGCTCTCACCCTTTCACTGTTGAAACTGTTAAATGTAGCCATCTCTTCTACTCCAATAGCTTCATGTCTCGCACTTCTCGCCTGTGGAACTCCTTCCCCTTTTCTTGTTTTGCTGATAGCTATAATCTCCAACTATTCAAATGTAATGTCAATCGATGTCTTCAGATGTCTTGATCTATCCCCTATCCTTTGCTCCAACCCTCTGTAACCCTTTGTGTGCTAGTGGCTTCCTGCTTTGCTTGGGGTGAAACGCTTAAAAAAAAAAAAAAATAGCAATAGACATCATTAACTAAGCAATTGTGCTATGAGTTTTATCTGATAGAGATAGAAAGATCCAAATTTATAAATGACTGTTTTTGGCTTATATTAAACACAGTTCTGATACAAATTCACTTTACTTGTAGTTTACTAAAACTAATAAAAATTGAAAAAAAAAATGTAATAATTAAAACAAAAAACAAAAAAAAACAAGCCCTCAATTTCTTGAAAAGAAAAAGATGAATATAATAACAGTTACCCATTATCTTATCAATGTTAACATTAGATTAAAGAAATGGAATCTTATTTGATGCTCAAGAAAAGTTGTTCCTATTAAAAAAATCTTTCTTTTCAAATGAATCGCTTCCTTGATTAATGTAGGAGAAATAGTGAGTAAATCTAAAGTGATTTGGCCAACTGCTGCTGTCTTAGATTGATATTGGCACAACATGTAATGCTTTGTGTCATTTACTATGATTTGTTATCAGGTTTTTTGAAAGGTCACATAAAAAGAAAGGAAAATGCTCTTCTGATTCTGTCTTTATTTTTTATAAAATTTTCTTTTGTCTATTTTGAAAATGAGAGCCTTGATTTTTTTTTTTTTTCTCCCTTTCTTTCTCCTGAATTCACCTTCAGAACATTTGAGTTTTTTTTTATGGAATTAACATTAAATTCCAAGAAATCTTCAGGATTATTTTCTCTGTGTGACTGCTGCTATTATATAATGATCTCTTTCCAAATTGATGACTGTAAGATTATTCTGGCTGGCATTTTGTAAAAATATTTTATGGAAATCATAAAGGAAACTCACAATTGCATGTAAAGGCACCAAAACACATTTTTCTCATTATTTACCAGAAACTGAACCGAATGTAAATGATTCTTCTGGCCACAAAAAAAAAAGTTTTTAAGAGAAGTTTCCCAGCTAACACAACTGTTTGTTGCAAAATATGGCTTAACAAGATTAAGTTTGAAGTGCTTGTCTTATTAACAGAAAGATTTCAGTATCATTATTCTGTTTTAAAAATTTTTTTAAAAATCTGTATTTCTGAACAGTGTGTGGCAGAAATACCTCCCACATAATTGTAAGATATTACCTAGATGAAAACACCATTGCCACTAATATTTTACCTTTATGTGGGAAGTATTTCTGCTGCATCCTGTATTTTATAAAAACTTTCTTGCAGAAGTTATTTTAAAAATTTTAAACAGGAATGTTAGTGATATATACATATACACACATTATACTACCAAAAAGTATGTGAACAGTATGCTTTTAGGTTTTCTTATGCAAGTCAATGTTTTTTTAAAAAACTGGTATAAAGCAATCAATATTGGTAAAATGTTCAGTATATATTTAAAGCAATGTATCATCAGCTTCATCTTTTAATATCCTTATTAAAATATTACCAATTTTTGAGGGTGTCAGATTTTATGCAAAGTGCAACATGGATTTTTATTTCTGAATAAATCCAAAGTTACAAGCCACAGAAACATTTGCACAAAACAATATCTCATGTATCAGAATAAACTATTATTTTAGATTTCGATATGAACTATAAACGTCATTACTCTTTCATATCATCACTTAACTCTTCCACCATTTCAACTTTAACATTACTTGCAATATTTTATTGCATCCAAGAGATCTTTGCTTAAGTAGTTTCTTTCTTATAAACATCTTTTTAATCATGGATCATAAGTTTTCTGTTGGATTAATATTTGAAGATGCTGAGGTTCATTTTACTAATTTGGTGTCTTTGAAATTTTGCAGACATGGTGGGCAATAGTCAGCTTTGTTGAATTTGAAGGTGCATTTTCTTGCCTGAAGGTCTTTAGTTTAAACTTCTTGATTGTGAACCATACCACTCAAAAAATGTCTGATCCAAAAACTTAAAGTAATTCTCAACTTTAAAGGAACCTATAATTTTACTGCCTACAATACTAACCCAAAACATTACTCCACCTCTCCTTTGTTGTCTTCTGACCTGTGTTAGTTGATTACTTATTATTATTTAACCTCTAACCCGGCAATCGGATTAATCCAGTGTACCACTCACTAAAAATTAGGTAAACTTGGACCTTTGTGCCTTCAAAAAAAAAAGTGTCAAAAGGACAGTTGGTTTGACACCACTATTATTTTAATACTTTCACTCAACAATCTTTATCAGTTTAAAAAGCAATGATCAGAATTTTAATAAAACCTAAGCATATGAAAATGAATTTTGTTGTTGAGAATTTACAACAAAAACAATAAACACTATTTATTAGATTGTTTATTTACACTATTTATTGTTTATTGGAATGTTTGGCAAAACATCTGCTAATTGCTAATTGTTTTGAAATTTATAAAATGGTAAATAAGGATTTCCTTATAGTTCCCATATTTTAATAATTTAGTAAATGTTTATAAATTTATGAATAAAGAGTTTTCATATTTATTTCTTTATAAATTGGTAAATGATAAATATTACACTGCATTAATTTTAATACAATTATATTTTTTTTAGAATGTTGTAACTTTAAAATTATTCTTGTAAATAAACAATTTAATAGTGTTTAATAATTTTGTAAATTCTCAAGAACAAAAAGAAATGTATAAATTCACTTTCATCAAATGTTTAGGTTTTATTCCAATTCTAATCACTTTTTAAAACAATAAATATTGCCAAGGAGTGATAGTATTGAAAATAATAGCAGTGTCAATGAAAAAACCACCCCCTTGACACTCTGTTTTTTGGTGGGCACAAAAGTCCAAGTTTGCCAAAAACCTTCAGAAATAGGTTTACATGTCTGTCTTTGCTAAAACTTACTCATTTCTTTTTATGATGATTACTGAAAAGTAGTAGTTTGATTGCTTTTATATTTTTGACCTATAATGCTTTTAATACATTCACAACACAAGGGTCTTTAAATGTTTTCTTACTGGTCAGTCCATTTTTCTTGTTTATTATTCCTTTTAAATTTTCTCAAATCTTTTTCTGGGAACATTCTTTATTTCTTGACTTTATTCTAATTTCCAATATTATATTTCCATCACTCAGTGACTTGTTTCTTTTTTGAGTTTGTATTTTTCATGCTATGGCAGTCTTTATTAAATATCAATAGCTATATATATATATATATATATATATATATATATATATATATATATATATATATATATATATAAAAAGTGAACATAGAAGTCAACACTTAGAGGCGACAGTCTGTTTCATGCTAGATGCAATCGTCAGAGTTGCCTGACGATTGCATCTAGCATGAAACAGACTGTCGCCTCTAAATGTTGACTTCTATGTTCACTTTTATATTTACACACGCTCTATCTCTGATATTGAGCACTTTATCCCATAAATATAGCACACTTTAAGACTATATTTCTTCATATATATATATATATATATATATATATATATAAGTGAAAAAAAAAACAAACCCTCAAGTTGCACCGTAAACTTTCACGTGATTAAGTTATTGTAAATATTTCAAATAATATCAGATATAGTCTGAAATTAAGCTGATATATTTATCATAAATATAAGTATATATTAAAAATTTTACCATCATTAGTCAATATCAATTTTGAGAAAAAATTAATTTGCATAATCAAATCTGACATAGTGTATATGTGAACCAAATGTTGTATTGATATTACTGCTATTCTTTGAAGCACTATAGATTTTGAAGAAGGTGACCTCATACTGCCTCATAAATGGGGGCGGTCAACTTCTATTTTTTCTTTTTACCAACTATCCACTCATACTCCTGCAACTTAGTTTTTTATACCTCAAGTCAACCCCCTTGATATGCATTAAAACAGAAAGTGCTAGAGTACTGACTTATTTTGACCTCCCCACTTCTCCAAATTAATAATTCACAAGGAATTTCTCATGCCCTTATCTTATTAGGCACAGGAGAGTATTTTGAATGAGACTGTGGAAACTAAGGTATTTTTTTTCATGATTTTGAGTAGTATTTTTTGGTAAGACTTTGTTTTTCTGGGTGACTTGAATCACCTGTCAGTTAACTAAACATACCTGCTAGAACCTATACATTATTTTGGAATCAGCAGAACTAGGTAGTTCCAACAAGTGAACAATTTGGGCAACAATTAGAGATCTTTGTAAAAAAGAAACTGTTATAAGAAAAGTGCTGAAAATGTAGTGGAAAATAGAAAGGTCTGAATAATGTTTTTCTTTTTCATTAATATATGAAATGTTTCTTTATTTACAACAATGATGTTACATTTTTTTTTTTTTTTTTTTATTATAGTAAGTGGATATGATCCTTCAAGCAATGGTTTTAACAACAACAGCTTTAGCAGGAGACTAAGTAGCACTAATGCAAACATGGAGAGCCCAGACTTTCTTCAGCCAGACAGTATGGAGAACTCTCAACCACTGGGAGGTAGTTATACACATTCCTACAGGTAAGTTTCGTACATTTGTCTCAGTAAATTTTGGCAGTATTCACTATCATTTTTAAAACTCTTTCCTTTGATAATATAGTCAATTGTAAAGCAAAGCTTAGTTTTGGCACAAGGCCAAGGGGTACTCTATTGAAATGCTAATCAGTGATTATGTAAGACCAGCTTGTGAAACTTTACTCCATAGTGTTCTTCATTTGACAACATATTACACTTACTTTTAATGAATTCCTAGATATTGTACAAAAAAACACTGATTATTGTAACTGAGAGTAAGTATATTGGTAGACATGAAAAGGAAGCTTTGGACAAGAATAGAATTTGCATTCAATACTATGGCAAATTTTAGCATGTACCACTGTGTACACCAACATATACCAACATTTCTCAACAAAGAAATATTTGGATTGCAGTAAAATTTACTGTCAAATTTGATTGTAATTTTATAAAAACAGTGATGCGTTCCAAAAGTGAAGCAGTGTATTACGAAACAGAAAATTTTCATTAGAAACAAAGAAAAGAGTATTAAAATGGTGCTGAAGACATTAGGTTTATAATACCCAGAAATTCATACACAGATGTTCTCAAGGACACATGGCACAGTGGATAAAGGCGTTATATCCATTGACAATTGAGTTCAATACCCAGTTAAGGCAGTGGAGAACTTTCAGAGGGAAAATTAACAGGAGATAACTGATAACTGACATCCATTAAACATGGCATGTGGAACTAGAACAGTCTACCCCAGTGAGCGACATAGTGTTCAGTTCGACATTCCAACCACCTGAAGAAGGCCGGAGCGTACAACGGCCGAAACGTTGCAATAAATATGGCAACAAAGATGTGGTAAACATTACTAAAAGAGGTTCCCACTGATAAAAGGTCAAGAAACAATAGTGAATATGATCCCTCATTACTCTTTGACTTTTGAAGCTATTCATAAGTAAAATTCCTGAATCCAAATCACTACTATTTCATACCATTTTCTTGCCTGTTCAGTCAGATGAGTAAATTATTTGAGTTGTTTTGAGATAAAGTAATTTTAATTTTTTTTTTTTAAACCGGAATTTTTATATTTTCCCTCATTTGGGTCATACATTTAACAACAAATACATGATATATCAAACTAGCATAGCAAGAGTCCATGGAAAGCAAATTTAAATCACATTTGAAAACTTTTGAATTGATGCAGTTTAGAATTAAATGTCAAAAGAACCAAGATATAAAATGTAATATATAACTAGATTCTCGTCTAAAATCTAAAAATATTCACTGTAAAAAGTGAATTTTTTAAGTTTCTAGAGACCTGCTTTGTAGTTGATATTAAACTGAACTACCAAGAAATGAAAATAATGTATAGGTCCTCATTTTATTTAAGTAATGATGTCTGTGATTCGGAATGGAATCTCCAAAGTACTGGAGTTGTTGCCTGGGTATATCTACTCAGGCATGTTCCAGGATTGTCCATGACTGAGTTATTTCTTAGTTGTGGCTGCAGGGAAATTAGTCAGGTGTACAACATATTTCATACATGATCACCGATGTTTAATTTTGGTGAACACAAGGAAAGTGTGCTGATGTAATGCCTGAAAGTTATCTCCGAGCCAGTGTCACCTGCACATGGCAAGTGTGTTAACCTGCTGGAAAATACGGTGAGCATAAAGGAATGTAATTGGTCTGTGACAAGATCTGTGTATGACTTACCTGTAAAAATAGACTCCTGTTACACGTGTTATCCTTATGACCGCCAACAGAACCCACCTCAAACTATTACATGCTTACTACACTACTTCACAACTCTCTGCTGACAGTCTAGAACCATAACTTCAGGGGATCACCTCTATACATGAACTTGACAGTCTGCATGAAACATCTGGAAACCTGATTAACCTGACCAGGAGACATTGTCTGAAATAGGTGCAGTAATTTTTACCAGAACACACACTACACCATTCCAGTCATCACCGGCTTGTGCCACACCCTGATGACAGGCTGGATTCATAGCATGTAGTCTCTGTCATATCTGAACGTGATCCTCTGCTTAAGAAAGCTGGAAATATGAGTTGTCTGACAAGATAAAATGGTCTCATGTTTGACAGTTTTTCATTG
>OZ038480.1:48842179-48867179 GCA_964036315.1 Acanthosepion esculentum
GTTATAATATTTAAATAAACAATATATATATATATATATATACATATATATATATGTATGTATATAAATAAAATGTGTGCAGCAGTTTTTCATTTGTTCAGTTTTGATTAAATTAATAGGCAAGCAACTAAAAATCTTCAATATTGGAACTGCAGTTTTAAGCATTTTCAGCAGCTGATGATACATTTTGTCAAAGAATTTCACTTGATGGTCACCTGAAGTCATAATAATGGCCAATACATAGTTTTAAATGTTTGTTTATATGAGAGATGATATGCATAATGGCGGATCTTCAAAATGATCAGAAGTATGGTTGAAAGCAATTGATTGCAAACATTCAGTCAATATTTACACTCATCAAATGTAAACATTTACTCTTTTGTACTTAAATAAGAAAAGTTAACAAAAATAATCTTTATTTCATTTTTAATCAAACTTCTCTTTTTCACACACACACACTACTGATTCTTCTGGTATTATTGACACAAGAATCCTGATGGATTATCCATTTTGATAGACCAACAGAAGTCACATAATAATTCACTAATATCTTTAAAGTTCTTAAAAATTTTAAACTATGAAAGGTATTAGAACTTTTAGAAATATAAATAGTAAATCTGAATTAAGTTTAGTAATAAATTTGAGTTTTTTGCTTAAAAATCAGTTTAAAAGAGCTACTGGACCATAAGTTACTAGATAATGTGTTGTTTTCCTGTATATAAGTACATACCTATGTGTAATAGGTTTGTATGTAGGATATGTAGCAAGCACAAAAATATAGTTCCAATTTCAGCTGTGGTTGTTCATGCTAACATTAATACAGTTGGATTTGCTAAATATGTGTGGGCAGACTCAGTAGCTCTGGCTGTCAAAAGCAGATATTTACCCACACATTTAAAAAAATAAAAAATAAAAAATTAAGACAACTTGGGAGAATTCATGAAAATGTAAATGGTTTTATTTTCTAGAAGGAGAATATGCTAACAAAGTGTAGAAATGAAAAGGAAAGCTAGAGGATATTACAAAAGCAGCCTTTAGTCACAAGTCCAGCACATGTTGCAAGAAACTGTTTTAACCACATGTCAGGAAAACAACTCTTCTGTCCAGAGTTGGTTTTTCTGACTTGCCATTAGATGATATGACTAATCAAGTGCATATTAACTGAGAAAGAGGAAGGAAAGTTAACCCAACAATAACATTGGGCTACTTTTTATTTTCTTCTATTGATAAATATCTTAACAAAATACCTCATTACTGTCTTGTTATAATGGTTAATAAAGAGTAAAACAGATCACTTGGACAAAACACTTTCCCATCAAAGAAGAAAATATTGCTTGTTCTATTGCAGCTTTTCTTTTTTAACATCTCACCTTTAGTCAGTTATGTGCCATGCGTGATACATGCTTAGGCGATCATGTATCTTTTGATACATGACTGACGAGGCAGATTTTTCCCTGCAGTAAGTTGCCATTTATTTCTACGGTAGACCAGTTGCCATCCAAGGCTATAGAACCCAGCCTGTTCTACTATTTACCCATAGCTGGTGGAGGTGGGGGAGAAGAGTATTCATACCTTTCCCAAGGGTATTAGCACGTAAATGAATGTAATGGATTTGACTGGAATTTAAACTCTAATTCCTCAATCTGAGCCACTCTCTGTTACTCCACCATGCCTCCCTAGCAAGGTGATAAAGCTACTAAGATGAAAGGAGTTACCAAGAGTGAAAGGAACTGAGAAAATGGAGAGAGAATGATAAAAGATCTGGATTCAAGGAGGCAGAAGATGACAATTGACATTGCATTTAAATGTAATACTCACCTGTCTCCTTGAATCATGTCCTTTTATTTTTCTCTTTTCAACAATACTTTCTCAATTTCTAGCATACTGCACACCATAGTGTTCTTATATAATCACAAAAGACGTTAATATTTAAAAGAAAAATACAGTGAGTCTACTTGAAATTAATTGCCCTGTTAGCATATGTTCTTTATTGTAATAATTTTGATGGGAAATATAGGAGACTTTCTTATTTTTTGTTTCTTTTTTTGTCATGTCTGTCCTTTAAGCTTAGCTTGTCATTTATTTTTTGCCTTGGTCATCCTGACAATAAATCTATCAATAGCAATTTTCTTCCAGACATCTTTCTGATATGCCTACACATTGGATTGCAGTATGATTCATTTCATAATCCATTTTCTTTTTTGTATCACTTAATTCTTCTGATTATTTTTCATCTTTTCGTTGCTTTTGAAAACCTTTCTTTTTGTGTGTCATTTTAGCTTTACCTCGAAGTATTACATGAAGACAAATCCCAGTGGTTGGTAAAGACACAGGAGTGGAGGCAGAAATATGATGACTTGAAAAATAATGTATGTTCCCTTTATTTATCTATTAATTACTTTTTCAATCTAGCACTAATGTTAATTTTTATCAAACTATTTCTAATTGTTGCATATAGCAAATATCAAAGGTACATTCCTCTTATGTCAAAGTAGTTTATTATACTCCTTCACTATTGTAATTAGATTGAGTCATTTTAAATATATAGTGTTAAGATAAACCCGGATATAAGAGATTTTCTCTGGTCCCAAATTAGAGCCTGTGTTAATAAAACAAAATAGACCAAACCCGGATATAAGAGAAACCCGGATATAAGATACTTCTTCTCCGGTCCCGGCAACTCTCTTATATCCGGGTTACACTGTATTGACTGCTAGATGGCTACAAGAGAAGGAATCATATGTGAATAGATTAGAGAAAATCAGTTTTAGATCTTATTAGAGATGAGTTCTGAAGCAAAGGAAATAAATGATTATGATTTTTGCTGCTGGAATAAGTTCAGCAATATTGACATTTATGTAAACCAACCTAACTCCTTATACGGCCTGTGATAAAATACTTCAGATGCGATCATAGACTGGTTTAATCGTACCACAGACAAGAAAAAGTATATATTTGTACTGCTGGTATTAAGGATTTTTATCCTTCAGTCAGAAATATTTAATTAAGTCATAGATATGGCTAAATTATACAAACATAAATGATCAGATAGAAATCATCAAGCAGTGTAAAAGTCAGTGTTATATCACAACAAATATCTATAGATCAAAAAAGTCGATCATTGCAATTTTGATGCCATCATGGGTAATTTTGATGGAGTGTGTGTTTGTTTCCTACATGCTATTGAAATTAGCAGATGTAATTGATAGGAGATGCAGGTTTATATCATGATGATGGCCTAATGATTCTTGGGGATTGCAGTGGCAGAAGTATGGATGATGTCAGAAAGGAGATTATTAAAAGCTTTAAAGAACTGTCATTTTTGAGAGCTATGATCGCCTATGTCCTGAAGGTACATGGCACATGAAAGAAGACTGATGTACATCACTCATACAGTAAGAAAAATAGTACTCCTATTTATATCAACATATCAGGAAACAATTCATTGGCCATTTTCAAACAACACCCCAAATCCATGTACGATAGACTGTCAGCAAGTTGTAGTAATCTAGATGTTTTTGACCATCAAAAGTCAACATATGAAACAGCATTAAAGAAAAGAATTTTCTGTTAATCTGGATTTCAAGAATAGCACCATCAAAAGAAAGACCAACAGAAAAAGAAAAATCATTTGCTTCATCTTTCCACTCACCATACAACAAAGATGTGAGCATGAAAGAAGGTTTTTTTTTTTTTTTTTTTTTTTTTTACACATTCACATATTCAATAGGAACATAAGCATTTGTTGCATGGACAATGTAATCCTTTTAATAAAAACAAAATGAAAGCAATGTGCATAAAATACAAATTCAACCTGCTCTTGTAATCTTCTACAAATATTTTCATGGCATCTGTTCCGACGAGCTGCTTTTGCTGGTTCCTGGACTACATGAATTTAAACACGTTACCTTGCTAACATCTTGTCCCACCCTTTCACTGTCAAAACAGTTAAATGTCTCTTCTCAAACAGCTTCTTCCGCACTTTTCGTCTGTGGAACTCCCTCCCCCTTACTTGCTTCCCCGATGACTATAATCTTCAAATATTCAAGTGTAATGTCGATCAATCACTGACACCCTGAGCTTGTTCCCCATCCTTTTCTGTATCCTTTCCTCAAACATGCCTCTTTACTCTTGCTCTCACTCTCTGTAACCCCTTGCATGCTAGTGGCACTCCCACCTTGCTTGGGATGAATTGCCTTAAAAAAAACTGCAGAAACCAAGAGAGCAGCTCCTTGTGGGGGGAAAACATTTAACTGCCACTATAATCTACCAGTAAAATCAGAAGTGATATATTAATGATTCTGAAGGGTTGTGAAAACAAAGATTCTACAATCACAAAACTCCATTCTGAGGAATGCACTAGACCAATAACACAACAGTGTGAATTGAAAGACAAATACAGGAATACTCTAGAAGTTGAAGGAAACATGAAGAAAAGCATTCGTATGTAAAACTGGATACAAGAAGTGCAGATTATGCCTGAAGGAAAAGTCAAATTTACTTAGCATAAGAACAAGGATCTCCTCTACTGCCTACCCTCTGAATAAATGATCATGGACTTGTGGAATCGTCCATGTTATTTTAACACCCCTGCTGTGGGAACAATCTATTCTTTACAGCCACGTAAAATTAAGCTTATCCAATGAAAACTTCATATTTCCGATCAGAGAATTCTATTGGCTTACAGCTCAAAAATTCGAAAGCTCACGTGAAAAGAAGTAAATTGCACCAAAATTCTCTGAGCCGATTTTGATATCCGAGAACTTATAAAGGGAAGATTTTTGACTGACCAACTCGGTCAGCAGATCGAACACAGAGAGATGCCAGACAAAACTATGCTACTCGAAACAATAACTTTTCCGCGCAAAAAGAACATCACTGACTCAACGACAACTGGCTCGAATAAGAAAGATTTTCGAACTTTAAACAAACTTTGCTTACCTAAAGTGAACAAGAAAATATTCACTACTATTTAAGTAAAAAAATTACGATCGAAGTAAAACCTTAACTACAGCTAAGGGTACGCAACTTCAGTTGACTTAACCAAAAAACAGTACGTAAATAATTGCATACACATTCATGTTGAACCTTAAATGAACATTTAATTTACCGAAAACTCAATCTAACATAACTTTGTAATAATACACGAATATATTGAAACACTAGAAGAATCTGGATATTATAATACAAAACATCATTAAACACACCAACTTTTGATAACACAAAACATCACTGTAGATATTGTTTAATTGTATATAAATGTGCGTATTATTTGAATTGAATTATTGCCTTGTTGTGTTTCATATTTTAAACATTTTTATTGTTGAGGATGAATGTCGAGAACACACCAGCCTAAAAACCTAAACCAAATCCTTCTGATAATTTCCAACACTTTAGTTAAAGAAACTTATTACATTCTACTCGTCCCCAACAGACTCATCTATATCTGTATATAAAAAATCAGCCATCAAAAGTTTTACCTTGCATGAAACTGCTAGTCCTACATTTTATTCATATTCATTTTTTACTTATATATATATATATATATATATATATATATATATATATATATATAGTTTTAAGTTATGCTATATTTGTGTGTACCAGAGATAATGTATGTAAATATAAAAGTGGGCACTGGGAATAAAGTGGCGATAGTTTGTTTCATGCTTGAACACTATCTTCATGATGTACAAGTAAATTTAGGCCATCTTCGTGACCTGAAAATTGTTCAAGTATGAAACAGACAGTCATCACTTGGTGTTGACCTCAGTGTCTTCTTATATATTTTCTGATGTGCAAATGGTAGCAGTGATAACTTCTTTCAATGGCACAGGCTGTGTTCAGTAAAGTTTTTGCATTTTGGTATGCTAAGTTTTGGGCAGTGAAATGCTTAGCCTCATATAAAGTGTTAATTATTTATACTACATAAATTTTATTCATATTAGCCAAGTCTGGTATAGAGTCAATGTAATAGCTTTCAACTACCCAAACAACAGGTTGTGAGACTCTCCTGCTTTGTTTTATGTAGAACTAATGAGTATTTATAAACACAGTAAAAGGGTTAAAATGGGATAAATTTTTATCAGTTTTAAAAAATGCAAGATTAAACTAGATGAAAATTTGTGACACTTTTTTTTTTATAATCTAACACTCTCAAGGCTCCCTCCTTGGCTATATCCTCTTTCTGTTTTATATTAACAATCTGCCATAAAACATTCTTAGATCCTTAGTAAATATAGATGCAGTTGACACCACCTCCAGATATGTGGATAACCAGTGCCTGCCTGGCAGTAGATCTCTCCTCTGACCAAGCTCTCACAGCTCAATGGTAGATAGACTGGCTGGTATCATTCGCTACCTCCAAAACAGAACTCGTAACATTTCATCACAACCAAGCAGACCCTGAATCTGCACCAATCCTGATGAGTGGTCATACTCTCAAAGCGGCTCCTTGCAATGAGTGCCGACTGGATCTGATGCTCACTCCCTACCTCAAATGGAACTCAAATATTCATGCCATCACAAAAGATACCTAACTCCTGCTATCCTCTATCTTTACAAGAGCCAAATCAGATCTAGAATGAATTATTGCTGCAATATCTGGACTGATGCTGTCCAGTCCTGACTGTCCAGCATTGACAAAGTTCAAAGGCACTTATGCAGCTTTGTGGGTGATTAATTCTCAATCCTGCCAACCTTATCTCACAGATGAAATGTTGCTAGACTCTCACTAATCTACTGCTATTATTATGGCAAAAGTTCAAACTAATTACATTCCTTAGTCCCAACAGCTCAGTCTTTCACAGCTAGGACTTGCCATGTCGTGCTCATGGTGGCACATCATCCCCATTCCCTTAATGTTCCTTTGATAAAGAGTAATTTCCACTCAGATAATTTCTTCCCCAAAACTCTTAGTTTGTTCTTCCCAAGAGGATGCTTACTTGACCACCAGAATCTTGGTTTCTTCAAGTCCAGTTTCAGCTGATATCTATCCTACACGTTCTCATGATGTACACTTCAGGCTCTCTCTTTTCCTTTCTCTTAGAACAATCTTACCCAGTAACCCTTTACTGTGAATGGTGCTTGGGAGTGGCTATTGTGGGAACTAACACTATAAAAAAAAATCATGCTAGAATCTATAATTTCAAAGTATGAAAGCCTAAAAAGAAATACACATCTGTTTCAGCTATCAGCTAGCTTTTCAAAATGAACATAAGGAAAAAGTTTAAATCCATATATCTGAATAAGATGTAGGTGTGAAATAAGTCAAGGTTATTACATTTTTTCTTGATGTATTCTGGTCACATGATCTTGATAGTGATTAATTCTTTTATGACTTCACCACTTCAAACTGGTTTTACTTGCTATTGTTAAGATGTTTATCATTTTTAATGAAATCTATGATATTTCCTTTAAAGAAAACCTATTGTTTTGCATTTTTAATTTGCATGAATCAGTTTTTATCAATGTTTTGGAGTATCTGTTGTACAGGGAAAAACTTACCAGATTACTTCATAAATACTTGATGATATTGACAACCTGTTTATAAAAGGAAATGAAAGTTGTGGTTGACTGGTGGAAGGGAATTACCAGCCATTTCACATATGGTGCTTTATAACAAGATATGCTGAAAAACACTGAACTTAAATAAATCTTCTGTCAGTTTCTCACTGTCATGACATGGCTTCCTTCTGCCTTTTCTATAAATATTTTCATGGCAATTGTTCTAATGAGTTTTCCTCCTTGTTACCTCAACCACATGAATGTAGCCTTACAACTAGAAGTCATCACTTTACTGTTGAAATAGCTAGATGTAACTATTTGTTGTATTCTGAGAGATTCTTTTCTTGCACTTCACACCTGTGAAACTCTCTTCCAGTTTCTTGGTTCCCTGCCACCTACAATCTTCAAAAATATAAATGCAACATCGATCACAATCTTCTGTCCTCTTGAATACTGATCTTTTATTGTCCTATCTTCTCAGTAACGTCTTCTCATTTTCTTTCACTCTCAGTGACCCCCTGTGTCTTAGATTATCGGCTTGCTTGGAATGAAATGATTACAAAAAAATACTAGACAAAAATGAAATTGATGCAAAATAAAATTACAACATACTGCATATGATTCTATTGACTCAAAATTAAGGATCAGTCAGTTATGTGCCATGTGTGATACACGCTTAGGCAATCACATATCTTTCAATACATGACTGACGAGGCAGATTCTTTCCCGCAGTAGGTTGCCATTTCTTTCTGTGTTAGACCAGTTGCCATCCAAGGCTATAAAACCCAGTCTGTCCTGCTATGTACCCATAGCTGGGGGAGAAGAAGAGGATTTATACCTTTCCCAAGGGTATTGCACTTAAGTGAATGTAATGGACTTGACTGGAGTTCGAACTTGGCTCTCCGATTTCACCAAGCCACTCATTCATCACAGTATGCCATTTTATCCCCAGGTGATACTCTCATAACACCAAAGGAGAGATGTGCAATAGTTCCATGTGTGTAAGAAGTCTCTCTATATGCCTACAAATAAATGATTCCCAATAGTCCATGTTAACATTCTTTGAGTTGCTTTTATGGATGCTATGTAGTCTACTATTTCTGTCCTTACAAGGCATCTATCCTGGTGAACATGTTTACTATATGGCTCTCCAAAACCTGGCCTCTATTTGTAGGACTTTTCATTTGACCACTGTTGCCAGTATCAAAGTATCATAAGAAGGTCACATCTAAAAAATGCAGCAATTCTCTGAAATGATTATTCAACTTCTCAAAGGCCTTCTTTTTATTTCACCATTTCACCCCAAGCAAGTTGATAAAAACTACTCAGATGTAAGAGGTTACTGAGAATGAACAAAACATAGGACAATAAAAGAACAGGATTGAATGAAAATGATGATTGATATTGCATTCAAATTTTTGAAGATCAAAGTTGACAGGAAAACAGGTACTGAAAAAGAAGTTCACAAGTGAGAAATGTGAAAGAAACTTTCAGCATAGAATTTCTCTTCTCTTTCTTTTCTCTTCTCTTTCTTTTCTCTTCTCTTTCTTTTCTCTTCTCTTTCTTTTCTCTTCTCTTTCTTTTCTCTTCTCTTTCTTTTCTCTTCTCTTTCTTTTCTCCTCTTCTTTCTTTTCTCCTCTTCTTTCTTTTCTCCTCTTCTTTCTTCTCTCCTCTTCTTTCTTCTCTCCTCTTCTTTCTTCTCTCGTCTTCTTTCTTCTCTCGTCTTCTTTCTTCTCTCGTCTTCTTTCTTCTCTCGTCTTCTTTCTTCTCTCGTCTTCTTTCTTCTCTCGTCTTCTTTCTTCTCTCGTCTTCTTTCTTCTCTCGTCTTCTTTCTTCTCTCGTCTTCTTTCTTCTCTCGTCTTCTTTCTTCTCTCGTCTTCTTTCTTCTCTCGTCTTCTTTCTTCTCTCGTCTTCTTTCTTCTCTCGTCTTCTTTCTTCTCTCCTCTTCTTTCTTCTCTCCTCTTCTTTCTTCTCTCCTCTTCTTTCTTCTCTCCTCTTCTTTCTTCTCTCCTCTTCTTTCTTCTCTCCTCTTCTTTCTTCTCTCCTCTTCTTTCTTCTCTCCTCTTCTTTCTTCTCTCCTCTTCTTTCTTCTCTCCTCTTCTTTCTTCTCTCCTCTTCTTTCTTCTCTCCTCTTCTTTCTTCTCTCCTCTTCTTTCTTCTCTCCTCTTCTTTCTTCTCTCCTCTTCTTTCTTCTCTCCTCTTCTTTCTTCTCTCCTCTTCTTTCTTCTCTCCTCTTCTTTCTTCTCGTCTCTTTTCTCGTCTCTTTTCTCTTTTCTTTTCTCTCTTCTTTTCTTTTCTCTTCTCTTTTCTCTTCTCTTTTCTCTTCTCTCTCTCGTTTTCTCTTTTTCTCTCTTTCTCTTCTTCTTTTCTCTTTTTCTTTTCTCTTTCTTTTCTCTTTCTCTTTTCTCACTTTTCTCCTTTTTTTTCTCTTTTTTTTCTCTTTTTTTAAAATAGTTTAATTTTTTAATACAATTGATAGAATTGGAAGAAAGTCAGAGTATGAAAGAATTAACTGATATGAATTATCTCCCCTATGCATGGAAAGCTGGATGAGAACAATCTATCCCCCATGGATTAAATGAAAAGTTCAGTTCAAAATTCTATGCTTACCAATTTTGACAGACCAGAAGAAAGCCAAAGGGTACAACAGTCGAAATGTTATGAATCTACAACCAAGATGAGTGTAATGGTCTGAATAGAAAGGCATAAAATAAAGAATTTTCTAATATCACTCATACTCTGAAAAATCAAATTGTACTTTTAAAAACATCTTAAAGTACAGTGGCTTATAGATGTCATTTGTGCCTCTTTTAGCATCAATTTATGTGGGCAGAATGTCAATCAAAGCTAAGGGTTGCCTCTGCTAACCATGTATATTTTTCTTTTTATACTTTATTAGCAGTTTATTATATTTAGCAGAAATTAATCACACTAACCTCTTGACCTTTAACGAAGGTCAATAAAAATATCTGGGTTATGTAACTTCAATGAAATTCTTTGTTCATAGTAATCACTAGTACAATTATCAAAGCAGATTTAATACTTCTATAGTAATTTTATGAAGAATAATTTGCTCAACCTTTCTGCCGTTGGTATAGAAAATTTTGGAGTGGAGGTTTGTCTCTTTAGACATTTACAATGTGCTGTTTAATCTAGCAGAATGATGATGTCGCACCAATCTTAGAGGTCTGCAAACTTTGAAACTTGCTAGTGCTACTCAAAATCCTTTTATGATAATCCTGAACATAAAGTGTCACATAAAAAAAAACTTCTTTCCAATGATTAATTCTATTCAGTTTATAAATAGAAATTGTTCTACTGCTAATTTTATTTGTACAGATTGCAAATATTTACAAATTTTATTCAAAAATTAAGTTTTGAATTCCTGCTGGACTTAGCTTTTACTGATTTTTAAGATTCCACTTCTAAAATAAATGGGTCTCGTACTTTTTATTATTTTTATAAGAAATGGAATGCATGGTTGTCAGCAAAAGGGGCTGCACAGATGCGGGTTAAGTATTGGGGATGTTAAGATCAAGCAGGCACAGTAATTTAATGGTTGTATAGTAACAGAAGATTGAAAGTGTAGCACAGAACTCTGAAGGGGAATAGCATCAACAAAAGATGTTTTTCAGAAGCTGAACAAGGTATTAAATAAATAATGAGAGGTCGATGAAAAGGCCTAACTAAAAATCCCTTAAATCTGTCATTTGGTCAGGTTTTGAGAAGTGAGTCAGGCAGAGAATTTTTCAACCCCTCCTTTTTGTATGCGTGTGTGTGTGTAATATATATATATATATATATGCACACACACAATTTTATATCACTGTTAACAACTTGTTTTTTCTAAGTCTTTTATTTTTTCATTTCTTTTCAGTTAATCATAAACCCTCGAAAAGCTGTTGATTCGGCCCATGACCTTTCACTGAATAATCCATTATCACAAGATGAAGAAGTAAGTGAAAATTTGCATGTCATTTTTTTTTTTCCTATTTGTTCTTCAAGATGTTAAATAGTCATCTCTTTTACCCCTCTACCCCATAATATTTTTTTACTTATCTCTATTCAACAGTCAATTTACTTTCATTGCTATCCAGTATCTGCTCATTTAATAAATCAATCTCTAGGGATTCTATATTGTTCAATTAATGCTTATATACATATTAATATCAGAGAAGTTGCAAATTTCTAAGCACAAAAATATTATATGGCAAATACAATATTGGAGAAACTGCAACACAGACACATCTGTCTCCAAAGCCTGACCAGCACTTTCCCCAATACCATGCAGGACTGTTTAAAAAATCTCATATTCACTTCTTTACTTATATGTTACCCTTGGGTCAAAGTGGATGCTGCTTAGAAGACCATAGTTCAAAATGAATTATCTGCTAGTTCACCAAACAGAAACACTTGAGATCATGATAAAAGTGCCTTTATCCGCCTCCCGTGTGGGTGTCCAGAGCATCACATACCTATAATACTGTGTGAAATTTCTAAGATAAAGTATTTTTCTTCATTTAAGAACATTCTGGCTGATATGTTTTTAAGACTAATTTTTTAAACTATTTTTTATCTGTATGGTTGGCTGGACAATATATTAGCTAAGAAATAAAAACATAACCTAGATGAAAATAATGGTTAAAAAAATATGGAATAATTATTAACTTCATCTCGGAAAATAAAAATATCTTCTGTTTAATGAAATTTTTTATGACTGAATTTTACCAGAACATTTTGGCTGTTTTGCAGATTTTTAATGTTTAAGAAATTCCGGCATATGCAACACTAATTACCTCCCTTAGATTTCTTTACCTCATCTCATGTTCTAAGATTTGGTCAGTCTCAGTGGAGAAAGGTACAAAAAATGTTTACTGCTCTCAATTCTCAATACATCTGCTGATACATTGGAACCAATTTTGGGAATTATAATCATAAATGATGTATGGGCATATGGAAACTTGAGCATCTTAGGTGGAAGTATATATAATCACCAGGAGTATTTCATGTATCCACATGATACTGTATATGTGTATGTATTTATGGACTACAGTATAGAATATCTATAGAAACAAAAAGAAGTTATGAAACCAAAATGATACAAGTTAAGAATTATTCCTACCCAATATGAAGTAATGCTTAAGGAAATGTTCCAAGAAATCAAATTTCTTTCATGCTTATATTAGCTTATTGGCCTCAAGTATCATCTAAATATGTTTTCAGTTTTTTTTTTTTTTTTTTTTTTTTTTTTTTACAAAGATTTAATCATTATAGTTAAAATAAATTGCATTTTGGATGCACCTTTTACTGATACATGACTTCAAATTAAAAAAAAAAAATCAAAACAAGGGGAATTAGTATGTATTATACCTACCAAGGAAGTATCTATAGCATCAAAGTTTTTTCAACAAAATGACAACAACAAAAACAAATACATGACAGATTGAAATTTTATGAATTATTTATTAAAAAAAAATTAAATTAAGTCTGATTCTGCTTTTTGATAAGAGTCCAAACTTAAATGTTTGTTTTTGACAAAAGAAATATTCTAATTACTGACTGGTTGGTGAGGAGTGCTTTTCAGGTAGTCATTGACTCTATGCAAAGTCAAAATAAAATAGAAAAAACATTTTCTTTTTTAAAACATTGTTTTTTTTTTTTTTAAGTGCCAGTCAACCTCTGATACTATGTATATCCACTACAGCCAATAGCCTGTATCTTCTATTGTGCCATAAACTCACTACAAAGTACCTTTTCCTGCTTGTGTGAGCTTTATTGACCTCAAATATCATTCCAAATAAATTTAAATATTTCTATTGAAAAAGTTCAGTTACTAAGGGGAAAAATCTCCCTATGCTTGGTGGATGTTGTTTCTATAAAATCATCATCCTTTGACCTCCCTATGGTTGGTTGGAATTCCATTGACAATCCCTTCCCACACTGTTTGGTCCTGTATTGCTGTCTCCAGATTCTCAATGTCCATCCACAAGTCTCGAGCTATGGTGTCTGAGGAAATCAATTTTCATGAGAAGACACTTCCACAAGGATGCCATAGGAGTAAGGATGTGATGACTTCCCTATCTGCTCAGTGGCAGTGGCCAGCAAACTGTAGTCATTTTTGCTTGAGCTTAAGAGAGATTGGTCTCAGTTCTCCATAGATTGTGTTAAGTGTTGCATAGGGTCTCCAGCTGATGTTCTGGATTCTTCTTAGTAGATTTTTGTATATGCTCCATCCAGTCATCTTTCAAGGTGAATAGATAATGTCCAAGTTTCTGATCCATGCAGTAGGATTGGTTCAATCAGTGTTCAAAAAGATTCGTCTTTTAAGGAGGATGGAAGATTCGACTGCCAAATCTTGTCAAGTTTGTTACATGCATCCCATGCAAGAGCTTTGCTGATAGTGGGTGGAGAAGAGAGTGAAGACAAAAAGTGTCCCATTTTTATAGGTGCTTGATAATGCCACCTAATGACTTCTTGGCAAAACTATGCAGGGAAAATCCACAGATGTTTAAAATCAACAGTACCCAATGTAGACTTTCATTGGACAAAATCATCAACTGGGGAAATGAAAATATTAGCAGTAGCTTGTGAGATTTGCAGTTTAATTATAATTCTCTGTTGGGTTCTCTCTCTTATGTGTAGATTTTAGATATTTACTCCATTTTAATCTCTGTCCTAGGTATGACGATAAACTTCAGCAAGGCCTCTGATCAGGAGATTTTGAGGAGCGTGGAACCACCTCTTAATTGCTGGTGTTCCCAGGTCTACCCTGACCCGGAGTGGTAGCACCTGTTAGGGTCCCAGCTATGGGCAAATAGTTAACACCCAAATTTATGTAAGTGTCCTGGGTATGACGATAAACTACACCAAGCAGCAAGGCCTCTGATCAGGAGATTTTGAGGAGCATAGAACCACCTCTTAGTTGCTGGTGTTCCCAGGTGCACCCTGACCTGGAGTGGTAACACCTGTTAGGGTCCCAGCTATGGACAAATAGTTGACACCACAACCTGACTCAAAACACTATGAAAGTGTAAAAATAGATTTTAATATCAGAAATACTAAAAAAAATAGTATCAGCAATAAATATTTGAAAAAAGAAAATATTACCAGAAATAAAAATCTTATCGGCATTAAATAACCCATTGAGGTTAATATGCCACAAAATAAAACAAAAACCATTTTAATCTAGTCTAAGGTCAAATAAAGGGAAATAACCACTAGAAAGACTTTGTGTTGCAGCAATACTCCTAATTGTTTATCTTGGATATCAGTATTTCTAATCTTGGTCTTTTGCTTGAACACTGACTGTTCATATCAGGGGGGAAATGCTCAACTATCTCAGCCATTTAATATTGTATGTATTTAAAATTTAGGGAACTAAGTATTTTTAGGCTCTGTCACCAAGTCTCTTTTACTTTTATATTTCATTTGATTTTTGGAATGTTTAGAAACCTGGTAAAACAACAGAAATTTACAAGATTGTGATGTAAAGAAAATATTACAATTATAAATAAAACAAAGAATAATCTTAGAAAAATATTCATTGTAATAAGAAAAATATTTATTACAGGGTGTATATTTCCCTCAGAAAGTATTAAAAAAAGTCTGTATGAGATGGGTGGTGAAAAGTTCTTGATTCAACCAAGAGAAGGTAAAAAACGAAAACTCTGTTTGACCATGTGGTTAGGTTTTGTGAAATAAGTCGGTCTGAGAACTTTTCAGCACTTAATCTCACTCACTCATACACACACACACACACACACACACACACACAGGTGAAAACTGAATCTTTATCCTGAGAAATTAATTGCCATGTTGATAAAATAATTATTTTTGGCATAAAAGTAATAAAATTAGAAGTAAATGTTTGAGATATTAACATCTTACCTAACTTTTTTCATTTTTTAAAAAAAAATAAATCTCTTGAAGTATGAAGTATAGTACTTCACTTATCTACCTCTGCCACTAATTTCTTTTTTTCTTTGTGTGAGTGCATGTGTGAATTTGTAGTAGTAACAAGAATAACGATAAGTGTTTCATCTTTCTCAAGAACTTGAATCTTGTTTGCTATTTATTAGGTTCTTAATTCCTGAAGAATTACTGTACCTTAGAAACAGAACAGCCTAGTATTTCTTATTTTATTTTTAACCACTGACAATTAATTGCCGTAACATTAAGAATCTTTACTCATATAGTCAGAGATGTAAAGTGCCTCATACTTGTGACCTTGTACCAGATTAAAGCTTACTAAATACCTGAAAATAAATGGAAACAAAAAGAATGCTTATACTTAGAATCAGAAAAAGACAGTCAAAGTTTCTGGGACACATAATGAGGAAAGAGGTCTTGGAGAATTTGATACTCACAGAACATATTGAAGGCAAGAGGAAAACAGCAAGTAACTTTCCTAGTTAACTTGGTGTAAATGGATGGCAGAATGGAAAGGAAAGAAAGACAAACCTTACTAAGAGCTACAAAGGATAGGGGACATTGTGGAGAGCCTTTTTCAGAAAAAAATGTTGAACTTTTCTCATGATTTCAAAATCAATTCATAAATAATTCTCAATTTAATTTATTTTTTTCCTGGACTACGTCTACATGCATAAGTCCAGTAGTCAAAACTATATAAACCACTTTTGTACTATCCATTTTTAAAATTTTATTTTAAATATAATAAATCTTGACTATTGAAGGTTCGTTTTTCTTTTTTTTCTTTTCTTTTTTCTCTTCTTTTTTCCTTTTCTTTTTTCCTTTTCTTCTTTTCTTTTTTTCTTTTCTTTTTTTCTTTTCTTTTTTTCTTTTCTTTTTTTCTTTTCTTTTTTTCTTTTCTTTTTTTCTTTTCTTTTTTTCTTTTCTTTTTTTCTTTTCTTTTTTTCTTTTCTTTTTTCCTTTTCTTTTTTCCTTTTCTTTTTTCCTTTTCTTTTTTCCTTTTCTTTTTTCCTTTTCTTTTTTCCTTTTCTTTTTTCCTTTTCTTTTTTCCTTTTCTTTTTTCCTTTTCTTTTTTCCTTTTCTTTTTTCCTTTTCTTTTTTCCTTTTCTTTTTTCCTTTTCTTTTTTCTTTTTCTTTTTTCCTTATCTTTTTTCTTTTTCTTTTTTCCTTTTCTTTTTTCCTTTTCTTTTTTCCTTTTCTTTTTTCCTTTTCTTTTTTCCTTTTCTTTTTTCCTTTTCTTTTTTCCTTTTCTTTTTTCCTTTTCTTTTTTCCTTTTCTTTTTTCCTTTTCTTTTTTCCTTTTCTTTTTTCCTTTTCTTTTTTCCTTTTCTTTTTTCCTTTTCTTTTTTCCTTTTCTTTTTTCCTTTTCTTTTTTCCTTTTCTTTTTTCCTTTTCTTTTTTCCTTTTCTTTTTTCCTTTTCTTTTTTCCTTTTCTTTTTTCCTTTTCTTTTTTCCTTTTCTTTTTTCCTTTTCTTTTTTCCTTTTCTTTTTTCCTTTTCTTTTTTCCTTTTCTTTTTTCCTTTTCTTTTTTCCTTTTCTTTTTTCCTTTTCTTTTTTCCTTTTCTTTTTTCCTTTTCTTTTTTCCTTTTCTTTTTTCCTTTTCTTTTTTCCTTTTCTTTTTTCCTTTTCTTTTTTCCTTTTCTTTTTTCCTTTTCTTTTGAAAAAGACTTTTAAAAATATTTCTGTTGTATATACAAAATGTTTCAAATGTTTGTCTTTTTCAGAGTCCTTGGAATCGATTCTTCCAAGATAATGAACTTCGACTTACCATCAAACAAGATGTCATCCGAACGTAAGTGATTTTCCATGTAACACTGAATAATTTTAATTCTGTTCTAATTGATTTATAGACTTTAATGTCAAACTTGTTACATTGTTAGCTTATTTTAAACATTGCTTTTAACACTTTCACAATGTTTTCAATTGTAAATCAAAAAAAAATTCACTAAGATAAGGTCTGTTAACTTCATGCATAACATTTTGAATATTTGTCTTAGACAGGAACATTTGCATTTGAATTACAAGGCTCTTTTTGTTATTACTCTGGTATGTTGAACATTTTGAAATGTACAAAATTTGTACTTTCAATAATAAACTCATGACAATATGGAACTTTATTACAGATAGTTTCTTACATGAAAACTGAAAAACTCAAAAAATCAAATAGATAACATCTGCACACTAAAGCTTGTTTCATATGAAACATGATGTGACAAGAACTGTCTAGAAATTTTCTTTTGTTGTGCAGTAGAAGTTATTAGATGTGGCCTTGGCTCACTCCACAACAGATGGTTGTCACTCTGTGATCTTACTGGTCAGATATGCCTCTGCTGCTCACTGATGTTGTGTTTATTATTTGATTTTATTTTATTTTGAAAATATTAAGAATTGTAGATTTCCTTATGGGTAATAACTTTGTCTACTCTGTTATACATTACCAGCATATTTTTAATGACATGCAACTTCAGGACATAGACAATGATGACTCTCCATAGGTTCCTTTAATTTATCTGTGAATTACCATGCATTACTGGGAAAGATAGTGGAGTGTTTTCCCTAGTTTGGAATTCAAAGTTCTTTTCTCCTAGACTAAAGCCAAATCTACTCTTTAATTTAACCGATATGTGAGGAGGTGAAGAAGAAATAGATCTGTGCCTTTGGACTGGAATTTGATCTGATCTTGCCAATTTCACTTTTCATGTTGATATTCATTATATGATCTACACATCCTAAAGTGTACCTGCACTGTCAGTGCCATACATGATCTACGCTTGGGCGATCATGTCTCTTTCGATTCATGGGTAACTAGGCAGAAGATTTCTTGTAATAGATTGTCATTTCTTTCTGTGATTGCCAACCAAGTCTATAGGACCCAATCTGTCCTGCTTTTCAATCTATATCTGGGAGGATAGGAGATGAATTCATATTTTTCCAATGGTATTTGTGCATAAAATTGAATTTCAAAACATATGGAAGACAAAGAGGACAGAAGAAGGCAACCTACCTAATAAGATTGTTTACCTGTAATATTTTGCCTATTATTCAGACAAAGAATATAGCATTTTTTTTAAGTAAGAAATCATGTTTACACTAAACTTGTAGATATTATTAACAGTACAAACTAAATGCAAATATGTTGGCAGGTTAATATTCTCAAAGAGTTTCAACCTGGACAATTCCATGTATTTTCTGAATTTCTGGGATGAAGACTTATCACTATTTAATTTATTTACATTTGAACTAATGTCCACATCTTTGTTGTTATTGCCAAAATGTTTCAACTGTTTTGCTCTCCCGCATTCTTCAGGTTTTTTTCAATCCAAGTAAACCTTCAGACATGGATAGTGGAATGAGAACAACCTACCCCTGTAGATTAAATAAAGATGTTCAGTTCAATATTACCTGAAGGTTACCTGGATCAACAAAAACCTGAAGAAGGCTTGGCACAATGGCTGAAATTTTTTGATGGTAACAACAAAGACAAGGACAATAGTCTGAATGTAAATAATGTATTTTTTGTGCTTGTTGGTCAAAATCAAGATTACTTTGCATTGCAATCTTAATGAGTATATACAGTTTTCTTCCATGTTCTTAATGAGATGACTTTACATTGCAATTCAATATTGATCAAAATATAAACCTTTTCCAATCCATGCTTCTTATATTTTATCATTTCTTCTAACCAGCCACCTACAATCCCAATCCCCAATTTGTAGTCAGGACTCAAGAGTACAACTTTGAGAACTATTGTAACCCCCTTTTACATGTCAAAGTGAGACACAGACATGCCCTACCAGGGCCATGGTTGGCCTTGCAGAGTCTTACGTTATTATATTTTCATTTCTAAAGGTACATTATTAATAAGCTAGTGTTGCTACCAATTCAACTCTTTATTAATTTTCGTTCAAATGCCAAAAACTACCAGTACTTATACCTCTGCTGCCTCCATAATAATAATATTAAATGTAAACAGTTATGAGGTAGAGTTGGTGCTTTATATACCATTATATATGATATATGCTCTCTTATTTAACTGAAATACGTTGACAATCAAGTTCCTTGTAGTTCAGGTCCCCTCTATAAAATATCTAGTGTAAAGTTATTTTCATAAATTTAATATTCAAATTTTATATGTTCCATTCAAGTAATCATATATTTCCAAATTTGCATAATTTATTAAAACCTACTGGGTTCAATGAGACATAAAATCATAAAATTAATACCATACTGTTGGTATTAATGTTATGATTTTTTTCTTTTGCTTTTATAAAATCCAAATTTGAGATTCTCTTTACAAAGTCATTTTCTAAATGACAAGATCTTTTGCATATTATGAATTTTCTACCCAGTTTTTCCATTAATGGTTTTACTTTTTTATGATTGAAAAGTTGTATAAAATCAGTAATCTAAGTCTTAAATGTTAGTAAAGTTGTTTTATGCTTTGAATTGTACAAATTTGAAGTTATTTTTACTTGTTGCATGAATCAGTTCATATATCAAAATCTCTTAACTTTTTCCCTTTTTAAAACATTGATATTAAAATAGAAAAATAATAGTATATTTGGATTAATAGAAATAACTTTTGATTCTTTGACATAATTTTTAATAATTGTTTAAATTTCTTTTTGAAATAACATTTTTAGTACTTTAAATTTTTTTTAAGTATTTGCTTAATTAAATACAAATTTTATTTGTTTAAAGTTTTTTTTTATTTATTGAAATGCTTTAGATATTAAAGTAAAACATTTTTAATGATTGTTTTGTATATGATAAAGCTTTAAAAGATTTATGAAAGGACTTTTTCAAATGTAGAAAATATTAATCATATTTTCGGTTTGTGTTTTATGTAATGTTATTTATTTTTGATTAATGTTATTTACATGTCATTAGATATTGAGTTTTTTGCAACAGAATTATGCTGCTTGATCAAAAATTGTGTGTTGTATTTTTAAATGAAAATAATTATGCTTTATTTATAACAAATTTCTTTTCGCTAAATGAATTGATTCAATTTATTGAATTCTATAATTTCATGTTGATATTTGTTAGAAAAGATTAAATATAAGTTTTGTTTATTCATGATTTTTTCCATTTTTATTTTTTGTTTTTATTTTAATTGTTTTTTTTTTCAATTCTTTTGGTTTCTCTCTATCTAAAAAAATACACTTTAATTTCACCTAATTTTTTAAAAGATTTTTTGTGCTGTGATTCACTAATGCATGTATGCTGCAAAAAATAAAAAAAAACTAATTGACATGCAGATCTGTTCAGTTTTTCTAACATAATTAATCTGTTAATAATTTCAAACAAATTTTAACGAGTCTGTAAAGTTAGATAATTATTAAAAAAAAAGTTTGATCTTTAGTTCTGTGTAAAGTAATAAACTTTATATATAAAAGGGGTGCTGAAAATTTTTCAGCTCAATTTTCCAGAATCTGATCAAATAACTGGGATTTTTTTTTTTTTTTTTTTTTTTTTGGGGGGGGGGCCTTCTTGGTAAAGCTGATTTTTTAAAAATTCCATTATTTTAATCTTATTTTTCACAATTTTCTCTATGAACAATTTTAAATTTAATTCACTTTTAGATGACTTGCATAATTGTTTGTGACCAGATCAAGCAAGGTTGGAATGACAATAAGGTTTCAGGACTTATTAGAAAATAAATAAAATAAAAATATAAGAATAATGTGCTAGGCAATAATTAATATTTGATTAATAGGCATGAAGGATGGATAATTTAGTTAATATTCATCAGAGTATTGCATATAGAAGTGACTTTTTCTATTGAAAATCAAATAATAAAAAAAAAAAAAACATTTACTTTTATTGTTTTTCTCTGGCGATAATACAATTAATTCTTACATTGGTAATCATTTTGAATTTTAAATATTTTGTTAATTACAGATTTTTTATCTCATAAAACATGTACTAAAGAGAAAACATTAACCATGTGCAAAAAATAATGCAATTACTTCAGGATGTGAGCGATCATGGCTGCTATCTTTTACTATCATCATCATTGATGCTAAATTTTGTAAAAACAAATATGGGAATGGAAAGTGAGAAAGTTGAAATTTTTTTTTTTTTTTTTTTTTTTTTACAGTAAGGTTCACCCAGTACATGGCCCAGGAGCCACTTGATGTAGAGGGTTATATTAAGAGGCAATTTGTGTGGATAGGAGGGAAAGATAATGGTTAAGCCTAGACTTGAACAGGTTAAGATTGGAATGATCTGGGAAACATCCTGTTATATTCCATGCTAATAGAAATATATACTTGAAAAACAAAGTGGATAAAATAAGTAAAGGTTTATTTTGAACCAAGTAGGTTTTAATAAATTATGCAAATTTGGAAATATATGATTACTTGAAGGTAGTTACTACCTATAGTGTAGTCACTCAGAGAGGTGACAGGTTATTCCATTATATCACATCCTCTTGGGAGTCAGTTCCACTTCTCACTGATGGAATACAGAGGGAATGTGAGTGGTTTGTTACAATATAAGTGGCATGGTGTGTCCTTGCTGTGAAGGAATGTAGTTCATACAAGCACTTTCTGTCAAAGTAGTGATAAGGCAGTGAGAGGTTGGAGGGTGGGGAATAATTTGTCATCCACAAGGGCTCAGAGATGCTTTTGGACTCTATGAAGGCTGGAGAGTGAGGTCTCGGTCATCTCCCACCCAAATATGGCAACAATACCCCCTTTTTGGCCTGGTTTGGTTCTTATAAAGGTAGAGGATAGCATGAGGAGTTGGGAGCTGACTATTTTACCTGAATCTTTTGCAAAAGATCATATGTAGGAATTCCACTTGTGATCAGGTGTGAGTTTGAGGCTCAATAGTTTTTCAAGGCATGGTGCCTCCCTGACGGGACATCCATTCATTGTGACTGGTGGTAGTTCGGGGTCTAATCGGTGATGATGGAATGTAACAAGTTTAGTTTTTGAGACATTGAATGTAACCAGCCAGTTTTTATCCCCATTGGGTAGATTGTGCTAGATGGGAAGAAAGATAAATTGCCAATCTCTAACCATAAAGAGTTTTAGAGGTGTGCCTATATATAGTATCATCAGCATAGATGTTTACAAATGATCTGAGTATATTCTTAGGCAGATCATTTATGTAAATCAAAAAGATGGTTGGTCCAAGGACTGACCCATGCGGGATGCCTGTATTAACTCTGGAGGACTGGCCATTAATAACTGCCATCAGGGACCTACCTATCCAGGATTTTATGATTGAGAAGACCCTTCCAGTGATTCCATAACTGGAGAGCTTGTGTAGTAAACCTTTGTTCCACACCTTGTCAAAAGCCTTTGAGATATTTAATACTATGGCCTTCAAGGTGTATTTGTCAAGAGCCTCACTAATTCTGTGAGTGGTAGTAGTTAAGTTGTTGGCAATAGATTGGGCCAATGAAAACCTGTACTGCTTGTTGTTGAAGGGGTTGCTTGACTACCTTATTATTGCTTATGGCCTCAGATAGCTTACTGATGATACTGAAGTGACTGATGGATCTGTACTGAGATGGGGAAGTTACATGCCTGCATTCTTGAAAACCAGGCATACACTTGACATTTCTCCTTCAAGCTGTAGTTGAATAACTTCACTAGGATTGGTGATATTAAGGATAACCAATGGAATTTTGTCTGGACCAATGGCTTTCTTAGGGCCAAGACTTTTGATAAGTCTAGAGACTTCTCATGCTGTAATGGTAATATTACTGAGATTGGGCTCAGTGAGATGTGGGAAGATGAGGAGGGGATGGACTTTGTCATCTAACGTGAGTTTGAGGCAAAGATTGAAGCAGAGCTTCGCCTTGTCTGTCAAGGAGGATATGACCTCGGGGCCATTTATAATTATGGACACAGCCACTTTACTTCTGTTCATGATTTGGTTAGTGATCTTCCAGAATTTGTGGGATCTAATTTGTTTCTTTTCAACCTTGACCTGCACTTGGCATTTTCTAGAACTTATTTATAAACGTGTTGGCAAGTTAAACCAATGTAGATTTCATTGCTCAACAATATAGAATTCTTTATTTAACAAAGGAAGGACTTGATAGCATCTCTATATAAAAAAAAAATATGAATAAGTTATGATACTTGCATTGGCAAAAATAGAATGACCTATTTTACAAGCACTACTGTTAACATTTGAAATTTTTTGTTTGCTGCCATTTTTTTTTCTGCTTAGCACTTAAGGATAGAAAAGGGCGACCACTCTATATTCATACAAGTAGAACACTTGAGGAAGGCTGAAGAACAGATCAGCTTGAAATTTTGTAGGAACAGACAAAAAAAAAATGAGTTCATTTGTTTAGAAATCTCTTTTTGAATCCTAATGATTCTTCTCAGAATTATTCATTTGTTTTCAAGCTATGAATGGTTTTGTTGACTGATAAATCTATGCAAAACTTTACAGAATTAACCCGGGACCTAAAAAGTATGTAGTATACCAATTAAATTTTGTGACCAAATTTTTTCAGCAGAAAATTAGGGTTGATTTTTAAAAATTTTTTTTCTTTTTTTTATTATGTTTTAAAATCATGCAAGGTCATAATAGCAAAGACCAAATTTTCATTCTAAGTATGACCAAGGCTAAAGAGTTCAGTCTGTCTTGCTATTTTACACATAGGAGAGATAGTAAAAAGACAAACTTTTCTAAGTGCTATAAAGAACAGGAAATTTTTAAGAGCCATGATCGCCAATGTCCTGAAGGAACACAAAACCTAGAAGACGAAGAGGGCACAGGAAGAGGCTTTCCCCCACCCCAAGGTCTTTAGTATGAAGAAAGCACAAATGGACTTTGTCACAATTTGATTTCAGTTTGCTGATTCCATTTGTTGTTCTGTTAATGAGGCAATGTTTAATCTTTGTGCCCATAAAAAATGGTGTGTCAAAAGGACAATTATTCCCTTGACACTGCTATTACTGTATACACTAAAGACTCCCTCAGCAATCTTTATTCACAAGATTATAAAGATATGTGAGCAAAGTACAATGTGATATTTATTATTTATCATTTTATAAAAAAAAAAAAGAGAAGTTATTTCATTCAATTTAATAAATAAATATTGTTTAATATCTTTGATCTTTGTTGTCAATTCTCATGTATAAATCTGTTTTCATATATTTTGGTTTTATTAAAATTGTGATCATTGTTTTTTAAAAACATTGTTGAGGGAGTCAAAAGTGTATACAGTAATAGCAGTGTCCAGGGAATAATCGTCCTTTTGACACACCATTTTTTATGGGCATAAAAATTAAACATTAACTCATTTTTTTTAAAAAATATTCTTAACCTGTTTGTATCAAGTGTCTTGTCCTAATGTTTAGAAAGAGTTTAGTTTCACTCTTATAAATTTATTTAAACCATCCAAGGTTTGTCTCAAGACAAATATTTCTTCCTTTTCCTTAGGCATTTCTTTATTTTTGCTCGTAATAGTTGTAAGGTGAGAAGATTTCGTATCCTAATAATAATTTTTACATAATTCATCTTTAATCATTATAAAGTAACTTCGGACGACTGATTTCTGACATCAGGTAAGTCGTTAAGACAATATCCTT
>OZ038480.1:48872179-48913055 GCA_964036315.1 Acanthosepion esculentum
GACAGTTACATTGCTTCAAGTAAATTTACTGCAAATTCATTAAATAAACTAAAATAACTATATTTTGTTTGTCAATAAAAAATATTCTTTAAGAAATACCTTCACTATTTTACTATTTATTTTACTATTTATTTTACTATTTATTTTACTATTTATTTTACTATTTATTTTACTATTTATTTTACTATTTATTGCAAATAAAAGTAGCACATATTTCAAAATAAACATAGTAAATAAAAATAAAAATTTATAACCGGCATTATAGCGATAAAGCAATCAAAATAAATGACTTTGTCATATTGATATCGTTTCATTTTATGAAATTATTTAAAAGTTATAACATCTAGAAAATTAAGATCACTGCTTTGTAAAAATTTCAAAGATTTAATCATTCTGAACTAAAATCAAACATGTTATTACTTAAAACACAATAACACATTTTAAAACATGACTTTGTCATATTGATATCATTTAAGTTTATGAAACTATTTAGAAATAACCTCCAGAAAATTAAAACCATTGCTTTATAAAATTTGAGGGGGCCTAGGCTAAAGGATAATCCGGCCCTGCAGAAGGCACACATGTCTTTTGTGACAGTGAGCATGTTGAGTAAAAGATTTACCATCTAAGAATGCCTAAATGTTTAATAATGTGAAATTTTCTGTCTGAAATTCTGGGTTGAGAAGTTATCAGTATTTACATTTAGACAATTGTCTTTATCTTTTGTTGATATCATAATGATGTTTTAACAAGCATGCCTTCCAAACTTCATGTGCTTGTTGATCAGGGTATCCCTTTATTTAATCTACAGTGGTAGATTGTTCTGTCCATCTGTGTCTCAAAATATCATGTGTTTTTTTTTAGTACTGCTCAGAAACAGGGCAAGAAATAACTGAGCAGTATTAAATAAAACCAAGCGTTTCTCAACTGATGCACCCAGGTGCACTAATGTTTCTCTAAAAGGTAGCCAGGCATGCCCTAAGTTAGCAGAAAAGTAATTTATCATTTTTTTATATTTTTAAAAGCTCAGACACCAGGCTTCCATCTCCAAGTTAAGTCTTTGTCATTTGATGTTTTAAACTGGATTCTAAAATTTTTAATCTTTCAATAAGAGGATAAGAAATAGATCAAATTTAAAATTAAATACATTGATGGAGAAATGAAACTATATTTATCGCAGAAGGCCTAAAAATGTCCAAAGCACATCAAGTGCAGTTTTCGCACAAGCATACTTAAATATACAATGTTACAATAATGTAATGTCTTAAAAATAAATGCTTATTTCAAGTTGCTTTATTATTTTCAAATTTCATAACTAATTTTTCCATCTTAAATTTAAAGTGCACCCCAGAGTTTTAGTTATTCTACAAGTGTGC
Organism: Acanthosepion esculentum; assembly: GCA_964036315.1. Lineage (NCBI taxonomy): Eukaryota > Metazoa > Mollusca > Cephalopoda > Sepiida > Sepiidae > Acanthosepion > Acanthosepion esculentum. Next base: position 48,873,556 of record OZ038480.1, read on the forward strand.
CCTGAAGTAAAGAAGATTGAGAAACACTGCTTTGCACATATAGCAGAACAAGAATAATCTAATCCTTATAAATTAAATACAGGGTTCAATTCAAAATTCCCTGAAGATTACTTGGATCAAGAGAAAAACACAGAAGGGCACAAGGATTGAAATTTTTTTATAATAACAACAAAGATGAGGACTTAGTCAAAATAATATGGAAATATTCATATGATTTCTTTTTTTCTACAATAAGAAAGTGGGGGACAACAAAAGTACTCAACTGGTAAACTTTGAACAGAAATTTGAATAAGAAAAATGTAAAATAATCTTTATGTAATTTTTAATACTTTTTAAAAATTTTTATTTGTTTATATCTTACAAGAGAAAACCACTTGATAGGTCTTGGATTTTACAGGCAGCAAACATATTTCACAATTTAATGTGTCCATAAAAAAATCTTTTCAATATATGCATTCATATATCAGTTAAAGCAGCAATACATTTTCTTGACTTCAACCTATACCATTATTTTTTATTTTATTTATTTTTCAAGTGTACCTACTTAACTGATTATATTGTTCTGTTTTTTTTTTCCCTTGCCTTCCAGTTATCCTCGGATAGAATTTTTTCAGTCAAATCAAGTTCGAAACATGATGGTTGACATACTCTTTATTTATGCAAAGCTGAATACAGACCTGTCCTATCGACAGGTTACTATAATTTTGTTACTTCTCCTTTTTGTCTCTTCTGCAGCTCACCCATTGTGTGCAACTATTGCCAGTGTCACCTCGTGGCTGTGTTAGTTACTTTAGCTGCAGCATGTTAGCTAACTCTAGTCTTGTCAAATGTTGCATGCAGTGTCCCAAGCCAAATAAGTCATCAGTTCAGTCTCAATATCAATAAAATAACTATTCCTTCCCATTAAGTCTCTTAAAAAAAAATGTGATAAAATTTAGTAAGAGATAATTTTTTTATTTTCCTTACACACACACACACACAAGTTATGATAGCAGAGCACCTACTAGTTACCTGAACCACGTATAATAACTGATAGGTTGAAGCTAGGTTGCTAACCGTTACTCTATGGTAGAAGCTCAATGTCTCTCTCACGTTCTCTCCTCTCTGACCCTTTCATATATATATATATATATATATATAAAATAAATAAATGGACATGCAAGTGTATACACACACACACACACACACACACATATATATATATATATATATATATATATATATATATATATCTCCTTAGGTGTAAATAAAACTGTACTCAATGCAAAATAACAGAGCAATTAAGTATATATTAATAATATACATAATATTCCATGGCAACAGTACGGCTCAGTTCTATGCACTATGCAATCATCAGGTATAAATAAACAGGCCGTTATCTGCTTAAAATTTCTGGGACTCATGGTATTAGTTGGATAAATTATTATTTAATTGTACTATAATTTAAATTTAGGTTCAAATTTAGACTTATAATTAAAAATTTCAGTGGTGGGGAACACTGGTATCAATATGCATTAAAAAGAGTACATTCTCTCTCCCTCTCTAAATATACATACATACATACATACATACATATATACATACATATATATATATATATATATATTGTTTAAATGTTATTTTTAATGGATATTCATATTCGAGTAGATGCTCTGTTTTTATTTATTAAACAAAATATTTAATTTTTTCCATCTACCAGCCTTGAATATTCAAGAAATTTTATTAGAAAAATATGTACTCCTCTAGTGGGAACTGTCATTAGATCTGACGTGTTTTAACTGCTCAACTACAAAGGATCTACTGGCCAAACAAAGCCTGAATAGTGCTTTTGAACACGGACGTTTCCTGATTCTTGAAATATACACTTGCTCAGTTTTGTATAGTCTGATGAAGGATGAAACATGGCAAACAAAAACTTTTTTCCAGTTTGGCATAGATTTTCTTAGATTTGTTCTTGATAAATAAAAATTTATTAATTCAACCTCTTTAACCCAGAACCTTTGGGGAAAAACAAAACCAAAAACCAAAAAATAATGTAAACTTATTATCTTGAATGTGTAAATATGCAGCTATATATAAGAAATGAGCAAGACTGTATCACCAAAACACCCTGTTGACAGCTGCTGTGGAAAGATGTAAATAATGTGTGGGGCTGCTCTCGAAGCTGCTCAGCAAACTAATGGCAGCTGGTTCAATAAGTGCTGGAGCTTGGGCGTTACCAGACCACAGTGTACCAGATTAAAGGGGTCAGACTGTATATCGTTTTCCATATATAAAGGAATTGATCAAAAATCTCAATCTTTTCTCATTAATATGTATTTAGTAGATACCTGTGTTTGAATAGAAATCTGTTTTTTTTTGGGGGGGGGTCTTCTTTTTAACAGATGTCAATTATTCTATTAAAAAAACAGATGGTTTCAATAATTTGACATTATTTATTACTATAAAAAGTATTTTTAATTTTTTATTTAGTGGTTACATGTGTATGAGTAGACATTACTGTTTTTATTAAACAGTTTTTTTAATACTGATGTTAACACCAACTGCCTAGAGATTGAAAGTCTTATTGGAGAAAATGTGCATCCCAACAGCAAGTGAGCCTTGTTTTCCTGTGATGGCTTCCCATAGTTTAATGGTAAAACATGCTTGGCTTAAAAGTGATTTCCCAAATTAAAAATTGAATGTAAAATTGTTTCCTGTTGAAATGCACATTTTCATTAATAAGATTGTTGGTTTCTAAGCCAGTAGACATTAATTAAAAAATGATATCTATTCAAATGTGCACCAACCAAATATAACACACTCATACACACGCAAAGACTAAAATAAAATGAAAAGAGTTAATTTATGCAAAAAGACTTAAATAAAATTTTTAGTAACTGATGTCACAAGATAATTCTCAAAATTATGGATGCCTCCAATGTAATAAAATTATCAACTCATTATTTATGTTATATATTACCAAGCCAAATGCAGAACCTAAAAATGTCAAATCAGTAGACATTATTGAATAACTGAATCTAAATAATTCTATACTAATTTTTAACATTGGTTTTTTCAGGTTGATGAGGTTTTATTTAACCAACTAATATTTTGATGCTTGCAAGTTGACCATCCTTTTTTTCTTTTTTCTTGAGCTTTATACAATTTAGCTCTAATGGCCTTTCATATGATGATCAGTGCTATACAATTTCTAATCTGATTTTTTTTTTTTTTACAAATAAATTTTTATTAAAATAAAAACAACAATTTAGTTTTAATACTGACGGGTGAATTATTAAATTAATTTATAAAATATCAACAATTGTTTATTAAAAGTTTCTAAATATGTGATAAAAGTATTTCTAAGTGATATAATTTCTAAATACTCTAAACCACAATAATTATGTAAGTTCAGGATTCGCTATCTCATCTTCACAAGAAAAAAAAACTTTCATTTCCATTCATATTCCATTTTACTTACTGAAAAGAAGTTTTTTTTTTTTATGATTTTAAAAAAAAAAATGTTCATGTATCTTTACATTGTATGAAGTGTGAGTGAAAATTTTTGAGAATTTGACTATAAGTAAAAAATACTTCTTACCCTAATATTTAGTTTTCACAGTTTCCTACAAAGTCTTCCTCTTTGGTATACCAATGATTCCAAAAAGGATAGAAGCAAAAGGTCTATACTACATTTGATTGGCATAAACTGTTCAAATTCTCAAATTTTTAGGTATTATATAAATGAACCATTCCAAAGTCAGAAATAAACTTTACATCAAATATGAATGCATGTAATATATACATAGATCATATAAATATTGATCTTCCTAAAAGATTATAAATATAATTTCTTTTAATGATTGCTTTCTTATGGAAATTGTTAAAGCTATGGAACCTCCTAAATGTAACAAATCTATTCAGTCAGGCTAACATTTCAAAATACAAAACCAGATAACTCAGAATGTAAACATTAAATCCCAAAAATTGTTTATTTTAAAGTAACAAAAAAATTGCTGATGCCTTAATATTGGCTTTCATGACATGCCCCTCGTATGAATGAGTGGTGGATGTGGCAATCTGCTTATTGCTTTGTCTGCCTCTTTTTAGGGGTGCTAAACTACAAAAATTATTTCACCCCAAAATTTTACCCTGTTTTTTTTTTCAAGTAAACCAGTTATCTTAAGTAGAGCCATTTTTCATATGTAAAATAATTGTTTATTTACTTCTGGACTCCATTAAATTAACTTCAGCCATGAGTGTATGTGGTTTTCATGTCTTTTTTTTTCAAATGTGTTCAGTCTTTTTTTTTTTTTTTTTTGCTAAGATGTATGGAAATTCGCCTTCCTTCTTGTGGATTGGATGATTATCTAACTTCCTGCCATCAAGTTTGTGTACATCTTAAATTCAGTTTGGTTCACTTCCTGTTTATGTCAGCCAATCCACCAACATCATTTAATGACCAATTCTGCAATTGGTGGCTATGAGGTCCTCTTCTAGATAAAACATCTGAGGCACCTAGCTCTTTTGACATTTTCATATGATACCAAGTACAAAGATTACTTTGGTATTTCTTTAGGTGAATCCAATATATACTGAGGTCACCACAGATCAAGTTTCTAATGAGCAATAAATTTGATTCAAAACTCTAGTATTTATGGTATGAATTGCATACAAAAACTGAAATAAACAAATGGTAGCCATGTTCATTACATATTTTGCTACATGACGAGAAACTAATTTTTATTGTGCAAACATTTAATACCCCAAAATATTTTTAAAAAGATTTCAACTGAATTTTTAGAATTAAATTTAAGTCCGGTTGACAATATTTCAAAACTGAATGTTATCAACAAGAAAACCTTTTGCATCTTGCTAAAATTCTCTTTTATTTATTCATTTTTACAAACTAAAATATTAAAACCACTTCACAAAGTAAATGCTGCACTGAATATTTTGTCGTGTTTGGCTTTGGACCAATAATCTTTCAGCTTCACTTTTCCCTTCAGTTTTGTTCCACTTCATTCTGGTTTCTGCTGGTCACCTGAAGAGAATAATCTTTTGTTGCATCCATTTTTAACTCTTTATTGGTGTTGTTATGCTTGCACTCACATCTTCAATGCAATTTTGTTATGTTACATATTTTTCCATTTTGTTGTATTGTATTTTTTTTGTTTTGTTTTAATTGTTTATTTGTATCTCTGGTTTGATGTGCGTTCTGATTCTGTTTTGTCTACAGGTTCAAAGCAGACAGCCAAAGGAAAGACCTATCTATTTGTTAAATATTATTTGCTAACCCTGCCAATTTTCTTTGGCTTTGCTTTTTGATTACCACAAGAGGTTAGAGGATCTACAATTATGAGAGTTGATCTTTAAAAGTATTGTTGGATCACATAATAAATTTTAAATAGAATTATTATAATAATTGTTTTATTTTTTATTTTTTTTTTACTTATCAGTATAAAACAAAACAATACTTAATTTTTGCTATTAAAAACTATAGTTATATCTTTATGTATAAAGATACATACATACACACACACACACACACACATATATATATATTTTCATTATTTGTACTTGGTTTGATTCTTTTTCAGAATTCCCTCTGAAGATCAGTTATTTTTTCTCTCTCTCTCTCTCCCCATCCCTCCCTCTCTCCCCCCCTCCCTCCCTCTCTGCAGCTTTATGCTTTCTTTGTTCTTAGCAATTTCATTAATTAAAGGATTTCTCAAAAGATTACATAAGCAACCTAATGTTTGTTTTTATAGTGAGTAGGTCTAGGTATAAGACTGCAAATTGAACTCCATTTTGCAACCAACCAGCAAATGACAACTTGGATGTCAGTTTCAAATGAATTTTAGATTATTACTAATGTAAACTTATTAGTGAATAAGCTAAAGTCATCTTTGGTATTTTTGAAAACATACATTTTTATCTATCTCTATCTCTTATATAGTGTGCACATAGAAATCAACACTACATGGTGACGGCATGAAAATTACTTAATGTATGAAACTGACAGTTATCATAGTGTTGATTCCTAAGTCTACACAGTCTATATCTATAAACACTCTAGCTCTGATATTGAGCACAATTTTATAATTATAGAAAATGTTAAATACACACACACACACACACACACACACACACGTGTGTGTATATATATATATATATATATATATATATATATATATATATATATATATATGGTCATAGACTCTCTCATTGTGGATGAAATAAGACAGCTCAATAAAATAAAGAGGTAACCAACTTTTATGGACACACACCTCTCCCAAGGCCTACAGGTGTTTTTTAGGCAGATGGAATACACACACACACACACACACACACATATAAGAACTTAGATTTAATTAATAAACAAATTGATATATTTCTATTTCAGCCACACACAGACACTTTTTATGAAATATATTTCATAAAAAATCCAAATCTACTGTAGTGGTTTCACCTGTGGATCATCAGGTGATAAAAGTTAGGAATTTATTTCTTAATTATTACTACCTACAGGTAGTAGTAGGATTTGGATTTCTTTATTAACTATATTTCAGGAAAAAAAAAAATTGTATGTATGTGTGTGTGTGTGTGTGTGAAAAGAAAAATCTTTTTTCTGATGACATTGGTTCATCAGCAAAACATACCAAAGTATAAATTTTATATATATATATATAAGTAACTACCCATTTTAAAATACTTTATTTTAATAAATTATAAGTATTTTAACTATAATTTTTACAAGAAATAGATATAAGAGGAAAGCATTTAGTATGAAGTTTTATTTAAAATTTGATATGGCCACCAGATTTCACTACCAGCTTCTCAAGCCACCCAGGAATCACGTCAACTGATTTCACTAGGAACTCTTGTGGTATGGAAGATATAATTTCTTGTATTCACTCTTCAATTTCTTCCAAACTTTTCATTTGGTATAGTAGACTTGCTCCTTCAACCAACCCCAAAGAAAAAAGACACGATGTTAAGTCAGGACTCCTAGCTGGCCACTCATACATAAAATATGGAGTTACTTTTCAATCACCCTGTGTATATCTCTCTCGTGTGTATATATATATATATATATATATATATATATATATATATATATATATATATATAAATTTAGGTCTGCTATATTAATATCTAGTAATCAAGAGTATAAGTTTTTAATCTTGCTAATCTTTGTAAATCGACTACTGCATGCTAACTTAAGTTTCATTAGTCCAATATCAAATCATTTCAGATGCATTAAAATGATTTTGACCATTAAAAAAATAAAACACTGATTGAAAAATAATTACTCTTGCTTTAAGGTATTAAGTGAAATTAACCCAATGACTATGAAGGCTTAATCAGTAGGTAGATAAATTCTTGTTGGCCTGCTAATTACTCTGACTGAAAATTGAGGGAAATTTCGTGACTTAAGTAGCAGTGTGTTAAAGGTTAAAAAACAGCACAAAACTACAAAGATTTTTAGTAGAATTGCTTGAATTGGATTTTGAAGAGAAGAATCGAGATCTCTTCTGCCAATATTATTGCATATTGTTTAATGCCATCCTCTGATTATAGATTAAAGTCCTTAATTGTAACTTGATAAATAAGAATATTATTAATAATCAGGAGGTGTATATGTATGGGGCATGTTTAAATTATTGGTATTCATCCAAGTCAAGATTATAATGAAGTAATCATAATGAGAATATTAATTTCTGTTTGAATTTCTGGGATGAAGAATTACACTATTTACATTCTGACTAGTGTTCTCATCTTTGTTGTTATCACAACGTTTCGTCCATTGTTCCCTCCAGCCTTCATCAGGTGTATATCGATCCGGGTAACCTACAGGGAATACTGAACTGAACCTTTTTTAATCTATGGGGTAGACTGTTCTCATTTCACTGAATATTAAGCTGTAAAACTAGTTAACATGAAGTTGAAAGAGTATATTGAATCAATTGCTAAGTCTGCAGCTAAGAAATTTGGTTCACTATGTCATGTTAGACAATTTTTCTCAGCATAATCTATTTTACATATTAATAAGTATACCATTCGTTTTTGCTTTGAATATTGCTGCCACATCTGGCCTGGTGCTCCTATATATTTAGAGATTTTTGATAAAATCCAAATAAGAATCTTCAATGTTATCAACCCTGACCTGGCATCTCGCCTTCAGTCTCTTTGAATTTAATCTTCAAAAAAGTGCAATGTGCAGTCGTTATCTTCTCTACTTAATAGTAGTTTTTCTCATATTCTTTAACACTCAGTAACTCCTTGCATCCTAGTGGCTTTATTGTCGTGTTTATTTCATCTACTGACCTGCATACTTGAGAAAACTATATGAAGAAAATGTACCCTCTGGCAGGATTCTAACCTCTATTCTCATTTGCAGAAAAAATCATTGTCTAATCCGGTATGCTTTTACTGCTTGTCTATAAAAAGTGTCACAATAAAGCAAGGTTCTATTTTGCATTTAAAACACACTTACTCATTAAGATTTTTACTCAAAACACATATCTGCTCAGTTTCATATCCGAAATGTAAATAAAGCAATTCCTCTTTTTACCCTATAATTTGCAGATCATTTTTAATTAGTCACTGTTTTTACCTGTTGCAGATTGCAAACTAACATGACTTATTTCCTGCTATTTATTATGCTCTTGAGCAAGCTTATTTAGTGCCTGCCACTCATTCGTTGGTAATCAGTGAATGATGTTATCACTTCTCCTCTGTTTCTTCTTTTTCCACTACTTCTTTTTCCAGGTACCATAGTCGCTAAGATTAAATTTAGTGAGCCCTGCAGTAGATCTTTTAATGTGTCCAAATAATTTTGTAAATTTGCTATGGATTGTATTGAAGAGTGATGACATACCTGAGGGGGTGGGTATTTTAAGTTTGTCTATCAGCTTATGATTTGTGATGATGTGGAATATTTCAATTTGAGCTGGAAGTTTTTTGAGTCCATATCATATAATCTAAACCATATAAAACAACAGGAATAATGCATATAAGGCAAATCTTTGTTTTATTGTGGATTGGTACTCTTTTTTTTCTTTTTCCAAAGGCAGTCCACCCATGGCTTATTCAGTGTTTTACAGCAACTTCTTAGTCATTCTTGCAAGACAGCTTGTGACCACGATAGCATGCATATACTTTACTCAAAATCATTTTTCAGGGTTTTGCAATTTTATTTTTCTACCAATGTATGAGATGTGTGTGTATGTGTGTGTGAATGTGTGTAAGCATATGTATACAAATTCAAACAGTAATAAATGAAAATTTAATTAGAAACATAACCTCTTCTAACTAATACCCTAATACTTAAGATACCACCAAATCAGAAAACAAAACAAAATAATAGACAAATGAAGACAATTATAGATATTTACCTTATCATTTAAGTATTAAAAAAAAAAAAATCAACCTTGCACCAATTAAAAGTGCAAATGAGAAATATAAACAATCATTTGCTGATAACCCCTGACAAATGAACAGGGATTACTGGAGGAGTTGTCTACGAATATATATTTATATACACACACAAATTGTCATCTAAATCAAAAATTAAAATAACACTGACATCTCATTTTAACAGCTATATTTACCAAAATTACACAAAAATATCTTGAAATACTAAAGAGTAAACTTATTCAATAAAATCGCCATTGGCTTCAACCTAAGCCTCAAGACGACTTTGGAATCTCCTGCAACTCTTCTGGACAGCCTCCTTGTTTAAGTTGGTGAATGCTGACATAATCCTTGCTTTCAGTTGATCATTGGTATTACAAGGAGTTTTGTTGGTCTCTATCTCAACTGTGCCCTACATAATAATCAAGGGAGTTGCAGTCTGGGGAGTTAGGTGGCAAGATGTAAGGGGTGATGTGGTCACAGAAATTGTCTCGGTCATGACTGGGTTCTCCTGCATGTGTGGCATGGTGCAGAGTCCTGTTGCTAGAAATAGGGTCTTCCAGCAGCCACCCTGTTGACCCAGGGCAGCACTACCTCATCAAGGCACTTGATGTTGGCCTCTCTGTTGAGACAGAGGCCCTGTGGGAAGATGAATGGAGACATAATATCACCATCACTAGTGATCACTCCAAACACCATGATGTTGACTGGATATATATTCATTCCAAATCCTCTGCACTGTCCTCATATTGTCATCCAAATACTCTGAAATGTTCATATTGGAGCTTCTGGCATGAATGCCAAGCAGTAGAGCATGCTGTTTTTCCAAATTTCTGGCAGAGTGAATTGCATCTTGGTATTCCTTTTCTCACAGACAGTGCCCAACTGACCCTACTATACTGTGCAGTCAACAAAATCAAAAACAAACAACACGCATGTGTGAAATTATGCATGCGTGTTGTTTGTTATATATAGTGGACACTGAGGTCAGCATAGTGTTGAAAGTATTTTAGGCCATCTGAAGATTGTATTCAAGCATGAAACACTGTTGCTACTCAGTTTTGACCTTAGTATCAACTTTTATATTTACACATGTTCTATTTCTGATATTGAGCACTTTTACCCATAAATATAGCCTATCTTAAAACTAGCATATATATAACATGAACATTACTTGAGGCATGAAACTGATACAAATCAACACTGCATAGATACTATGTCCATACAGTCTATATCGACAAATGTTCTATTTCTAATATTGAACACTGTTCATTGATAAATATATCAAATTTTAAAAAATATGTACTTACATGTAATTATTGCAAGAGAGAGAGAGACTGTTTTTTTCCTTTTCGAATAAGTTCTCTAGAAAGTATTTCTTTTGATATTTTTCTGGTGTTGTATTTAATTTTTTTACTAAATATTTCATTAATGTTTTTCTAAGCATTTTTTTTATTATTATTATTCTCTTGGACAACTGAGCATGCTTTTTATTTTATATTTTCTACTCATTGTATGAATTTTTCTCATTTTTCAGATGACACAATGTTAATTTTTATTGAGATTTTATTTTTTTTAGTATGTTTTGGTATTTTTACCTGGTTTGTGCAAAAATGCAATTAAGACCAAAATTCAAGTTTCTTATATAAATTTTAAAATTTCATTTCATTTGCAAACTTGACATTTCACACAGTTCTTTTCTTTTTTTTAAAATTGTCATCTGTAACTTGAATTCTGGCCTTTTTAAATTATTTAATATTGATTTTCTCAAATTTTAATATTTACAAATGGCTTCCCAAGATTTAAAAAAAAAAGGAAATTGTTCAACTCGCAATATAGATAATTGTAACAGTGACCCTATATTTTCCAGTGTTCATTCAACCGTTACTTGCTCTCACTGGATTTGCTGCATCACATGTTTTCTTTTTTCTAGTTTTCCTGAGATTCCATTCTTCCAGTCAGATGTCATTCACCTTCTGATGATTAATGTATTGTTTATATATTCTCGCAATGATCAGACTCGTTTGTCATACAGGCAGGTTGGTCCTTCTCCTCTTTACTTTACAGCTGTCCCCTGGCCTGGGTGATAGCAACATTTATTTTTTACTAATACCTACTCATCAATAACTTTTCATTGTGTTTGGCAATAAAGTTGACCAAAGCTAATATCAATTGTAAATTTCAAATTGGCTGAAAAATATTCAACTTCAATATGACCTATATTTTCTCTTGAAATTCGAGCCATATGTTTATTTAAATTAAATTTCTTGTCTTTAATAAATCTATGCACATATATATAGCAGTCAATAAGTTTTTATATTCAACATTATTTCTTATGACTATAAACATTATATTTACTGAGTACACTAGTTTTAGTAGACATCAGTTTCTTTTTTAATTTTTTTTTCTTTTAAAATAGTGAATTTAATGTCTACCAAAATAGTTCAAAATTTAATTAAAGAAAATGTGTCTCCTGACGGGATTCAAACTTTTATTCCCAGTTTAATTTGGAAAACCACTTTCAGGCTTAGTATGCTTTACTAGTAAAACAGGTTTACAGCCATATCACATTGAAACATTTCCTGTATGAGCACTGAAGTTAATCAACATTGAGCCTGATCAGTACCCAGATGGGTGACTGTGAATACTAGGTGCTGTAAGCTTGGATGTGTTGGTGGTGTAATGGGTAATAGCTCAGAATTGTTAATAAGAGAGCCAAGTTCCTATTCTAGTTGGGTTAGTTATATTCGCTTATGGGTAAATACCTTTCAGAAAGGTATGAATCCACCTCTTCTCTCCTCCAGGTTAATTATTAAGACTTGTATCACTAAATTATTATCTCCCTTCCACCAAAAAAAAAAAATATGATTTAAAAATATTTTCTGGCTTTAAATAACCTACAAATAGTTCAGCTATAGAAAATAAATGAATCAATCAATCAATCAATTTACCATGGGAAGCTTTGCTTTGCTGTGATTGATTCCCATGATTTTAATGGTAAAGCACACTTGGCTTGAAAGTTTCTCAGATCAAAAATGTAACACAGGTTCAATTCCTGTCAGGAAGTGTGTTTCCATTTAGTATGACTTTTGATCGGCCAGTAAACATTGACTTCATTATTTAAAAAAATATCTATTCAAGCATCTGTTTTCACTAAATATAATGTTTTATATATATATATATATATATATATATATAAATTTCAGATAGAGTATATCTGTAAAAGGACAATATGAATAAAGACAAAAGGAAAACTTATCCGACTTGTTTTGCCCTCTGAAGGCAATTGCCTTAAGTTTTTCTTTTGTCTTTATTCATATATATATGTATATATATATATATATATACACACACACACACACACACACACACACAAGTATATGATTGGTGTATACAGAATAAATTCCAATAACCAACAATTACTATTCTTAAAAGAGTGCTCAATACGGAGTAGAGCAAATATAATTATATATTTGAAAAAAGTTATAATTTTCGAATATATATATATATAAAACACACACTAAAGATGTCCCCCAGACACTTTGGTTGTTAACTGTATCCAGAATTAATTTATTTGTAAATTTTACCAGTTTTCAGGTAACTCAGTATTAAATCCAATATATGAGCTCTCTACACAAGTCAACATTTCTATACAATTTGTATTCTTGTAGGATTATGTTCAGATTGTGTGATGAAGACAAAAACTGCCTCTATCATATTGCCTAAACATAATCTGATTTTGTTCTTTTCCATGGAAACTGAATACAATAAAAAATTTTTTAAATGCATGGTTTTGTGTATTGTACTTGGTCAACTGCCAATGCTGTCAAAGTCTGAGTCATCATTGGAACTAAATTTATTTTTTCAGTTTCAAACCTTCATGACTTGCAAGAAATTATGTTTTATTTCATAGAATTGAAATTTGATCATCTATTGAATTTTTTTTTTTTTTTTTTTAATTACAAAGTAAATTATTAATTTCAAACCACACTGCTATTATCTGGAAGCCACCATATTATGAATCTGGCTGATTCAATAGCATGTACTCCTCTATGGCCACTTGGTATTATTTGATTCAATTGTAAACTAAACACGCGTGGTTAGTCAGATCTGGTTAGCCCATCTGCAAAGGGTTAATGACAGCAATATTTAGTTTCTTATATTTCTCAACTTTTATTAATATTCCAATAAAAGTAACAAATTTAACACATTAATTTTTTTTAATGATACATCAGGTTAAGTGTTGAAAACAGAGTGTATACAGTTTTTTAATAGATACACACACAGGATCCTATCAAGGTTGACAATGAATGTAACATTTTTTTTACTGATACTAGTTATGGGTGAATGGTTTTCACCTTATTCACCTATTTTCTACTGCTATTTTAACATGCCAGAGATAAGACATTTTATTAAGATAACTGGCAATGGGACAGTATTCAGGAAGAAATCGGTTTATGCCTTTCCTAAAGATATTACTGCATATAACCAGCTTCAGCTAAAATACTAATGTCCAGCTATTCTATTGACCTTTGTGCTTACTAAATTTTAGTTTCCATGCTGATAACCATTAGGCTAGTTTGCATCTTAATATAAACTGAAGTGCCAAAAAAAAATGACAGCAGTAGAATTTGTAATTTCACCCTCCCCTACTTGTAAAAATACATATGCTGGATTATGTATGTGTGATATAATAGGTAAAAAGGTAGTGTAGCTGTGAGAGTCTTGGTATGTGGACAGGATTTAACACCATTTCGCAAAAGAATGAGTGTTTGAGCTAGAAAGATGGAGCACTTGTTGCCAAGGATGCACTGCTGTTTTTCTCTGGCAACAGTAGTAAGGATATACAAGGAATTTATGAATTCCAGATATCAACAGCATGTAAAAACTGCAAGCACCCACAAATGATGTTGAAGAAAAATGAGACCACTTGTAATTGAAAAGGATAAAAGATTTTATAAATTCCAAACAGTAATGCTAACTGTTCAGTTAATGTTTCCTGAAAAGAGAACGGCTAATCTTACCATTATTTATTGCACTATTCCATATTTGGGAAACACTCATTTATGAAACAATAAAAAAAAAAGTGAAGAACCACTGTTGGGTACAGATTGTCTTGAGCTATACACTGACATATCTTTATATGTGATGACCTGAGTTGGATCTAGCTCAGATATTATTAGCAAGTAAATAGTTTAAAGGACTTATTCAACATATTTTAACCAAACACAATATTCAAATTCTTACAAAATTTAAACTATATAACAAGATATAACTCCTGATACTTACACATGTGTGTGTGTGTGTGTGTGTGTGTGTGTGTGTGTGTGTGTGTGTGTGTAAGTATTTGCATGTATATAAAACCAATTTCAAAAGTTATAAACCTTTGTGATACAATATAACTCACAGGTGTTGAAGTATTGATAAATACAGAAAACCCAACACTCACCTGGGATAAAGAACATTACCATTGGACCATGAATGAATTGTCCTGTTATCTGGTCAGATGAATCATATTTCCAGTAACTTTGAGCAGATGGTCAAATTTGTGTATCAAAGAAAGAATTTAAGTCTATGGGTTCAGCCTGTCAACAGGGTATTGTGCAAGCTGGTGGTGGCTCTGTAACAGTGTTGGGAATGTAATGTTTGCAAGGACCACAAGTGAAAATGGAGGGTATTTTGGCAGGTGTTACATATGCTGATATTGTTGTAGGCCATTTGCACCATACATTCCACATGACTGCTTGGTGAATACCAGGTGCTGTAAGCTTGGATGTGCAGGTGGTGTAATGGATAATGGCTCAGAATTGTTAATCAGAGAACAGAGTTCTAATTCCTGTTGGGTTCATTATATTCACTTATGCACAAATATCCTTGGGAATGGTATGAATCCTCCTCCTCCTCTTCAGATATGTGTTAATTAGTAAGACTTGTATCACTCAAATATTATCTCAAAAAAAAAAAAAAATTCTTACAATCTAAAAATATTTCCTGGCTTTAAATAATCTGCAAAGGGTTAAGAAAACAAATCAGTCAAAACAATCAATTGGCTTTAAGACTTAAGAAGGTGCGCCAGTAAGTCTGTAACCTGATAATTATTAATTGTATTTTGATTGTTGATGCACAGGTGCACTGGGCCAGAAGAAAACTGAAAAGCTTGATTGAATTGAGATAGAAAACTATAAGAACAGGTTTAGATAGAAAGTCAGATTAAATAAAGAAACTGTGGAAATGAAAAATATATATTCTGATCTGAAGACCGCTTGAGACATGAAACAGAGAGCTACCATTTAGTATTGATTCCTATGGCCACACTGTCTATATCTATCTATCTATCTATCTATCATATATATAATGAATGGATCAATGTCCATTGCTTGACACACTATTAGCTGAATTTAGATCTGAAAAATTTACACACACACTCTGAAAAGTTCTTGGCTTAACCAAAAAAGGGATTTTTAAGAAAATTTGATTTTTGGAAAGTGGGTTGGGCCAAGAATTTTTCACCAGTTAAAGTATGTGAATTTTTATGCATTCTGAAATTAATTAGAGAATTAATTAAGGATTGCTTTTAATATTAAATTAAAAATTCAGAACAGATAAAGAGATTTCTAACATAAGAAAATTCTATACATTCTTTTCACAAAGTATAAGCAACATTTTTGTCAAAATTGTTGACTGTGCTTCTCTGCCATATATTTAACTTGCCTTGACCTATTCAACTCTTTTTCTGCTTACTCTGATATATGAAAGAAATAAGGTTTAAAATAAAGAAGTCAGAATAACCATGTTTGATAAAATCTGAGCATTGAAATGAAGTGTACTCAATAGCAATTTTTGGTGAGTCGTCTTGTTGCTTTTCATCACCACTCTTTATTTAGACGAGTTTGAATTCCAGTCGACTTTGTTACATTCAGTTACACACAAATATGCTTGGGAAAGGAATGAATCTACCCCCCCCCCCAACAGCTATAGGCTGAATAGCAGAACAGACTGGGTCCTGTAGCTTTGGTTAGCAATCAGTCTACTGAAGAAAGAAATGGTAACCTACTGCAGGAAAATCTGCCTAAGTCAGTCAGAAATCAAAAGAGACATGATGACCCCAATTGTGTATCATGTATGACACTTAACTGATCTTCTAAGTGTAAAAGTAGTGAAATAAGAATTCACTTCTAATTAGACTTGAACTTACATCCTATATCTGTGTTTGCATGCTTTCTCGCATTGATTCATGAGACGTAAATGCTTGTCAGTATCACTGGGTATCTTGGGTAAATGTCTCCATTTCAGAACTCCTACATGACACAGCAGATTATATGGCTAGTACAAAAATGCTTATTCCTCATTACTATAAGCATTATATTTAGTGTACATCTGTTTGTTTTTTTTAAACAGTGAAACTGTCCACTGAACTAGATTGAGTCTCTTAATAAAGAGAAAGGTCTCAATGAGAGGTGGGCATCTTTTAAATTGGGCAATTGAGTGTTTCTTTACTGCAATGATTTTCTTGTAACACATTTAATTTAAAAATGGTTTCCTTGTTTTTTTTGTTTTTTTTTAAAGAAAAGGGTGGGGGGCTTACAGGCATATCTCATTGAAACACCAGTTCTCATATGATTTCTGATTAAGCAAATGTCTAGCCTGGTCAGTACCAATATGGGTGATTGCATGGGAATACCAGGTACTGTAAGCTTGGATGTGCGGGTGGTGTAATGGCTCAAAATTAGAGAGCTGACTTCCAGTTCTGGGCAGGTTTGTTATATCCACTTACATGCAAATACTCTTGGAAAAGATATAACTCCGCCTCTTCTCCCTCCAGCTATAGGTTAATTAGTAAGATTTGTATCAGTAAATCATTATTATCTCCAAAAAATTCTTAAACTCAAAAAATATTTTCTGGTTTTAAATAAACTGCAATAGGTTGATAAGCCATAAAAAACAAATCTGTCGATACAGAACTGGAAGCATTAGTCATCAGGTTAAGATTCACAACCAGTATCAAAATGGGAGACACTTTAGTCATCATAGTTAGGAACCACCAACAAAACCACATAGATAAAAAAAAAGTCATAAAAACAATCAGTCAAACCCTTGATGGAAAAATGGAATACAACTTTGATTCCTGTCAGATGGCACATTTTCTTCAGTAAAACTCCTCTAAAGTATGTTGGATCTAACAATGGTTTCTCCTACCAAGGGGGATGTAGGTTCGAATCCTGCCAGAGAGTGCATATTTTTCTTTAATCAGATTTCTTGAATATTCAGGTAGGTAGACAAAAATAAATATACTGTTTAATAAATAAACAGAGTGTCTACTCAAATATGGGTATACACTAAAAATAACATTTAACTAAGTATATAAAATACATATAATCAAATGAAAAAATGGGAAAACTCCTAAGTGACACTTCTCTAGAAGGAACTTCAGAATTTTAAGTTTTATTGATGGAGTCAGTTTTAAATGTGTATTGTAGTTGAGAGAAAGACAACAAATGCCAGTTACAATTTCATAGCAGAAATGTTAAAGACATGGGGACATTCAGCTGTAAATTTAAATTTTGATGTTCAACATATCTAGATGTTGAACTTAGCTAATCTCATTCCCTTTTCTTTTTTTTCATTGTTATTGTTTTTAATTATGCCACATTGTAACATCAGCAATAAGATAATTAAAAACAATAATGATAAAAATAAAGCAATAGCTGAATGAAAGTAGCCAAGTTAAACATTTAAATATGCCAAATGTCAAAATTGATATTTGAAGCTGAGCATCCCTGTATCTTTTACATTTTCAATATAAAATTGTAACCAGTGTTTTTGTTTTTTGTATTCCTCACCATCCTTAGTTTTTCATTTTGTCATTCAATTACTCACTATTAAATTATACAAATCTATTTACCAGACCATCTTGTAAATAAAGAGTGCAGCTTCTGGATTTACCCTATTTCTAAGTGTACAGAGTAGTACTAAATTCAATACTATTTTCCAAGCTATTTTACTAACACTAAAATGTTATCCGCATATGCCCCACAGTGGATGGCTCCACAGTATTCTACTATTGTGGTCATTGTCTAAAACTGTGCCGATCGTGCATTGGTTGTTTTAGCCATGAGCAGGGCTTTGTTTTCAGATTAAAACTGTTGCTATCAACAAAAAAGGCTAAATAAATAAAAAAATGTTACTAGTAGTATAGTAATGTTAATATTAGCTGTTTCCTTATAAGGAAACATTTGGCATTCATTGACCAAGCAGGCACTGCTACAATAAGTTGAAATTCATAAAATCTTTCTATTAAAATGATTTTTCAGGGAAATAGGTTTTTCAATTCCAGTAACTGTTATCGCCCTTTCCAGTACTGATGAGGCTTCCTTCCTAGCCTTTTGTTTGGAGTAGGTTGGAATGTCAACATTTTCATTATGTCATTATTTTTTCTTCAATATTTTCTTTTATGATATCCATTTTAGTGATTGCTGCTGTTAAAAGTTCACAAGAGATGCGGTTTCTGAGTTTTTCAATACGGGAACATTGTACCAGTCAGCTGGTACTATGGGTTCAACTGGTTAATGGCTTGAGGAAATTTAACAGAAAGTTGTTAAACAAACTAGAACTAGCCAAAAATTATTTAAAATTATTCATCTCAAGAATTCAGATAATTATAATATATGGCATAGGTGATCATGGCTCTCCCCTTTCTTCCTTTATCTATGAAATGCCATACATTCTTGGGAAAGATACTGGAGTAGTTTCCTGTTGTTTTCTCTACAGTTTGGAATTTAGAGTTTTCCTTTTCTTAAACTGGTTACCACCCAAAGCTAGAGCTTTTAGTCTAACCTGCTATTTAACCTCTAGCCGGGAGAGTAGAGCATTAGTGTAAAAATAAATGCAACAAATGGAACTTGAACTCGACTTCCTAATTTCACTTTTCACATTGATATCCAGCAATCTCCCTGCAGATTTAGATTATTATGAGGCTCTAAAACTTCATAATATGTCAAGAGTGTAGATGTTATTCTAGTCACATGTTGCTTGGTTATGTTTTTGGTCAACATTGTAAATTTCATTGTTGAAACAAATAGTCAACATTTGTCAAGATCTGAGTAACAAATCAGACCCTAGAAATATCAATAGATATTGCCCATTGTATCCAGTTGGTCACATGTTATCAAATAAAATAAGAGCAGTTCTTTAAATGAGTGTTATGATGTAATGGATATTGGTTTGGAATGAGAAATTGGAGGGCCGAGTTTGTGACATTCACTTATGCACAAATACCCTTGGGAAAGGTATGAATCCATCTCCTCCATTCAGCTATGGGTTGAATAGCAGGACAGATTGGGTTCTATAGCCTTGGTTGGCAACCAGTCTATGGCAGAAAGAAATAGCAACATACTGTAGGAAAATCTTCTGCCTAGTCAGTCATTGATTGGAAGAGACATGCTTGCCCAAGCATGTATCATGTATGGCAGTTAACTATGTTATTTAAGCCCTATTTTGGCCAATTTGAAAATTAGTTTTCTTTTTGATTTTTTTTAAAAACACAGTTGTTGCTATCTTTCAAATAGGACCCTCATCATTTCTGGGAATTTTTGTTTTTATGTAGAATTGTATTATGAAATTTTATATACTATTATGCTTTCTCTTTCTACTTTCATATCTTTATCATTCTAATTACAAGGTGATTCACCCTGGGACAACACAGAACATTTTTGGTTCATATCTTAATAAGCATTCACTAAAAATCATTTAATGTTTTATCATTTTCACTCTAATGTCCTGTCATTTTCTACTTCTGGGATTCAAAATGGATAAGTTGGATAAGCTCATTTAAATTACTTTAACTTTTACTATTAAATGATTAAATGTTTTATTTATACTTAGTCTCTGTGTATATTACAACACTCACTTGATGGTTCAATATAACCTCTCCTTAATATTATGCAATATTTGACACTATTGGTAATTGGTTTTCTACTCCTGACATCAGTTTAAATTTTGTTTCTAAGACAAAATGTCTTCATGATTTACTTTATGAAAATGGAAAAAAATGAAGTATAAACAAAAGATATCAAGTTAATTTAACCTTTTGGCTTTATCTGACCTTTGATAATCCAAAACATTCTTCAACATATCACTGGTCAAGTTTCATATTCAAGAAACCTGAATCAAATGACATTGAATTGGCACATTTCATGAAATTAAAAAGTAAGTGATTTTGTAAATGTTATAGAATTATTGGTTCTCAGTAAATTCTTAACTTTTTCTCTCCCAGATAACAATTAGAAAAGCTTTGGACAATTATAAAGAACTAACATGCCAAAAACCTCACCTTGTTTACATTAGTGGCATTTGACCCTGAAGATAAAGCATCCTTTCTTGAATTGCTAATTTTGGGAATTGATGCTTAAAGTCAAGGACAGTCTCCAGCAGTTTAATTTTAACGAACTTATTCATTTTTTATTAGTTTAGTTTTCATCTTATTTTTGTTGCCTTTCATTGAAATATTCTACTTGGATGGATAAGAAACAAAGAAAGAGAAGGCAGAATTTAACTGACTGAATTTTAATTTTGCTTCCATGACCTCATTGGTTATTCACTGTCCATGTCAGACTCCTAAGGATGCAAGATCAAGTATTGTAAAACTAATTCATTTTCAATCAATTCTGCTTGCTTAATTTTTTTAGAATGTAAGAACAACCTGAGTACTTTAATAAAAAGCCGCAAAAAATAAGATTTAAAAAAAAAATGTGAATCAAAAATTAATCTGAGAAATTTGCACAAGTAATACTTTGCATCAGTGGTTCCCAAATGGTGCGGTGTGCCTCATAGGTGTAACAGAAGAGGGTAGCAGGTGAGGTGGAATGATTGAAATACAATCAAAGATTTAGAAATAGTCTAAAAAAATCATATGCCAAAAATAAATATGATTTCAAAATTTAAGATATTATTATAGATTACTTGTAATTGCATGCATGAGTCCCAGTATAAATAGTTATAAATAATTACTAACCAATCTTATCACTGTGATATTTTTGCATTATATCAAGTATTAAGAATATAGTAACTAGGATTTTCAAATTGGAGGAAAGAGTTATGTTCTGACTTTGGATCTGCAGTTATTTCCCTTTAATGCTATCTCTATTTTTTTTTTTTTTTTTTTTTTTTTTTTTAAATGTACTTTTTACCATATAAAATTTGAAGCACAAGTAAATTTTAATTCTGAAAATGTCACCCAGAGGAAAAAAAGTTTGGGAACCACAGCTTTACATCATGGAATTTCAGTAAATTAATTACAGAGGCTTTGGTCTTTTTCTAAATTAAAACAGCTGTATACTTTTAAAACATACATATGTTTACTAAGCTTTGTTTGGCCCAGGAGAATGTGAAGATACAAATATTGTAATGTGTAACTCTGCTTTCTGTTAAAATTAATATTTGATATCATGGCTTTTATTTGGAGTTGAATGTCAGTTACTGGTATAGATGGAAAATATGCTATCATCTCAACCATCAAAGTGGAAAAAAAATTTTAAGTGGAAAAGAGCCACTCTTAATTATTATAATCAACATGAAAGTTTTACTGAAAGAATTAATTCTGATATGAATTTATGCACTCAATTTGTATGCAAATATTATTGGAACATTCAAAATTGGGATTTGATCTCTTAATCAGACATACATTTCTTGCTCCAGCTTATCCTTTGTGGAAATGACATTATTGAGGGCCTTCACTATTAAATCTTTTTTAAACTCATTATTTGTTTGTACAAAGAAGTTTTTTTTACTTTTCCTGGAAAATGTTATCCATTTTTTAAATTGAATTATGTTCAAAATCTTGATTGTTGACTGCTCTTTCCTTTTGTCTGTCTGTTAATTGTAATTAACTATTTTGCATGTTTATATAGTTGTCAGTTTTCATGGTTCTGAAGCATGTACATAGATCTTGAGTTCAAATCAGATCTTTGATTTTATTGTTTTTTTTTATGCTTTCACATAAAAGAATAACACAAAGGTGAAAACCTTAGAAAACTCCCACTAGACAGACACACATACACAATTATGAATATACATTACCATTCAATGGCTGCTTAAACATACAAGAATCTTCCCAAAGTTACATACATATAGAATTATCTACAGTTTTAATGCACATGATACATGACTGACCAATGAGAACTGACCCAAACAAAATTGAAAATACCAGAGTTCCTATCTTTTTGTCTGTTTTCTCTCAATCTCTGACAAAGCTTTGAAACGTGTTAGATTAATATATGTTTCCTATTTGATCTTTAACTCATAAAAGAATAAATAACAATTTGGGCAATGTTTAACCAAAATAAAAGTATCAAAAGGATGGTCGTTCCCTTGACACCATCATTACTATATACACATTTGACTAACTCAGCAATGTTTGTTTTTAAAAAGCGATGTTTACAATTTTAATAAACCCAAAATGCACGAAAATAGATTTATATATTTTCTTTATTCTTGAGAACTGACAACAAAGATATTGAAAAACAGTATTTATTAAATTAAATAAAAACGTGTTTTCATAGTTATTTATAAAATGGTAAATAATAAATATTGGATTGTAGTTGGTGTACAAATTCTGATAATTTTGTAATGTTTTATAAATTTTTAAATAAAGATTTTTTTTTTTCAAGTTTATTTCTTTATAAAATGATAAATAAATATTTATAAAAGGTAAACTATAAATATTACATTGTATTTGGTTCACATATTTTTATAATTTTGGAAATAAAGATTACCAAAGTCAAAAATGTATGCAGAAATAGTGATGTCAAGGTAATAACCATCGTTTTCGCACACCACTTTTCATGAGCATCAAAGTTAAATTCTTTATTATGATGCCTATCATAAAAGAAAATCATACTGAAATATTAAAAATAGATAAGTCTTATTATTCCTTATGATTGTGAAAGAACTTTGTTTTTGCAACCTTGATTAAGATGAAAAAAAAACCAGTTAAGAATTAGTAACAACGCTTCATGTAAGTCATTTGAAATCTCATACACCTGTAATGTGCATTATTTTGTTTACACTGCTGTGAATGAAATATTTATTGGATTTAAAGCCAGTTATTTCATAATGACTGAAATATTTATCAATGTTACAAGTATTTATTTAATAGAAGACAACTTGATAATTCTCAGAATTTGGAAGATATTTTTTAATTCTAGTTTTAAGCCTTAAAACTAGAATTAAAAAACCTCTTCCAAATTCTGAGATTTTAAGGTCATTGGTTATTATGGCTACTTACCCAGTGTAATATAAATTATTCATATTTTTTTTTCACACTTGTCCTTCCTGAATTTTATAAGTTTGCAAGTAGATTGTTTAAGCCGTCCAAAAGAACATTAAAAAACATTTTACTCATAGTTATGGTATTGAAAATATAAATAAGCGAAATATCCCTTTGGATCTCATCACATAAATCGTTAAAGGGACATAACTCCTTTTGTTTTATGATCTTTTGTATAACAATGTTTTTCACATATTTTTTTTTTTTACATTCACATTATTAGCCTCTTTTTTTTCTCGACTAACTTTTTACATAGTTTATCTGATTTTCAAAGCTTAGTTTTGTCCGTCAGCTGCCTTTTAATTGCTTGACTAAAAGTGTTAAATAGCAATAACTTGCTTGCTTACTTGCTTTTTCTTGTTACTAATTGTTAATTTATAAGGATTTTTTTTTAACATTTTTTTAACATTTCCTGATACAAAGAAAAATTTATTCATTTTGATAGAGGGGACAAAAAAAAATTTGTAATAAAAAGGAACTGAATTTACTTACACTACAGTTCAAAAGTTTGAACCCACTCCCAGAATTAGCATAGGAAGAACTTGACAGAAGAGTGGGGGGGGGGGAATGAAGAAGAGCTCTTAGAGGCATTGAAAAAAGAATGGAATCAATTATCAAACACATACATTGAGAAACTTTTGCAATGAATGTCAAAAATGGGTGCTGCAGTAAAGGAGGATATTTTGATGAGAATAAAATTTAATCATAATATTCTTTTTTTTCTCCTGTCATAAAATTTCTAATAAAAGATCATGGCTCACTTTTTTTCTTTTTTTTTTCTTTTTTTTCTTTAACCATGTATAATTATTTTCTCTTATTTAAACTACAAAATAACTACTTTTGGGGGCAATTTAAAAAATTACCAGGGATTACCTCAAACTTTTGAACTGTAGTGTACATGCCCATTGTCAGTGTTTTGAGATGGAGTGAGGGAGGCTTTAAGATGTGAATATGAATTTGTACATTAAGTTCATATCACTTCTACAAGGAAGTGGGGGACCAAATGATTTTTCTGGATGGGCAAGCTCATCCTCCAGATCCCCTACCTTGGCAGCAGTTCTGAGACTCTGTCAAAAAATTTCCAAGAAAACATTTTCTAGTTTACTCCAAAACAGATTAGAAAGTTGGAAATACTGTCTATAGCAGCTTATTTCTATTGATAGAACTCGTATAGAAAAATAATTGTTGTTCTTCTATTTCCTTAAAGGTTTTTTTTTTCTGATTTTACAAATATTGTCATCTAAATATTTTCAAATTTACTTTTGTTAAAACAAGGTTGGGAACACTGTCAGCAGAAGTGAAGAGACATAAATTTCTGAAATGAGGATTTATTATTCCT
Source organism: Acanthosepion esculentum (assembly GCA_964036315.1). Lineage (NCBI taxonomy): Eukaryota > Metazoa > Mollusca > Cephalopoda > Sepiida > Sepiidae > Acanthosepion > Acanthosepion esculentum. Next base: position 48,898,620 of record OZ038480.1, read on the forward strand.
TAGATTATTGTCCTCATCTTTTTATAGTCACATTTCAAACATTGTGGCCTCCAGCCTTCATCAGGTACAGTACTAAACAATATATTCCTAGACTTGTCAGCAGAATGAGAACAATCTACCCCTGTAAATTAAATAAAGGGTTCAATTTGAAGTTTCCTGAAGGTTATCCATATTGACAAGCACCTGATGAAGGTTGGAGAGCACAATAGCCAAAACATAAGAAAAATGAGGACAATAGTCTACATATAAATAATGTAAAAAATAAATGGAGGTTATATAGAACAATAATTGTTTTAGTTTGCTCTTTTATTCCTTTATTTAAAAGCTTTTCTTTTCTAATGTTGGTTTTTTTTTCATTCTTTCTCATATTGATAGTAGTGTTGTAAATAATAAGTAAAAAACATTGCACAATAAATTTTAACTGAAGTGTTAAAATCTTCTGAACATCAGTTCTACATATTAATCTTTGTCATCCATTGTAATATTCTCATCTATATAATGATTAATATGCATTTATTTTTATTTAGATAAAATTTATTTCAATTGATGATTTATTTCTTTTTAATCTGTAATAAAAATGTCTATTATTGAATTAATTATAAAATTAAAAAAAATATGGTCTTGGAAAAAAAAAAATTATTAAAAGTATAACAATTGTAAGGGATGATATTTTGTAAGTCACATTTAATATATCTTGTTTTAACATGTGTTATATATCAGATTATATATATATATATATATATATATATAAAAATGTATGAAATATCTTTTTAGGGCATGCATGAATTGCTGGCCCCTTTGATATTTGTCTTACATTGTGATCATCAAGCATTCCTCCATGCCTGTGAAATTGAAAGTGTTGGGTAAGTAAATTTTTTTAAATCTTTTAAATTTAACTTTTGGGTTATATAAATTTTCTTTTTTAAAATGGTTTATTTGTTATATTGTTTTTATTCCGTTTTTGTAACTTTCGGTTGTCTGCCCTTTAATCTTTGCTTATACAGTGTAACCCGGATATAAGAGATTTTTCTCTGGTCCCAAATTAGAGCCTGTGTTAATGTATATATAATAGACCAAACCCGGATATAAGAGACTTCTTCTCCGGTCCAGACAACTCTCTTATATCCGGTTTACACTGTAACAACTTTATTCAATTATGTGGGAGTTTTAAAGGTGGTCATTTTTTTTCTTTGTCCCTCTCGGTTATTTAATTCATTGTAGCTTAGTAAAATATATATATATATATATATATAAAACCTTGAGATTTAACTTGAAGCTCTAAATGGTGTAAAAATTAATTTTAAAAAATTCCAGTAGAGAATTTGTAGACTATGAAAAACAGTCAGAAAAACAGTTACTGTGGTTGGGGACACATACATTTAAATTTTAACTTATTGTTAGCAGAAACCAGTTTGATCAGAATTGTTCTGCTATGTAAGACAAGTGTTAAATGATGAAGTTAATTATTTCACTAAGTATTCATAACATTATTAACTAAAGTTCACTATTTCTTAGTGTTTCAATATAAGTTATTTTGAATCTCATATTCTATACATATAAATACAGAATTTTCTACTTAAATTATCTGAAATTGTATAGTTAAAATAAAAAAATAAAAAATTAACATTTAAAGAAAGTTTTTTTTTTTTTTTTTAATTTATGCTTTTTTCTCTCAAGTGGGGTACATTTTTCAAATATCAGACACATTAAATAATTGTTACATAATAATTAAAAATTCTTTCAAATATGATAGCTTTGCTGTTTTTGAATACAAGGTTTTCTATGTTTGCTTTTACACTACAAATAAAATCATTTTTTTTTTTTTTTTTTTTTTTTTTTGGTGGTTATTTTCATTCTTCGTGGCCATAACTCTTCTAGGTTTTGTTTTTATCCTTTTCTTATATTTCTGATAAATTTTAATTCTTTATTTATATATATATATATATATATATATATATATATATATATATATATATATACACACACACACACACACACACACACATTAGATTATTATATTAATTGATATATAATGTTGGTTTTATGCAATTCAAATGTCCCTTGGGAGAATATATCTCTGACAGAAAAACAAATATATTATTACTTGCACCCCTGAAGATGATCTCAGAAGAACATTGAAAGTACTTGGGAAATAAAAGTGATTTTCGCAATTATAGCACATTTCTCACATTATTTAATTGTGATACATGGAAGGTTATTAGTGAGTATGAACAGATTATATTAAAAATAAGCAGACATAATGTCTAATTTATTTAATCAAACATACCTAAAAGAGAATTTGCTGCCTACACACACACACACACACACACATACACATATATATATATATATATATATATATATATATATATATATATATGTGTGTGCATTGATAGTTTAACAGTGGCTTGGAAGGAGATCAGCAGGCTGGGTTCAAATTCTGGCTAACTTGTGTTCACTTTCACACAAATACACTTAGGAAAATTATGGATCCATCCTTCTCCCCACAACTATGGGTTAAATAACAAGAAAAACTAGGTTCTCTCGCCTTGTTGGCAACCAGTCTAAGAGGACGACAGCTCTAAATTCAAAACCATTTGAACATGGGAGCTAGCAACTCCACCCTGTAAAAACCTGCTTGCTATTGAAACTGGAGTTACAACACCTAACATGGTGTGGTTGGGGCTCCTATGTTCCATAGGGGTTGTTAAAGGATGCCAGAAACAGAGAGAACAAGAGTGTGTAGATACATACTTGTGTCTGTGTGTGTGTGTGTGTGTATATATATATATATATATATATATATATATATATATATATATATATAAACTGTTTGTAGCTTAATGATAAAGAAAACATCTATTTTTTAACAATCTTTTTCAAAATACTAAATTCAACAGTGAATATTGATCACATAGTTGAACATTATACAGTGAAAATTTCAGATTAAAATTCTGCAGGTAACTACTTGTCAGGCTACAGACTTATTGATCCACTTTTGTATAAAGTTTATATAATGGCTATTTTGAAAGCCATAAATGTATTTATAACAAAGCTTTTATCAAATGATGACTTGAGGATCAGGTATGGTTTGGAGAATTAAAAATTATCTTTAAGCCCGAGTGTCTTCATGATATCATTGCTGTTTATCTGTGGAAACCTCTGCCTTGTTTTATATAAATGTGCGTGTTAATTATGTCAGCCATGTTTCTTTTGCCTTGTTCTTGAAATCCTTGTATAAAATTTTTTTTTAAATTAGAAAAAAAAAATCACCAAAATATAGAATGCTTTTATTTATTTTATTTTTCACAAAAATGTTTTCCTTTCTTTTGTTTAATTTACTGACAATTTTTCCACTTTTTTCTCCACCTGGCTTTTGTTTTTGTTGCTTTTTTTTTTTTTTCCTTTGTTTGTTATTTTTTATTCTCCACATTATTTCAGCCTGACTCAAGTTATTGACAGGTTAGACTTTTAGTTTGTCAATTTTGCTTTCTTTATCTAAAATACTCCACTGCTGGTTAAGGGGCTGGCACATATTCCAGACCCCCACCCTCCTCAGTAATGAGCTTGTAACAATTATTGTTTATACAATCTTTGAAACTGCTTAAATAGAAAGTCCATTTTTTTAAAAATTCTAACTTCAATTTTTCAAAACCAGACAAAATAAATATGTAAAGATACATCTTTTAGAAAAGAGAAAAATGTCATCAGTTACAATGCAATTTATTTACATTAAACTCTTGTAATTTATCCTTAAACATCTAGGAATTAGGTGTGTCAGATTGTGTAAATATATTGATGTAAATTCTTAGGGATGTTCATATTAGTATATTTTATAGAGTTTTTGTATTGTTAAACTGTTTTCATATTTATTTTTTCACCTTTAAAAAAACCCTTTAATATTTTTAAAAATAATTTTGAAAATATTTTCTTTTGAAATACCAAATTGAATTTAAGCAAAATATTTCATAACATTTTTTAATTAAAAGAAAAAAAAGTCAATATTTGAATATTATATCACAGAATTTTTAGGAACATTTGGCAGCATGAAAACATTTTTACTTAATGTTTTAAAGAGTGTATAATTAATATATAGTATAGTGGCTTGGGTTGAGAAATCTGGGTTTGAATCCCAGTTTGCTTCATTACATTCACTTACATGCTAATAACCTTGGGAAAGGTGTGAATCTATCTCCGCCCCCCAGTTATGGGTAAATAACAGGACAGTCTGGGTCCTATAGCCTTGGATGGCAACCGGTGTAAGAGGGGCAACTCTGAATTCAAAACCTGAAGCTCTAGTGTACAGACTGAAGGTGACCCACACCATATTCTGTGGTTTTTGCCTGTCTGTCAAGAGATTGGAGAGGAGATGGACGAAAGGATCATGAGGAAGAAGAATCAACGTGTTTCTTCTGTCCTCAAATCCCCTCGACGATTGAAGTGGTTGGGGATTAAAAATAATTTTCACAAATTACAATTTGGTTAAATTTAATGATTACCATTCTGCAACCTCATCTGGAAAATTATTTAAATATTTTACAGAAGATGAAGAATTTAATTTCTATTATGAAAATATACTTGGCACAATGGGTTGTTTCTTAAAGCATTGGTGAGCCCTTTTTAAAAGTAAAATTTTTGTGCTACATTAAGTTTTGTTAAAGTCAATTATAAATAAAAAGAAATATTTAATAAATCAAGAAACGTTAATCTTATCTGATATACTAACTAAAGTGTTTCATACTGAAATGCACATCAGTACCAATAGTAAAAATTTCAAATTTAGAATTAGCATTCACTGCAAGGAGTACAAATATGAGATCTGATAATTTCAATAGATTTATTTTACATCTGGCTCTGATTAGCCTTATGATGTAAAACTCTGGAGTTGGTCAATCAGATGTCACTTTAACTTTTCTTGATTTATTGAATATTATAACACTGGTTATCTGTTGAGCCCTTTTTGGCAGAAGTTCTGCTTGCCTGAAAAAATGTTAAATTTTTAAATTTCACTTTTTTTAATTGTTTTTTTTATTACTATTATTATAAAAAGAAATATCGAGAAATTTACTTAATTTAAAAAATGGTTCATTGCACAAGAGTTGTTACAACCCAGCTTGGAAACCTTTGCCTTATAGAGAGACAAACCTTTTGAGGTAATTGAAGAGAATATAGGTTTTAAATTTTCTTAAAAATAAAAACACTATCAGTGCTGTCAAAAAGTAGTTTCTCAATATCTTCTTTTTTTTTGTGATATGTAAACTTCTAGTATCAACTAAACTTTCTAATATTGTTTTAAATAAAGAAGAAATGGTTCATTTCATCTAACATCCTCATCTTTGATATTCCTGGAAATGTTTCATATGTATTATTATTATTATTTAATTATTATTATTTAATTATTATTAAAGGGTGCTAGGGAAGTTAGCTCTATGCATAATTTTAAACCTTAGTCATGTCTTTGTATCAGCCATCAGGATAAACATATTTAAAAGTTATGTCCACTTTAAAAAAAATACAAAGCAGTAAAATTGGTCCAATTTGTGAATTTGAGGGCAAATAAAACTTCCTTTTTTTTACTCTTTCCCCACCAAATATGACTAAAAATATACCTTGCAGTTCTTATATGTGAAGCTGAGATAGGTGCAATAGTAGACTCTCAACACTTCTCTTTCATGTAACTCCACAACACTTTAACATTAATCTTATGTTTTATCAAATACAAAAAGTATGAATCAAAATCTCATTAGGTTATCAGCTTTCCAACAATAGAATTTAATGATACAGTAATTGTGAGTTCAGTTCCAGGGTTGGGCAGTGTGAATTTGGACTCTATGGAAATGGGGCGAGCAATAACTGAGCAGTATTACGCAAGAACTGGACAAGATATCTGTAGACATGGTTACCAGAACAAGAACAATCTACTCCCTTAGATTAAATAAAGGGTTACACTCAAAATTCCCTGAAGTTTGCTTGGATCAACAAACACCTGATGAAGGTTGTAGGGCACAACAACAACTGAAATATTGTGATGATGATAACAACAAAGATGGGGACAATAGTCTGCATGTAAATAATGCAAATAATTAACTCCTCATCCCAGAAATTCAAACAGCTCTTACTTCATGGTGAAAAACATTTTTGACAACATCAACAACTGAAAGAATCATTTTTACTCTGTTTTTTTAAATGTTTTCTAACATGTTATTAAAAGTAGGCAATAAAGTGTACATTTCTACTTGATGGCAATATTGTAAATGCACTAAATACTAGACTTGATCATGTGATAGAACTTGTCTTGAATCTGAGATTCTTCTACTGGACATTTTAATAAAGCATTTTGATAGCAATCTCTTAACTATCTGGACCAAACAAGAAAATGCTAAAAGTGAATATACATTTAATTATATACAGTGGTGAATCAAGAATTCTGTAACCAAATTTATTAACTGGATTATGATCTGATGTTTTCACTGCATAATGCTTGATAAAAGTGATTAATAATTCTACTACTTTGCTGTAGTATATTAACAAGGAAGATTGTTGAAAAATGTAAATAAATACTTTTTCTATTATTGAGATTATTGCTGTCTCTATGTATATGCCTGCCCATCTAACCCATATAAATAAGGTGATGTTATTCTCAAATAACCATTGAGAAATGAATGGAAAATATTTCAGATTTATGTCAGTAAATATAGCTAATCCAATTGTCAAAGATGTTCTTTGCTCTCTAGCCTTTCTGTAATGCATGTATACTAATAGAGGGAAAATACATAGTTTTTGGTAGGGGCCACTTTCTCTCAAAATTCACTAGTGTAGAAATTATAGATGTAAATCTTATGGAGATTTTTTTCCCTTTAAAACCTTACTGGAAATTGTGCTGAAGCAATTGTTCAGGTTTTTCCAATCTGTCAATTCATTTAACAAAAAGTTTCTGCATGCTGTGCAAAATCCTCATTCTTTTTTTGCTCTGCTTTTCTTTGTTCATGTGCCACAAATATTAAAATTTTTAGAGCTTCAAATTCTGAATAAACACTTTTTTAGCCTCAAAATATGAAATTTTTTTTTTTTTTTTAAATCTTTAAAAATATTTTCACATTCACACAAAAAAAAAAAAAAAATATATAAAACACATTAATTTCCATAAAATAGCATTAAAAAAAAGAGACCTATTTATTGATGTTCAGTGAAAAATCCAGCCTGGTTAAAAAAAATATCCAATACTAATTATAGGTATCTAAAAAAAAAACAAGGAAGAAACAGTATTAATTATAGCTTTAATGACCCATTAATGCCCACCCATCTTAAAAATGGGGCAAAAATCTATATTCAATGTACCTTTTGAGCTTAAAAAGGACAGGTTGGGACAATTTTAAAGCCATCAAAAGTTTCTTAAAAACTGATATTTTGAAAGAATTCCTGAAAATTAATGAAATGCTTTTAGGAGGAATATTATTTTAGTAAATATTCATCATAATATGAAAAAGAAATAGTAATGTTTTAACTAAGTACATACTTTTGTTTCAACTAGTCAATAACTTGCTTACCATAAAATCAAAGATTTCTTTTACATATAAAGTTGTAACTGATTTACTAATGACTACAAAAGTTAAAACCTGATAGTTCAATTCTCAGGATTTTTAAAAAAACATTTTGGGGTTGGGGAAAGGAAAGTTATTTTGTGTGTTCTTGAAAACCTTTAAAATACATACTCTGTGATTATCAGATTCATTGCAAATATTTTGGTTGATTTTCTTCATTGAAAAGGTTTATTTTTCTAATATCAATTTGATTATAGCTATTTTTTTCACCAAAACCATTCTAATATTGACTTATTGAAAATGCTATAATATCTCCTGTAAAATCTGTCTAAATGTAAAATATTTCTATAAATATTCTTAGATTATTTTTCTTTGAACTAAAGTATTTTTTTAAATAAAATACCATCCTCTGCAATTTTTCCACTAATGGCTGAATGTTTTCTATTTTTACTTATTCACTTTCATTTGAATCTCATTTAAATATGTTTTTGCTGATGCAACTTTCTCAAGACTTTGTCCCTCAAAAGAATTCTTCAATTCTCACCTTTTGCATGCCTTACAAAAAATTTGTCTTGGCACAATTTCACTTGCATATTTATGGAATGGAAAAAATATATAAAACCTCTTAAGTAATAATTTATAATAATACTTTAGAAATATTTTATACTTTTTGTTCAATGAAGATTTCTGTTTAAAAAAAAAAAAAATTTATTGAGAATGTTTGAACTTTTCATGCAAAATTTAATATTATTATAAAAAGTCAGGTTAAATTTATATCAATTACTAAATGTTTCTTTGACCTGGAAGAAAATAGTAAATGAAAATATATCATTTGTTTTTAAAAATATTTAATAATGTCTTTAGTATTAAACAGATTGTCTGGAGATTTTCACAAGCTGCAATAGCCAACATGTAACAAAAATAATGTTTCTTTTTATGCAAACCTAGTGTAACTAATTTTTATATAATTTTATAAAGATCTATATACATGCAAAACTTAAAGTTCATGTGTTTACCATGAAATCTTTTTGTCATCAGATGTTAGTCAAAAGCAGAGCTTTTCAAGCATTTTACATTGGTGATACAATTTCTTTTTTTTAAATTTTGGTGTCATATTACTTGAGTTTTGTTAGCCAAGACAAATATATAATTAAAAAAAGTATATATAAAGAAATAATTCAATAAAAAATTTAGTTACATTAAAGTGTCACAACACTGGTTTGGAAAGCTCTGGTCTAAAGCATGCAATATTTTCTGCTGTATCTACATGAAATATTAAATATGAAAAAGAGGAAATTACTTTATTCATAAAAAAATATTCTGACCAAATTATATAAACTATTCAAATGTGATTATATAATTTCCTGAAATAGATAACAGTTTGAAAGATTTATATAATTCGTATGAGCAGTATATCGGTGTCATTCAAATTTTCATTAATAACACTCTTTATTGATTAAAAAAGATTAAGTTGATCAAATCGTCACCATTATTAATTACCTCCCTTTGATTATATCAAGAAAATTTTTCTTTTTTCCAGTGAAATGATTAGTGAACTTATGGATCCATTTTATCTGGAACATGATGCCTAGTAAGTTATACTTTCTTTATTCAAACTGTTTTGAAAAATTAACAATTTCAATTTTCTCTCTTTCCTTGGTAGCTTTTTTTTTTTTTTTTTTTTTTTTTTTTTTTTTTTTTTTTTTAAATATTTCAAAATTTATAAATTCTTGTAATGATAGTTTGTTGTACTGTCTCCATCATTTATGAGAATGTGTTCAGGGAAATGTGGTCTTAGCTTTCCAATTAGTGACTTTATAGATGCTCAAACTTTTTAATTAAATTGAATTTAGATCAGTAAAATTTTGTATTTTTGTAACTGTTAGTGGTAATGATAGACTTTTCTTACAATATATAATGTTTGTTAAATTTATCAAAATATAACGACATAAATTACCTTTATCAAAAATGTCATGCATTGCTCAAATTACAAGAGAAATTGAAGTGGGTGTACACTATACCAGTTTTTTAAATAAATATTTACTTTGTCAAACAAGCCTTACAAGAGGATAGTGGAAATAGGAAGATTGTGTTGCTGCAATCTTCCTTTGAAGCTCTTTTTCAAAATTCTTGTTTTTACAAATACTGACAGCTAGTATTTATGGAAGAATACACAACTACAATGGTGATTAGGTTCTATTCTGTTTAGATTTGTTTATATACTTTTCTGTGAACATTTTCTGAACCAAACACTGGTGTTATAAATGTAGATAGATCTTATTTTTATTCTGCAAGTTGTTTGGGCTAATATTTTCCTCCTTGAGGAGAATAGAGTTCAAAGAACTTAAAGAATAATGGTAATGACTATTTTCAGAATTCCAGCCAATCCTTTATACTCTGTTTGCATATTCTTGTAATACTAATAAAAATTGAATTTTCTGATGAATTACTACAATTCTTAATTTAATGATTGAATTGGCTCCTTGTGAGTTTTAAGATTTTAAAATGCCCAGGGAAATTCCCCTATTGCATCGTTAATATTTGAGCTTAACAAAATATTGCAATAGCAATCATATGTATGAATGTAGGTTATTATTTTTTTTTAAATGTGGGAAGTTACAAATGAAAAGATTAAGAATTGACACTGTTTTCCATTTTACTGAAGCAGACATTAAATGAATGACAGTATTATTATATCCTCTGTTCTTTCTTTCTTTTACTCCTTAAAACCAAACAGTCTCTGATATATCTTCCTCCTTTCTTCACAATGAAAATGGGATGGTTCATTATTTATCTGAGGTAATAGAAAGTCAAAATGTATATGCTAACATAAGGAACAAGCAGAATTATAATACGATACTTATTTTTTCTTTCTCCAGTGCCATGTTCTGTCAAGTGATGGCTACAGTGGAACCATGGTACACGACCAAAGATGCACCAACGCCAAAAGTAAGGATTTTGATTCTATCACTATTGTATCATAGACAAATTTGATATTATCCTATTTTTTTAAATTTGTGTGTTTGTTTTGATCATATTGTATCAAAGAAGAAAAAGATTTTTATATTTGAATTCCTTTTTTTTTTCCTTATATTTGGGAAACTTGAGGATGTCTTTGTTGAAATCCAATTTGTGCTTCAATAATGGTTACAAAGGGATTTGCATTCAATTAGATCTTGCAACCAATGATTCAGGGTCTGTGTAATTAATGTCTCAGTTTGTTTATTTATAAACTTTTCAATTAGACAAAATATCTATCCTTTCTTTATAGTTTGTATGTCTGATCTAATTGGCAATATCCTGTTGCACATGTTCTATAGGTCAGTCATGCCTGAATTTCTCAACATAGTTTTATGTAGACTTTCTTCTGGTTACTACCAACCTTTTTAAAAGAATGACTAATCAAAATGGTTCCAAGGCTAAAGTTATGAACGTTTCTAAAGCTATCTCCAAAAATCCTTTATTTTTTCAAAATACTCCAAAAAAAATCATTAGTGATGTTAAAACTGGATAAGTAGCCAGTATTTCATGAGATGCAAGTCAGGCTTGCTCTAGGAGCCACAACAGATGGTAGGCATACCAATCTGTCCACATTAACTCAGTTTTGATGTCTTTCATATTGATTTTTAATGCAACCACTTTTCATTCATCCACCTAATTGATCATTTCTCTCTGCTGTGCAACCTCGTATTTTAGTTCTGTTGTTCTACATTTTCTATGATGAAATACTTTGCAGAAACCACAAGAATGTAACAAGACCCCCCCCCAATGTCTACAATGACAAATATATAAGATTTTCCATTGCAATATTTTGAAAACTTACCTTTTACTTTTATATATATTAATACACACACACACACATATATATATAAATAAATGTAGAATACCTAAGGTCTTCATGTATAGCCAGGACAAAGGACTGTTGGACATCCATGGTCCAAGCTAAAGAGTAACCACTCAGCTGTCAATATGCCTCATACTAATTTGGAGTGAGGTGCCTCGGCTAGAAATAACTGGAGATATTTGTGCCAGAGTTGTATCAGAAATTTTGAAATGTCATATTGACTGGATAAAGAAAAAACAGCTGTGAAAAGTGTCAACACATATTCCTCTTGCTATGCCTCAAGATCCTCGCTGTTGCACAATATGTGGACTTGTATGCAAATTACTACCTGGACTGAGGTGTCACATATGGCCCAAACATAAAAACTGAATGATGATGTTGGATCCTCATATGTCAAAATTGACAGGAGAATCCATTATATATATATATATATATATATATATATATATATATATATATATATAAATAAATGACAATAGGAAAACAGTAAGTTTATAAATATTGTCTTCTCTAAAAGTTAACTTTGAGAAATTTTTATATATATATATATATATATATATATATATAATGTAAACAAATATGTGGATGTAGATCCGACTATATGATGAAAAAATATGGAAAAGACAAAGCAAAATCCGAATGTGTAAGTTTACTGTTTTAATTTTGTTTTTTTGTGTCGACGTCAGACGTTTCGGTCTAGTAGTGATTGTAAAGTAATTCCCTATTTTATGTATGATGGACTCACCCATTTAACTATAATTTTTGCTAGATAGCAGAGTCCATCATACATAAAATAGGGAGTTACCTTTCAATCACCCTGTATATGGTGCAGCAGAAATACCTCCCACATAATGGCAAGAGATTAGTGGCAATAGTGTCTTCAGTGAGCCAATATTTCTGCCACACTCTGTATGATGGCTGACTACTCATTTTTGAGCACAGCTGTCTGCCACGGTTGCTAGCAAATACCTATTACAGATGCCTGTTCAACCCATGGAATCTACTGTGGTTTTATACTGCAACTATGCTGACCGAACCTTTGTTACAATTTCTGGTTGAGTTTGCATAATCAATAATCAAGTGTGATCAGTTTTTTGAACAAGGCTACCATCAGTACTGATTTGTGAGTTTGTGCTAGCACAACCATCAACAACTTTCAAACAGTTCCATCTGCCCAGTTTCCCTCACATGGTTTTCAGGTACTGTAAAAGGTTCCGTATTCTGCGATTACTTCCCTGAGCTTATATATATATATATATATATATATATATATATATATATATATATATATAATCTATATAATTAATACAAATAAAAGGTTTGTCACTTAGCTTATAGATGTTGTTTTCAGCATCCTGACTCCAGAGTTTCATAGATGGACCCTCCAGGAATCACTCTGTCCACTCGTCAGAGGATATCAGCAATTGAGTGATTATTCTTCTCCATTTTTCTTTTTTATATGGACTTTTCATTAGTGTAAAAATATATATATATAATTTGTCACTTAGTTGATTGATATTATATTCAGCACCCTGACTCCAGAGTTTTATAGATGAACCTTTGTGTCATCGTTCGGTCCACTCTTCGGGAGGTATCAGCAATTGTTTGCCAATTTTCTCATATTCGTTATTTTTTAAAATTTTTTTTTTATTGGTGTTAGGTTGACTTTTTTCTTCTTTGTGTGCACATGTGTAGAATGTTGTGGATATTTATAGATATATGTGTATATTCAATATATCAAAAGTTCAAGTCACTTATCTGACTGACTCAAGAGTTTGGCATCAAAACATTCATGAGCATTTCACTGCAAAATTCCTTAGTCAGTCAAACAAGTCACTTGAATTTTTCTTGATTTATTGAATAATATAACTCTGTATTATCTATATTATAACTATATTAGGCATTGAGTGCTTTTTGACAAGTTCTGCAAGCCTGAAAAATAAATAAGGTGTCATAATTTTCACATTTTTTTTTTTTTAGTTGTATTTAATTACTAAAATGAGTGTATGTGTGTTGGATCTATTTTAGATTTTTCTTGTTGTTTCTTAGGGAAAAGAAATTTTCAATGTGCAGCCTTTCGCTCGGCCACAAGATTTGAATCCTTCCAATGTTATAATCACCAAACTAACCCGCATCCAAGATTACATCCTGAAAAAATATGATGCAGAGCTTCACCTGCATTTGGAACGACTCGAGATTGTTCCACAGATTTATGGCATGTAAGTATACTAGCTTTTTCATAAATTAGTTTGTAAATCTTTTTTTTTTTTTTTTTTTGTATATGCAGATTGCAGACAAAATAACAGGAGTATGGTTGCAAAAAGGATACCTGAAAAAGAAAACTAGGATGATAATAGCAACTGAAAAGTATATCAAATTATATACAGCAAAGCCAAAAGAGACACGATACAAAATAGCAAATGTTGCCTGTGACAGATGAAATTACCAGACATAATAAATGAATGTAGAAAATTAATTTAGAAAATATAACTCAGTTGCAGCAGCAATACTCAAGTTAGAGTAAAATGATTGATTTTTATATATTAAAATTTTAAGAATAATGTTTTAAGGGAATATGTCTACATAACAACACTTGAAAATAACTGAAAAGGAGCCAATCAGAACAGAGGGCTAAAAAGAAGTTGAAATAAACTACAAAAAAAATCTTTCTTTTTTTTCTCTTTCTCTCTTCTCTCTCTCTCTCTTTCTCTTTCTCTCTCTCTCTCTCTTTCTCTCTCTCTCTCTCTTCTCTCTCTCTCTTTCTCTTTCTCTCTCTCTCTCTCTTTCTCTTTCTCTCTCTCTTTCTCTCTTTCTCTTTCTCTCTCTCTTTCTCTCTTTCTCTTTCTCTCTCTCTTTCTCTCTTTCTCTTCTCTCTTTCTCTCTCTCTCTTTCTCTCTCTCTCTTTCTCTCTCTCTCTTTCTCTCTCTCTCTTTCTCTCTCTCTCTTTCTCTCTCTCTCTTTCTCTCTCTCTCTTTCTCTCTCTCTCTTTCTCTATCTCTCTCTCATCTCCTCTCTCTCTCTTCTTTCCTCTCTCCCTCTCTTCTCTCTCTC
>OZ038480.1:48913255-49025755 GCA_964036315.1 Acanthosepion esculentum
GCTGATGTTGTGGGACGCTATCTTTGCTGATGGAATCGGTTTTGATTTGGTGGACTATGTCTTCGTTGGAATGTTATTGTATATACGTGACCTCTGTAAGTTATCCTTTCAATCTCTTTTTTTTTTTTTTTTTTTTTTTCCCACTCAGATGATAAAAAAAAACACTAATTGTTTCTTTTGAGAATTATTGTTCAAATGATGTCCAATTTCCCCTCCCTTTTTTTTTTCTTTTCCAGTGCTTACCAGTGATTATCCGAATTGTATGAATACTTTAATGCGATATCCACCAGTGGGAGATGTACATTATTTTGTGGACAAAGCACTTTATCTTCGAGAACCAAATGTAAGCTATAATTTATTCTGACTTTAATAAATGTCCAAATATCATTAATAATCACAACCTAGTATTATTATTTTTTTTTATTATAAAGATTATTTTGTCGCATTTGTGAGTTTAATTTCTGTGTTTTGCAGTCATACATATTAGACAGTATATCTATTTCTGGTCCTCTTGGTCATTTACTTCCAAAGTTATATGCACCTATGCCACAACTTATCAACATAGAATATAATGGATACTAAAAGATGATGCAGCTTTGAAGTGATCCTGATTGAAATCAGGGACAACTAATCTATCAAGGTTACTAAAAATTAGCAGTAACAGTTGCGCTTAGTCACTGCCTTCCTAAAACCATCAAATATAGCTAATAAAAATTGAGTGCTTCTTTGACACCCAGAAATATTGATGTGTATCATTTAAATATAATTTCACATTTATACTGCTGCAGAAACTTAAATAAATTAGCTGTGCTACTAACAAAACTTTCATCAGATGATAATTAGGGTTGTCTGGAATATTTTTTCAAATCATCAGTATCATTTAACCAGAATATCCTAACAATACCTTACAACACCAGCAGATTTTCTTGTTTTTTTCACCACAGTATAAGAACGCTAGATAAAAATGAAGCCCCATTTGTTTTCGTGTTCACAACTTTCTAGTCTATTTAATCAAAATCTCAGATCATTGTCAAAATTCTGAGCAGTAAATATAAACTTTAGCTGTAATGTCTAGACTCTTCTACATTTACAATGATTTCTTTATTCTTTACATAAAGGAAAGTATGTATATATTTTCTGGTCATTATTTTATGAAATCAAATCCTCAGTGTTTAATATGAAAATAGGAAACAGCACATCATGGTGAGATTTTTATTATGGCAGCAGCATTAAAATGATTAGACTTAGAAAATAAAGCAATTTCTAGTTTAATTTGCAACATAATAATCATAGTATGGAGTATGTATGTATTCATGTTCACTCTGATTACTTTAATTATTTTGGTTTAATTTCCAGGGATATTAAAGGCTAAATTATTAAGTACTTCCTTTTATTTACTTATTTATTTTGCGAATAATTTTCTGTTACAATATATTTGTATGGCATTATAAAATTGTAAAAATGAAATATTGTGAAAAGACCCTAACTTGGAATATAAAGCAACATCCAATTTAATTTACAACTTAATAGTGTGCAGTCAGTATTCACATAAGCCCTAAATGGTCCTATTTCTGAAGGGAAATAACTTCTGGTAAATAATGTTTTTACTGATTAGTTTCCTTTTATTTTAAAATTATTATAAATTGTATAAATATGAAGTGACTTGGCATTGATGGTTGTTGATGCTGACTTTTAAGTTAGAATTTATAAAACCTTATTCCAAAGATATATTTTTTATTATTTTAATTGATACAAGAAATTTTGCTTTGTTTTAAAAAAAAAACTCAAAAAAACGGATATATGTATAAATATATAAATCAGAAGAATCTATCTGCAACTCTGGGGTATCAGCAATATTTCGTTTGTGCTTAAAAAATATTAGTTGCTAATATCACTTGAACACACAGTTGACATAAACTTCATGGATGAAATATTTAACAGTAAAAAAGAATAAAGTAAATAAAATACAATTTATTGAATAAAACAAATTGTTATTTGACCAAAAAAGGATATTAAAATTGAGAGGAAAGAAGAGATTTACATTGTCTGCCATGTTGTCTTCATCTTTATTGCCATATTCATGATGCTTCAGCCATTGTACACTCTGGACTTTTTCAGATGATATTTCTTGGAACTTCAAACCCTTTTAGTCTACAGAGGTAGATTGTTCTAATTCCACATGCCATGGCTTTGGATATCTCAGTTTCAGTTAATTGATAACTTAACTCTCTAAGATTTTGTTTCATCTGCTGTGGCCAAAACTCACAATTCAAGTCACTTTTAGATCAATCACCTAACACTTTTATCTACTGGACTCGGTTCAAAATTCCAACAAAAAGGCCGGAGTGTACAACATCGGGAATATGGCAATAAAATAACTGTCAAATCAAATGTTGAAAATCATGCCACTGCTATGTATCTGCTTACCAATCTTAACATCCAAGTCTTGAGAGTCCTGGTTCTTCAGTATTTCAATCTTAACATCCAAGGCTAGAGAGCCATATTTGCCCTGTTATTAAACTCCTAAGTGAGAATGTGGAGAGAAAAGATGAAATCATATTTTAATTTAGTCTTCTCTAGAACATGAACTTTGATTACTGATTCCACTTTCCACACTGTTAACCATTCATCCGCTGTCACCTCCCTATTGGCTAAAATGTAGGAACTGAAACTAGGAAATTAAAGATAATAACCTAAATAAGTATAAGATATTAATATTTTAAGAGATGAAGAGATTGATTGGCTTTTATTGATTAAATACTTCTAATATTCTTTATTTTTTATTTTTTATTTCTTTTAATAAAATCCTTGTGCTTCTGTTCTATATTCTTCCAGCAATATCCTCGGCCTCCTCCCTACAGTTACCAAACTGTGAACAATATGCAAATAAATAGAAATAAAGGTACGTTGCAAATGGTCAAATATGTAATGAACCCTTTATGGCTGTCCAAATCTACTTCTTTTTTAAATCTCTATTCTTCAGGATAATTTGATGTTGAAGCCACTTGTATGTACATTCTTTGTATTTCTTATAAAAAAATAAAAGCTAGACTTTATAACTCTTTAAAAAATGTATATCATTTATCAAGATGACAGTCAGGATTTACTTAGTACCCACCTTGCCAATTAATTATTAAAATTTTTTTTTGTTGTTGTTTTAAAGATGAACATGATTATTAAAATGATGTCTACAAGGTTTGTAGTTTCAATTTCCTATGTCATCTATGTAAGTCCTTGTAGTCTTTTATGAAATGGTGGAGAAAAAAACGAGTGTTTGTAGCACTTCCAAAGCTACTATAATTAAATGGCAGCTGCATGCAGCTTTGAGATAGATTAAAAAAATAATATTTTGTAATTTTTTTAGTATGGCCAAGTTGTAAGTCCAAGAAGTAAGTCCTATTATTTGTCAGGTAGAAAAGACCTAAACCTGGGGGATATCAAAAATTAGATTGTACACATGCTTGTGCATGTGTACAATCTAATTTCTTTTAACTTCTCACCAGACTTGTGTTCATTGATGCAATTATTTACAGTCACAGAGAATAAAAGCTTCTGTTAAACAAGTGTTTTTATTGTTTTTAAACCTAAAGAGTAGAATATGATGAAAATATTTTACACAAAACACTTATTGCCCATATTTAAGTAATATGGTTCAGTAATTGAAAGGGCAAATAAATGTTCCTACAATGATAATGTTAGTTTTTAACATTCTTTTAAAATTCCAAGCAATTAAAAATGATAGACATTAAAATCAAATTATAAAATGTTTGTCTTCTCTGAAATCGATTGATCAAATTATTTCAATAATCGATAATGATAAAAACAAATAAATTAAAAAAAAAGTAATCATTCAGATTGTCAGTTAAAAATGTAAATGTCTGTTAAACTGGACATTCTTAGCACATTGTATGCAATGATGAATCGACTTGTTAGAAAGAAAATGCACAGACTATCTTGCGTTTACATAGTGTAAGGGCGGTAACTCTTATTCGTAAACAAAGTAAATTCCAAACTATTGTCAGTATTTGAGTTTTCTGATTAATATTTCCATCTTTTTATAATTTTGGTGCATTACTTGGATTAGCAATTGCTGTGAAACTCATAAAGAAAAATCTTTTTATTTATTGTTTTAGAAATATTTTTATCTTATTTTATTTATAATTATTTTCCAGTCATGTAAAAATTGCCTCCTAAGTCAGGTAGTGTTTTATATCAGAATGACCACCTACTTTTCCAGACATTGCTATCTCTGATTACTGTGAAGTGGCTATTGATGGTGGCATCCAGTATCAACTGCATTGGCTAGTAACATCTATGGTCAAACCAATAATAGAAATTTATTAGAATAATAATTTGGATATATAAAAAAGGTGTGTGCGTATAATATATATATATATATATATATATATATATATATATATATATATATTTATCTCAATAAATAAAATATTATAAAATATATGTATTATATATATCAATAAATATAAAATATATATATCAATAAATATAAAATATATATATCAATAAATATAAAATATATATATCAATAAATATAAAATATATATATATATATATATATCAATAAATATAAAATATATATATCAATAAATATAAAATATATATATCAATAAATATAAAATATATATATCAATAAATATAAAATATATATATCAATAAATATAAAATATATATATCAATAAATATAAAATATATATATCAATAAATATAAAATATATATATCAATAAATATAAAATATATATATATATCAATAAATATAAAATATATATATATATATCAATAAATATAAAATATATATATATATATATCAATAAATATAAAATATATATATATATATATCAATAAATATAAAATATATATATATATATATATCAATAAATATAAAATATATATATATATCAATAAATATAAAATATATATATATATCAATAAATATAAAATATATATATATATATATCAATAAATATAAAATATATATATATATATATCAATAAATATAAAATATATATATATATATATCAATAAATATAAAATATATATATATATATCAATAAATATAAAATATATATATATATATATCAATAAATATAAAATATATATATATATATCAATAAATATAAAATATATATATATATATATCAATAAATATAAAATATATATATATATATATCAATAAATATAAAATATATATATATATATCAATAAATATAAAATATATATATATATATATATATATCAATAAATATAAAATATATATATATATATATATATCAATAAATATAAAATATATATATATATATATATATATATCAATAAATATAAAATATATATATATATATATATCAATAAATATAAAATATATATATATATATATATCAATAAATATAAAATATATATATATATATATATATATCAATAAATATAAAATATATATATATATATATATATCAATAAATATAAAATATATATATCTATATATATATATCAATATATATATATATATATATATATATATATATATCTATATATATATATATTTTAGAATTGGACATAGCCCGACAATTTATTTAAAGACATTTATATTATGTTTAACGTTCTTTTTATAGATTCATGTATTTAAGCAAATGCTCTGTTTTATAATAAACAGTATTAAATAACATTTACCGGCCTGAATGTCCGAGAAATTTTCATAGATTCGGAGAGCGAAAATTTTCTATGAAAATTTCTCGGACATTCAGGCCGGTAAATGTTATTTAATACTGTTTATTATAAAACAGAGCATTTGCTTAAATACATGTATCTATAAAAAGAACGTTAAACATAATATAAATGTCTTTAAATATATATATATCTATATATATATTATATATATATATATATATCAATAAATATTATATATATAATATATATATATATATATATATATATATCAATAAATATTATATATATAATATATATATATATATATATATATATATCAATAAATATTATATATATAATATATATATATATATATATATATATATCAATAAATATTATATATATAATATATATATATATATATATATATATATCAATAAATATTATATATATAATATATATATATATATATATATATATATCAATAAATATTATATATATAATATATATATATATATATATATATATCAATAAATATTATATATATAATATATATATATCAATAAATATTATATATATAAAATATATATATATCAATAAATATTATATATATAAAATATATATATATATATATCAATAAATATTATATATATAAAATATATATATATATATATCAATAAATATTATATATATATATATATATATATATATCAATAAATATAATATATATATTATATATATATATATCAATAAATATTATATAATATATATATTATATATATATATATCAATAAATATTATATAATATATATATTATATATATATATATCAATAAATATTATATAATATATATATTATATATATATATATCAATAAATATTATATAATATATATATATAAAATATATATATCAATAAATATTATATAATATATATATATAAAATATATATATATATCAATAAATATTATATAATATATATATATATATAAAATATATATATATATCAATAAATATTATATAATATATATATATATATAAAATATATATATATATCAATAAATATTATATAATATATATATATATATAAATATATATATATATATATATATATATATATATATATATATATATAAAATAGAACTGAGTGACAGTTATCAAAATACATGAAAATTACTAAAATTTACTGCATTTCAAGGCCAGCAGAATGTGTACCAAAATTGTGCTTGATAACTTGAGCAACAATAATCTATAAAGTAATAAATATTCAAAGGACTTATCTCATTTCCTATAATAATGCTCTTTATTTGAACGTTGTTAGACAAAACTCTGGATTTGCTCGATGAGAAATCCTTTGAACATTTATTAATTTATAGAGTATAAATAAATAAATAAAATTTAATATATAGTCACCAAGTTTATTTGCATAAACAGTGAGATTTTGGTTGTCACATTTCTCCTTTGTTCTGATTCATTAGGTTAATAACACACACACCCCAAATACAATTTAGTCATTCATTTATAAAACACTTTTTCCTGGCTCTTGAAAATGTGTAAAATACATTTAAGGCAGTGCTTATACACTGAAGAGTTTGGAAACCACTGCTTTAAATATTTTGTTCCAAAAATTAAACAATTACATTGATTTTAAACTGAAGCTACAGAATTAAGGAAACACATTTTAAACACACATTCTGTAATTTCTAATTACCTTAATGTGTTATACATTTAATTCAAAAATTTCTTAAATCAAAGAAATACTTGACCTGTAAGTATATATTACTTAGCCAGCAATTTAAAAAAATGCAACCAATTTAGCCCCTTTCCTGAAAATTTTGCTGGCTTCTTGTATAGACAATTGGTTTTCAAACTTAGAAATACACACCATATATTTTGGCATATTTTTTTATGGGACAAATAAGCTGAAACTTATTTATGAATTGTATAAGAATTTTTTATTTTTGCAAGTGAATTTTGTATTAACAATTTTAGAGGTAAATATAGATTATATAACAATGATTTTTTTTTTCCAGATACAAATTGCATAAAAATAGATTGTAATAAACTTTCTCTTTAAAAATAGGATATATCAAACTATTTCATTATAGAGAAATTAAGTTCACATTGTTTTCATCTAACTTAATTGATCTTAATTAATTTCTCATAATTTTATTATTTTTGTACTTTTATTTGTTCTTGGTTCTCTTCAGTGCCGGTTGCCTGGGATATTTCCATTTTCTTTGGTACTTCTTGAAAAGTAGATATAAACTGATCTATTTTTATGGATGAATTTTATATTCTTGAAATTAAAGAAAAATTTGTTTACCAAATTTATAAAATTATGAGATCAGATGTTTTATTCATTATCAGTGATTCCCAAATTTAAGTTACTGCTCAATAAAGCTTTGTAACACTTGTTGTTCCTCCAGCTCCTTTTTAATGCTAAGCCTATTAACTCTTGCCCCTCAATTTCATTTTGCATTCCCCCAATCTCTCTTAGATCCTGTCCAAGAGTTCCAATCCAACCAAAAATCATCTTTGGGAATCGCTGCACTAAACTCTCCTTTGGACATCTTCAGATTTGTTGCTTATATTTTGACTGGTTTACTTTTTAATCTTTTGATTATACTGTGATTAGTGAATACATTTTCACACGCAGAACATTTCATTCTCCTTGGAGACTAGACTTTACACATGTAATCAATTAAAGGAAACAATAGATGCTAAGTATCAAATTACTCAATGTCTGTTGTAACACATGATACTGAAACACAGTCAAGATAATACAGGGAAATTTAGTTTCATGCCATTCTAAAGGCATTAAAATGAAACTAATGTTATATCTTGAAATTGTTTTCTGATGTCTTATTCCTTAGGTCCTTTCACACTTACTTGACTTTGCAAGCCATTGGTTGTAAGTTCACTCTCTCTCCATCAATAACCTATTTTTTTTTTACTACTAGTTAACTAATAAAATTTTAGACACCAAAATTAGCCAATTTTAATGGCACATAAGATCAACTTTTCCCCCATAAGTCTGTAATAAATGTACACAAATTGGCCAATTAGGGAATAAAGATAAAGTCCCAGAGCATAATTTGTGGGCCAGAACTATTATTATTGAATTGTACGACCTCTGTTGGTCTGATAAAATGAGTAATCTGACATTGCTTTAGAACAAAGGGTGCCAGAAAATGGATGGTCTACTTGTGTCATAAAATTAGTTTTGAATTCTTCAAGCAATTTATTTATTGTGTAAAATGCCTCACAGATGCCTAAAGATGAATATAAAATTTACCAGTCAGAGTTTTATTTTAATGATAAGAGCAAGAAAGCTGAGGTTGTCATTTTGACAATATTAATATCATATAGAAGCCTGCTTTATGGCTGAAGTAGTTGCATATTTCCCCACCAACACAAGGTAAGTGTACAATCCCAGAATGATGATTTTTTTCAATACAGGCAGACTCTCTTTACTTAAAAGATTGACACAACACAATCTTCCACTTTCAACACTTGACCTTGTGGCAGACTGTCAATTTTAGTAAATATATTTATACAATGGATTATGTTATGTGCAAGCATATAACACAATCTTCAAAATGGATTGGATTCTTTTGTACTGTAAGCGACTATCCAACTTCATTTCTTTCTCTTAATCATGTGTAATTTATAAAAAATTTGGACTTTATTAACATTATTTTCATTTCATTCACATTATTTGTATTTTCCATAGTACTAATGCTAAAATGCTTGCTCTAAATTTAAAGCTAATCTTACTAACTGATGGCCTGTATTGATACATTTATTTTGCAACAAAGTGATTTTATTATTTCTGTTGAGTAAATATACAGGCATCCCTCGATTAAGGCATTTTCAAAATTTTTATATACCAAAAGTCGATTAATGCATACATAATATTCGATTAGTGTGGCAAAACATTCTTCAGTTTAACCATAGTATTTGAAAACAGTTATAAATGTACACATTAGCCACACTAATCGAGGGATTCCTGTATAAGTAAATATTAAAGGGGAATAAGTAATTACTGTGTTTTTTTAAAATTTATTTTTCATATTAAAAAAAAGAATTAGAAAAACATCATTAACCAAAAAGATATCAACTGTCTGAATGGTTTGAACCCAAATAATTACTTACCTTTGGTCACTTTTCTGTCAATGGTATGTTTCTAGCTTTATTCTAAAGCTAGAAATAAAAGCATTAATAAAGGCATCCATACTCTGAATGCCAAGTTGGTTAAATGAGTAACTTGATTTTAGAATTAAAAGAAAGTGAAATGAAAACAAATTGCCATAAATTATAATTTTAGTGAGGAGATTTCACTTAAAAAAAAATGTCTATGTGCTATTGGGTTCAAACCCTACTAGTAGCTTTTACCTAGTATTTATTTTAGGTAACTGTTGATAAAAACAATTTGGTGCAAAATAACTGTATGCACGTTGATTAATATCACTTTCAATGATTAATTTCTGAGCCTTTTAATGAATGCTACTACAATCTTTGAATTTGTGAATGTGTGAGTTTCTGTAATGTGTGGTTCTGATGTATTTATACAAGGGCACACCCCAAAATAACTAGAAATAACATTTACTGTCATCAACTCTAAGATAAATCAGTTATCTCAGACATTTTGTAAATAGTCTGATGTCAACCTTCATTGATTGCATGGTAAACTTTTTCAAAGCCTGTTAAAGGTTAGCCATATTGTGATTGGTGTTCAAGTGATGTGTTGCCACATTTGGCATGAAAATACCACTTGGACACATGTTTTACATAAGACTTCTTTATAACCTTCTCACAGTATTAGAAAAGTTTCTTCAACTGTAATTTACTCCAAAAGAAAAATAGAGAAATAAAAATAGCTTTATATACACAGCACTGTTCTTTTATCCACCTTCATGAAAACTATGAAAAGTGCTTGCAAACCCAGGGGGAAAAATACTAGAGGAAACAAATCTGTTAATCAAAATCCTGCCATTTAGCAGATGGGTTCAAAATAAAGTTGACTCGTGATAACTCATTGTATGGTGTGTAACTTCAATTGTACATAATTATAAATTCAATTTGTACACCATACTTGAATAATTTTTTTTTTTACCACCCCTCATATATAAAGAATGAAAACGATGCCAAAAATGTGCTTTTAAATAATCTTCAATTCACAAAAAGCTTGTTGGTAGTTTCGAATATTTATTCAGTCATTCTCAGAGCATTAAATGCCTCAAGAATTTCAATACACCAATTAATCTATGACAAATACCAATACAATATAGCAATGATATTCATTTATTTTTTTTGGTTTATTTATGTGTCTACTAATACTTTTCAACAGAAAAATGACACTTCTGCTCATTATGTTTTGAGAATGTGTGTGGTGAGCCTAAATGTAAAAATAAAATATGAAAATAGAATATTAAAAAAAAATTCAAATTAAAAGAAAGCACTTGCTTTCCTTAAAACCACATATCTCTTTTCTCTCTCTCTGTCAACTAATGAGAAGGCAGCTCTCATAAAAAGAGGAAGAAAAAAAGACTGAACTACGTTGGTCTAGCTATTGTGGCTAAAAAATCTACCAAAATAAGAGATGCTCTATACATAATTTCTGCTATTAAATGAAAGGAATACCGGAAAATAAATAAGAGAATTTTGGCCAATCAAAATAACAAAAATCTTTGATGTTAGCCAAAACCAAGCTTCATGCCAAGAAGTCTGGAGTCATTCTTAATTATATATAAAGAGACAGCCGGCAAACAGCAGTAGAGGAGACAGCTAGAACCATGTGTCACTTGAAGAACTAAGCAGTCACTTGATTAAGACATTTTTCTGCCCTTTTGAGGGCCAAGAATAAACTACAGATTGATGCTGCACATTTCCAAAGTAACCATACTCCTATTACCAAAGTTTGATTCATAAACTAACTACACAGCTGAACGAACTTTCACCAACCCGATTTACAAAGGAGTTGCCACGATTGAAGTCAATTAAATAAACATATATTATTTGTTTAGCTCTTTGATTCTGTTTGTTTATACTCAAGTTTCCAATAAATATTACTAAAATCCTTTGGTGCGTCTCCATGTGTATAAACTATCTCTAACTTATGATTCAATATTGATTGCCATTAAATCATGTTTTTTGGCTACTTTTCATCCTTTATATCACAAAATTGTTGATGGCTAAGACATTTATATTTGTGCATCTGTGTTTTCATTTATAAACAAGTTTGTATGACTAAAAATTATGAAACTTTGAGTAAATAAGTGCAATGTGAGCACAAGAAATTTTGTTCAGTTAATTTTCACTTAAAAAAGAAATCTCAATACACCAAATGCAATACTTTACTAGTCACATTTATTGAGAGTAATATTATCAAAAATTCATACAAATTATTTTTGTTTTTTAACAAGTGGAGCAGGATTTATTTCTAATAATATGGAGTAAAACTAATAATAAAATAAAGAAACTGCTTAATCTAAAAATTTCCAAAAGTAACTTTACTAAGTAGCAAAGATGGAGTAAAGAATCTGAAAGGATGACAGAACAATGATAGATTTAGGCACCACTAAATCTTTTCTGGTTGAAAGGAATAAAAAGATGAGACATGCAAGTTATATTTTTTGTATTTTTTTTTTTATTTAAAAGCTGCTTCTTGATTTAGAATTTTGTGCTGTTTGTTTTATGGGTCAAAGGGTGGATCAACTCGGAAAGGTTCAATTGTCAAAAAAAAAAAAATAAAACAGCAACAATATGTAGTAAAACTAATAAATTTATCTCCCCATTTACTACTTGTTTCCAAACACACCTGCCAGGACAGCTAGCCAATCCCTATTACACATGCCCGCTCAAGCCATAGAGCCAACCTATGGTTTATACTGCAACTATACTGACCATTTCTGGGAGAGAGTGCATAATCTAGTATGATCAAGACTAACATGCTCAAACCTCAGTCACGATGACTTGTGACTTTGTGCTAGTACAACCATTAATGGCTTCTAAACAGTTTTGTCTACTCAATTTTACTCAGAAGATTTGGATCAACTCCTAACTTGTTTTTCAGGCACTGGGATTTCCTCCCCAGGCTGATAATATCAAGAAATCACTTCCCAGACAAATTGACCATGGTGAAGTTCAAACCTGTATCTCATGCTTACAAAGTGAACATTTTAACCACTTGGCCATGTGTCCATTAATCATAAAATAATGAACTGAAAAACTATTGTAGGAATATTTCTCAGATTTGGGAATGATTCTCATTAGTATCATCAATAAAGTATTCTGTTCAAAAAAACAAAACAAATGTTTATTACTCCAACAGCAAAATGGTTTTACTGTAAATGCTTTTAGAAAGAATATTTTTCGAAATGCTTCCAGGTGTACATAAATTCTCCAATAAAAACCCAAAAATAAATGTTGAAAAGGCCATCAATCAATTCCTTTGCTCCAAGTTATGTCTACTAATATATTAACAATTCAAATTTATAAAATGCATTTTCTAAAATTTTCCTTGTGACTATTTTATATGCATCAAAGTTTAAAGTTAATGCATTTAATTATCCTAGTGAAATTGATTCAAATGACAATTTGTTGTTAGAATTCTGAAGGTCATATTAATATGTTAAAACTCATTTGTCAATTGAATGAAAACAAACTATCTCTCCTAAAGCTATAAGTAATGACATACCATAAAATAGATTGTGTCTCTGCTGTAGTGACGGTTAGCAATTAATCTTGCTTAATCAGTGACAAGTTTAGTTTCATCACTCGTCAAAGGGTGCTCTACTTTTGTCTGGGACAAGGCTGCAAAAGTAATTTTAGTAAAGAACTATTCCAATAGAGAGATTATAACTTTAATATTTTTATTTTTTATTTTTTTAAGTATTGTACAATTGTGGTTGGGTGGGGATACAAAATTTTATAGCTTTAAAAACAGACATTTCTGTTTTTAAATGTTTTTAAAATGTCTGTTTTTAAAGCCATAATTTTAGTGTGTGCGTATATATTTGTGTTTGTACATGTCTTTAAGCAGTTTACTGTACTTCAGTGTGTGTGTATTATGTTTTAATGTGTGTGTGTGTGTGTGTGTGTGTATGTATACCTGTCCCTCCATCCTGCATGTGATGTCAACCTTCTTTATGCTCTCACCTGGCAATACTAACTTGTTTTGTGTGGCCAGCAGCTGCAGCCACCAACAACAACGCTTCTGCTAGCAGAACCCGCAGCTCTGTGATGACCGGCTTCTCCTCCTTGACCCGCCGAATAAATAACAGACCACGCACATTATCTGTAAAGAGTAGTCCCAAGAAAATGACCAAGTCTTCCAGTGAACCTATGAACCTTCAAACTGACATTTCTCCAGGTAATTTCTTGTCTTTCTGATGAAAAAATAAAAAAAATAAAAAACAGATACAAGAAAAGCTTATTTTCAGGCCTCATTTTTACTTCCAAAAAAGGACATTTTGATCTTTTAATCTTATATTTAACTTTTTGGGATAAATATGAGAATGATACCTCCCATGGAATTGACAGCATACAATTGTTTCACAAACTAATCTGAGTCTAAATAGTGAGTTCAATCCTTATTAAGTGTCCCATTGTTAAAACTAAACTTAGCAAGACATTGAAAATATTTACTATGCATTATTCTGTTTCCATGGAAAAATGATCTGATGAGCTACATTCATTAATTCCACCAGTTCAGACCTTTACAGCTAAGACTCATCATGATACATACAGAGGGTTGGATCGTTTTCATTCCTTTGTATTCCCTTGGTAAGAAGGAAGTTCCATTTGGACAGCTTCTTCCCAAGAACTTCTGTTTTGTGGAACAAACTCTGGAGAGGACCACTACAATCTTAACTTCAAGTCTAGGGTCAACTGTTATCTATCCTAGATATGTTCATAATTTGCACTTCTTAACTCCTCCTCCATCTATAAAACAGCAGCATTCGGTAAACCTCTACTTTTTTCAACAGCAGTGTTTTGATGCAAATGAATCACGCCAGAGGTTGTGTAAACAATTGGACCAGTTATTGTGAATATTCGGATTTAATCAACCAAAATCAGATAAAAATTGCTATTCCATTAACCTTTAACCTCTATATTATACATGATTTAAGCATAACTGAACAAATTCAAAACTTTATCTTGCATGTTAATCTTACTTCATTTGTAGAATTTTCAAAATGTCTTATATCATGATAAAATTTTCTTTTTCTAAAAAGAAAAATACAATCTGTAAATAAACCCATTGGTCAGTTGATGTCAACGTATCCATGAAACTCTGAAAATTCATTCATAATTTAAGTTAATTATTTTGTTCTGTTAATAATTGTATATACACACGTGTAATATGTCTGCATAAAAGAAACATCAATTGGTAGAACCAATTATGAAAGAAAAAATCAAATATATGTAATATTTGTCTTTTTTATGCAAATTCATTAAAAAAAGAACTATTGCTTATAAAAAAAATGTTTGAACCCAATATGCTTTGCTTAATCAGAATCCTTGATATATCTCATCAGCCATTTTGAGTCTATTGTTGGACAAAGGTCATGTTATTCTCGGCCATGTCTTAAGAGGATAAAAGAACAATTGCATCAGTTTTTAAAAACTATAGGCAATGTAATATTTAGCTTTAACATTTTGGAATAATTTTAAAGATTTATTTTAGAAAAAAATTAGTACCTTTAACACTGGAAAATAGTCATTTTTTTTGTCAATAGTTATACAGGGATATTTCAGATTTTTTTGTTTATATTAATTCTATAAGTTATATAATTCCAGTGTTTATATTACAAATTGTTTCTTTGATTATATCATCGAATTCCAATCTTTTTCTATTTTCAGTTTAAGTATTACAAGAAATTTAACAAATGTGACTATCTGTTCTTAAAAAAAGGGGGGGGGGCAAATGAAATATAATTTTTTAAAAATATGTACATTTGTTTTATATTTTCTTTTCTTTGTATAATTAATAAAATATTTGTGTACAATGTCATAATGAAAAATGTAAAAGAAGCACCTCAAACAATATATCTTTGGTCATTGTATAAGTGTCTTTGAATAAAATAAAACAAATGTATACACAATTTAATACAAGCTTTGGTTCTTTACATTAAATATTTTCATTATGAAGAATAAATGTTATAATAAAAATCAATATATCTGTTTTAACATTGATAATTCTCTTCAATTTAAAGAAAAATGATACTTTTTGCTTTAAAAAAATTTTATGTATCATTTTATTATTTCCTGATTATTTTGAGAGTTTATGAATATTTTTACATTGTAAATTTTATAACATTTTGTAGGAAAATATTTAACTTCCAGGTAACAGAATTGCTATTAACAAATAAAATGTGTGTACATTTCTTTTTTTTCTTCTTTTTTTTTTTGTTTGTTTGTTTTTTTCCTGAACACCTACTGGTATTTTTATTTCTTCAATTTCTTCTTGTTTACTTTTTATCTGCCAATTAACCAGTTCACTGTGGTTCTATTTCCTTGACTTCACATTTTTGTGTTTTTTTCCTAAAAATATTCTTAAAATAGTTCTAATCTCTTTATATTCAATCATATTTGTCTCCCAATTCGTTTACAACTAATTAATATTTTCCTCTAATAACATTTTACATTTGTTGCTAAACAATTGAAAAGTTTAATTACACAATATTAACTACCCTTTTGAAATTAATCTTTCCTTGATTATTGTCAATGGAACGCCCAACCCAATTTTAGAACTTCTTTTAAGAAAAACATGATCTCTTGGATTTTTTTTTTTTTAGCTATTCAAAACTTGTTTCATTTCCTACTATAGCCCAATAAAAGCCAAAATCACAAAAACTGATTTATATATTTTCCTCTTCACTTGGAAAACTGGTGCAACACAATTTTCTTATTCCCTATTTCCATGTGTTTGACTAAGTTAAGCTTAGTAAATATCATATTGAAATAGTGAACAAACATGTTCCTATGCATTTTATTTTTTTACTTAAATTGTCTATTTTTGCCTAGAAGACATTAAATGCTATTGTTCTGCATTTGAAATCAGTCCTCATTCTCACAGGTTATTTTTAATCCAATTTTGTTAGGCCAAGGTTATTATTGTTCTACAGAAAAATTGTACTGTTTTGGCTTATAAATTGTTTATTCCACAAGATAGCTTGTGAAGCAAATAGCTGCAACCCCAAGTGATGCTGCTGTGGCCTCAGTAGCAAGTGAAATTTTACAGAGCTGTCGTATTGATGTCCAAGGTAGTCTGCTGTCTTGCACTTTACCTATAGCTGCAAGGGAAAGTGGATTCATGTCTGTCCCAAGGGCATTAGTGTGAAGTGAATGTAAACTATCTCAGCTAGAGCTTGAAATCTGTTCACTAATTCTGTACGTACAACCAACCATTAGGCTATTTTCACCTTAGTTAAATATTTTAATTTCTTTAATTTGGGACCGTGATTTTTTTCTGGTTATAAATTAGTGTATTTTGAAGTTTCTCTTCCTTAGAGGAAATAATTTTCTTCAAAATATTAGCTGTTATGGTGTGTTAGAAATAAACATTACTAGGTTCTAAAATACCTTAAATATATACCCTGATAAAACATTTTTACTTGGAAACTATTTTTGTCATTGGTGGTGGGCTAGAATTTGTAAATTTTTTTTCTGCACCTGCATAACCTGTTTGATTTTTCTGCTTCAGTTACTCCTCCTTGTCAAGAGAAAAGAGGGTCCACAGCAAGTCTATCTAAACTAGAAGACACTATGTTACGCTCAACGACTTCAAATTCTAGCTTCATACCTCGTTCTGTGGCCTCCACTCCTGCTGGTTATAGTCCTGATGATGGTCACACCAGCAGTCCAACTCGCTATTCCACGTTACCCAGCAAGGGAAGGATGAAATCTAAGAAGATTACAAAATATGTGAGTCTATGTTCAGATAAAAAATATTTCGGCAAACATAGACTTTTGTGCTGGAAAAAAAAAAAGTATCAAAATTACATTTTTTCTATGGTACCATTTTTATTTTAACTACCTTCAATCCTCAGCAATGTTTATTGTTTTAAAAAGTGATGATTAGAATTGTAATAAAACCTAAACATAAGATGAAATTGAAGTTATACATTTTTTTTTGTTCTTGAGAATTTACAACAAAGATATTAATCACTATTTATTAGATTGTTTATTTACAAGAATAATTTTATATTTACACCATTCTAAAAACTAATACAATTAAAACTAATGCAATATTTATCATTTACCAATTTATAAAGAAATAAATATGAAAATCTTCTATTCATAAATTTATAAACATTTACTAAATTATTAAAATGTGAACTAAGTAAATCCTTATTTGCCATTTTCTAAAGTTTAAATCACTTGGCAATTAGCTAATGTTTTACTAACCATTTTAATAAACAGTATAATAGTGTAAATAATCTAATAAATAATGTTTATTGTTGTCAATTACAATTAGAACAATTACAATTCTAATCATTGCTTTTTAAAACATTCTCAAAGACTGAAGGTAGTTAAAATAAAAACTGTCATGGAAAAAAAAAACATACTTTTGATACTCTATTTTTTTTTTTTTTTTTTTTTTTTTAGTAGGTACGAAGGTCCATATTTACCAATATTTATTTTGGTCAGATCACTATAAAAGGATTTTATTCTTTTGGTTTTGTTTGATTATCTCTTCTGAAGGAAGAATTCTGTTAGAGAAAAAAACAAAAATACTGTTTCCTATGTCCTTAATCCCTTATTAAAAACACACAGAATCCATTCAATGTGTTATTCAATTATTTTTTTAATACTTTGATTTTAAAGGTTAACTTATATTTCAAAATTTTAACAATAGAAAGTTCTATTAAATATTTTGGGTATTATCTGAAATAATTCTCTGGATAAAGTCCAAGAGATAAGATTTTTTTTAAATTTCTTTACTGTTGCTATAAAATTATTTAGCATCGATCGCATCTCATTCATTTCTTTATTTTACTATTACAAAAAATAGTTGGTGATAAAAACGATATTATTGATAATAATTAACTGTTCTTTCATTTAACATACACCAAATCAAGTTAATAGTTGGATTTGTGATACAAATAATTGGCAGATCTCATCATCATGTCACAAATTAAGGGTCTTTGAATTCTGTCCAAGTTACATTCAAACTTAATAATAAACAAGCCCTACAGCAGGAAGAAAATAAACTGAAGTCCAGGTGTGAAAGTCTCTCTTGTTTTTTAGATTCTGCATTGATTGGCTGCATTTTTTTATAAAAACCAGATATCAAAACACATTTTAGTTAAGTGAAGCACAAGAATAAAGAAAATTGATTTCAATCAGACAACTGCCTTGTTTATGTAAAGCTTTTCAGTATGAGGATCACATCATATATTTATTTTATACATTTTCATAGGTCTAAGAAAAAGATTTCTATAAATGAATACGTTTTATTTGGATATTTTATTTTGTAATCCACATGATGTGCTTCAGAATTAGAGGTATGTGACAATTAGGAAGAAACAATGTGGTCTGTCTTTTTTTAGACATCTTGTCTAAAATATAATATGGAACATGAACAATGATTGCCATTTATACAGTTATATAACTGTTACTATTAAACAAAGGCTAAAACAAATACAATAAATTTTGAAATAAAAATATTAACATTTAAATTCAATGCAGATTTCATAACATTCTGAACCACTGTCATATTTAATGCTTATTAATGTTTGAAAAATTTATCTAATGTACCTGGCTAAGAAACTAAGTGTGAAAAAATTCAGTACAGATTAAATTGTATTTTTAGGGGTTTAGAATTTTGCAGATATTAAATGAAGACATAATTTTATTTACCTGACTGAGGCTGAATCTATTGGGTGGGAGTGTCTGTTAGCAATGAGTACCAAAAAGTAATTTGGGTTTGTTTACATTGGTCTAGTTTAACAGTTTGCTAATTCATCCATGCCATAAAAAATGAAATATTTACGTCCTTAATATTATTGTCTTTCATGTGTTAGTTTGCAAATATTTTTTTCCTTATTATTATTGTGTGTTCCCTTTCTGGAATGCTCATTCACATGGTCGGTCTTTTCACCTCCTGGCTTTATAAATGGCTTGTAACATTTTGTCATTGTTATAATACACTACTTAGGGGAATTAATAGGGTAAGGGAGATAATTCTAATACATCAAAAGACATTACATATATAAAAAAAAAAAAAAAATCAAATAAAATTGCGTGTGCACATATATACACACAAGATAATTGGCAAATGTTTGTTTAAAAAAAATTTTGACTAAAATATTGACCCTGAAGATGAACAATGATGTTCGAAAGCGCTAGGTCATCGTATGGACAATACATATTTCGAAACTATTTTCAAATAAAAAGTCTCATTAGAGAATATGAGAAAATTCAAAAGAAAATATGTAAGACTATGTTGTCTTTAACATTCAACACTACATGTTTGAAAGAAAAGTTGCTGCCAAATTACACATACACATATATATATATATATATATATATATATATAATAAAATAGGCAGCATATATTTTACATTACAAAGAGTCAATCATACCTTGAATCAATCAGCAATATGAATGCGATTATTGGCGAAATCACCTCGCTAGTAGACATAATTATAAGCATTATACATACTACTGATAATCCCCCGAATGATGAGATCCTCAAATATAAAATGGATGTGGTGTATTTTTTTTATTTCTGCTAGTACTTTCGAATGCTTCGCGCAATCCATTCACAGGCTTTATTTTCCATCAGAATCAAAACTGGGAGACGAATTAAATGTGTTTATCCAACCGAAAGATGTTTTTAAGAATGAGCTATTTGTTAACGGTTATATGGTGTTGGAGCGTGCAAATTGCGATGCTAAATTTTAAATATTTTAACTCTTTGTAATGTAAAATATATGCTGCCTATTTTATTGTGTTCCTAAAAAACAATTGATCCAGCAGAAAAGAATTCCTGAGGAAAAACCTACAAAGTAAGACATATCACTCTGTTACTTGAACTATCTACTTAGTTCATATCATATTAACTGAAAAACACTTATAAAAAAAATACGTGGATTTACCAAATTACAAAATACATAAAAAATTCTCACTTTAAACATTTAAAATTTAGCGTCGTGATTTGTACGCTCCAACACCATATAACCGTTAACAAATAGCTCATTCTTAAAAACATCTTTCGGTTGGATAAACACATTTAATTCGTCTCCCAGTTTTGATTCTGATGGAAAAATAAAGCCTGATGATGAATTGCGCAAAGCATTCGAAAGTACTAGCAGAAAAAAAAAATACACCATATCCATTTTATATTTGAGGATCTCATCATTCAGAGGATTATCAGTAGTATAATGCTTATAATTATGTCTACTAGCGAAGTGATTTCGCCAATAATCGCATTCATATTGCTGATTGATTCAAGGTATGATTGACTCTTTGTAATATATATATATATATATATATATATATATGATGAGATAGAAAGTGGAAAATTTTTAATCAAAGCGGCATTTTGCCGGAGAAAAGCCTATGTTCTATTTCTAAAGAGCAGTGATGCGAATTTCCAGAGAACATGCTACCTTATCGAGGATAACCTGCTCATTTGCCATTACCATTTCTCGAGCTTACTGAATCTTCTTATCAATGGTGGAGGTTGATGGGAATCCTGCTTCTTCTTCATACGTCATGCTTGTCCAGCAACTTTTAAACTTCTCGATCCACTCATACACACTTCTATGCGATAATGCACTGTTGCCATATTGCATTAAAATCCTCCAATTAATTTCAGCCCCTGACACCACTTCCGACCAGAGAAATCTGATCACTGATTTTTGTTCCATCTTGGTGCACACTGCTAGTGGAGCAGACATGTTTACACTGTAAAAGCTGCAAGAAAACTGGTGCAGTCAAGCTCAAGCTTTGATCACTTAACCACAATAGTACCAACTATAAACATGCATGAGCAGAAGGCAGTGAGATAAACCTAAAGATATGTTATGGCAAAATTGGGGATAATGTTTTACTCCCCTCACTCCTCATATATAATTTGTAATAATTTGTAATAATTTGTTCAAATAAACAAATGCCCAGATAAACCAGTGACCCTCATCAACCAGAATCTTTTGTACTTTTCAGGAGCAAGAC
Organism: Acanthosepion esculentum; assembly: GCA_964036315.1. Lineage (NCBI taxonomy): Eukaryota > Metazoa > Mollusca > Cephalopoda > Sepiida > Sepiidae > Acanthosepion > Acanthosepion esculentum. Next base: position 48,935,104 of record OZ038480.1, read on the forward strand.
ATAACTACAAAGATGGCTTATATACAAGGCAAATTGAATGACTTTGAAGCTATGTGTAAATATTGTGCCAGCAAACTCGATATTCATATTGGTAAGTCTGCTAATCTTTCCTTTTTTTTCTTTTCTTTCACTTAGACAAGCCATTCAAACATTCGGAAATTTTGCAATTAATTGTTACCTTTTTATAGCAAAGAAAACGGCGACTTACCTCGTCAAACCAAGTGACGGCACGTCGCGTGTATCCTACGACGGAAAAGAAAATTACTTACCAAAAAAAAGGGGCATGTATTCCGCATGACATGCTGAAGACGGAATATTTAGATTAAAAACAAGTCCGTCGCAGGAGTCTCTATAAAAGTATTTTGATATGCAAAAATTTGGCATCCTCTCCCAGTTGTCGACGAATGAAAAAACTGCTCGGCCAATAAAAGCAGTTGGTGTTCTTGAATCGAGGGGAAAAATTGATGTATTTTGGCTACTGCGTTCATCGGTGAGTGAGTTATTTTTCTGACTGGTTACGTGCATTGGGATTTGTGAGATAGTCCCTGCGAATCGAGTTTTCGGCATTTCTTTCTGCCCCCGATATTCGAGTCTGAACTTACAGTGATTCGTTCTCTGCATTGTGGAATTAATCTGCGACAAATATTTCCTTTGCTTTCAGAATGCTTACACTTATTTATACATGTCCTGTGATTTTGTTGTTGTACGTGAGATGAAAAAAGGACTGTTGATTGTAAGGGTGAGATTAGACGTTTCCTTATAAGAAAACATCTGGTATTCATTGATTGAACAATTAGTGTTACTGTTTGTTGAAATTTATCTTTCTCTTAAAAGAGCAAAACAAGAAAATAAGCTTCTCAAGTTCACTGTTATTACTCTTTCCAATATTGATGGGCATTTCCTTTCTCACCTTTTGTTTAGGCTCGTGTGGAAATACATTTTATGCCATTATTTTCTCTGAAAAATCTATTTTAGTTCTTGCTGCTGTTGGAAGTCTTCAAGCATTGTGGTTTTTGTTATTTGGTAAAGTTTGTGATTTTTACATATCCTGTGATTTTGTTGTTGTACTGGAGATAAAAAAAGGACTGGTGATTGTAAGGGCAAGATTAGCCATTTCCTTATAAGAAAACATCTGGCATTCATTGATTCCAGTCCATGAAGTTCAAAGAAGGATGATCGTTAAGATCTGCAGGATATTTAGAAGCTTCTAAAGACCACATAATGAACTTGCTAGAAAAAGTTATGCTATGAAAACAGAAATACATTTGGAATGAAAGAGGAAATATTTATGTGATATAAAAATTAAACCAATTTTGATTTTATGCTTATATATGCTTTGATAGTCTGAATAACTGCAATAAAATGTAATTCAAAAATACCAATCAGAACTGAAAAATAATTGATTTTTAGTTAATATATTCTTTGGTCTTCAAATTGTAGAAACTTTGAAGAAAGACGTCAAAACTTCAACTTGTATCTTGCCCTTCAACCATTTACATCCTTGAAGTGCTACTTGTACTGTTAAGTAGTTATCAAAAGTGATATAAAACACCAATAAAGACAAAAATCTGAGATAAGGACTATCAGCAACTTCTGTAGTCAATACGGTATATGTATTGCTACATGACATATCAAGCTCACATCATACAGAATAAAGTCTGGTCTGAAACTGCCATTTTGTCTGAACCCTTCCAATTTTAAAATTGAAAAAACATAAGCCTGAAACGATTTTTAAAATTGTTTCATTTTACATTTTTGGGACACAAGAAGAATTTTTATATATCTTTTATGAAAGAAATATTTACTATCTTTTGATTTGTTTTATAAATACATGGGGATGCTAAGTTAATAATTTCATCTTGAAATTTAACTATCACTATCAGCACATGGCCGAGAAATATATTCAGTGTAACCCAGATATAAGAGAGTTGTCGGGACCGGAGAATAAGTCTCTTATATCCGGGTTTGGTCTATTTTGTTTAGGTAAGTATAGCTCTAATTTGGGGCCGGAGAAAATCTCTCTTATATCTGGGTTACACTATATATATATATATATATATATATATATACACACACACACACACACACTTCTGTCTAAGCTCAGTGTACTACTTGTGTTCCATTTATTGATATATATAATTTTAATTTAATTGCTTCATGTTGTATTCCCAGCTTTCAGGAAGTGGAGAGTTAAATACCTATCAATTTCATAGCATAGCAGGAGTGGGAAACCTGTTTTATACAGTGAGATTTGGAGACATGTTCTTGTTGGTCAGGGCTGATAGTTTTATATGAACATTCTCTTATATTGATAAAGAAACTCCATGATTGCTTTTTTCATTTGTTGAAACTTCAATCTACTTATTTTTGTTATCATTACAAAGTAAATTATAAATTTTTTTTCTATAACCAACAAGGATAACTATCCTTTAAAATGATCATGAACAAAATGGAAATACTAATTCAGTTGTTTTTCTCTTGTTTAGAACGCTTACAAGATGAATTGCATGCCCAAAAGTTAACAGGAGGAGAAGATGAAATTTTGTTATCAATTGCTGGAGTAAAACAGGTAAGTATGTACCTGGATGTTGATTGCAATTGAACATAGGCATGAAGATAAATTTTGACTTGAGATCACCCATAACAAACCAGGAAGCTTACAAGGTTGAAATCAAAAATTTCTATTCTAATATATTCTTCTCTTGCACTTCTTGCCTGTGGAAATATCTTCTGGGTTTTTTGTTTTCTTTCTACCTACAATCTTCAAAAATTTAAATGTAACATCAGTCATCATTTTCTGTCTTCTTGATTCCTGACATTTTATTGTCCTTTTTTTTCTAATGTCTTTTCACTTTCTTTCATTTTCAATAACCCCTTGCATCTTAGTGGTAGTACTGACTTGCTTAAGATGAAACTATATATATATATATATATATATAGTTTTTTTTTTTTGAAGATATAATAGCACATAGTCCATCCAGAGCCATAACAATCTGATCACAATTTAAACAATATTTATTTATTAAAAAAATATTTCTTGAATGCTACTCGCTTACTACTTTACCAGACTTTGAATTATGTAACTTTGTATCCGCCATGTTTCGCCTGACCTTTCAGCCACATGAACATTCTCAAATTTAAAAGCCTTGATAAACCAATATCTTTGCTTTTGTATATAAACACATGTAACAAAATAAATCTGATATTTGTCTCCTTCAGAGGATAAAAATGCATCAGCTAAGAATAGTTTCCCTTGTTTATTTATTCATTTTGTTCCTGTACTGAAAATTATATATATATATATATATATATATAAGAGTTGCCTGACGATTGCACTAGCATGAAACAGAATGTCGCCTCTAAGTGCTGACTTCCATGTCCACTTTTATATTTACACACGCTTATTCTCTGATATTGAGCACTTTATCCCATAAATATAGCACACTTTAAGACTATATTTCTTCATATATATATATATATATATATATATATGGAACACTAGAATCAAGCAGACACAGAGGTTTAAATACCTGGGAAGCGTCTTGACAGAGGGTGGTAAGTGCGACACTGAGATCTGTAGGCATAGAAAAATGAACCAAAAGTTGGGCAGAGTACTGCGAGACAGGAGGATATCTTTGGTAACAAAGAAAAGAATACTGAACTGTTATGTGACATCTGCCCTTTACGACAGCGAATGTTGGACAATTTCCTCAAAGATGAAGAAGAGACTCGAGGCAACAGAGATGTAGTTCTACAGAAGGATGCTAAAGATATCATGGACTGAGCGTGTGAGCAACGATGAGGTCTTAGAGAGGTTGCAAACAAGGAGGAGGCTTGTACTTAATTTCAGGAAGAGGCAGCTGAAGTTTCTGGGATACATAATGAGGAAGGAGGGCCTGGAGAATCTGATACTCACGGGTCAAATAGAGGGAAAGAGAGACAAGGGAAAACAATGCATGACATATCTGGCAAACTTAAGCAAGTGGATGATAGAACATGGTCTGGCAGAGGGAAGGAACTTGTTAGATTTGCAAGGGATATAGGGAGGTGGAGAGCCATGATCGCCTACATGTGGCACATAAAAAAAAAAGATATATATGTAGGGTGTTTGTTCTGGTTCAGTGTATACACTTGTGAATAGTTATGACTAGGATGTTAATTACACAGTCTTTCTTTAAATAATATTATTACTCAAACATTTCTGCATTTGAATGTGATATCTCTTAAAACAAGGTTTTACTTTTCTCACTTCAGGTCAGAGATATCCTGAAGGGAACATTGAAATTTTCACGAAACCTCCTTGATGAAGACAAAATTGAGATCACTGATGATCACTATAAGGAGGAACCATGCCTGACATCTCCAGATTACGATACTACTGATTCTGCTGGTGCTGCAGCAACACACAGGGATAGTGAAATTTTCGGCAAGTCTTCTCTCTATGACTACAAGAAGCGGTCCAAATCTAAGGGTTTCTACCCAAGCAGTGAGGAGAGTTCCCCTTGCCACATGAGTGATATTCAGGGTCGTGTGGTAGAGCTCATAGATTACGGCCCCCAGGATCAGTATGGGGCTGCCCACCCAGTTGAAGCAGTCAACTATCATAATGCTAATTCTAGTGAATACAGAAGCACAAAATATTCCGAATATGGTTGCCATACACACCAGCACGTCATCAACAGCAAGATCTCTTGAGAAATTATTAATTTGGACTTTGTTGTCTTTTTTGTATGAGTGTTGTTGTCATTCCCCACCTCTTTTTTCCCTTATTTCATGGTATGTTTCCCATCTGTGATCATGTGTCAAGTTTTATTTTCAAATGAGATGGATGTTTTTTGTTTTGTTTTGTTTTTTCGTTTTTTGTTTTTGTTTTTTTAAACTCAGTGATGACGTTGTTCTGGTTGGTTTCATTTTTCATGGCCATAAAAAATTTAAAATTACTAAAAAAAAAAAAATTTTTTTTAAACAAAAGACAGTCTAAAACAAAGGGTGTATCAAGGGAGGAAACTCTTGGATATCAAAGTTGTTTCCTTTGTCAATGTTTACTGTTCTTTGTTGGTGAAGAGGGTATGAGAAATATGCCTCTCAAATAAGAAAAACAAACTTTTCTTGATGGCTCTCGCTCTCATGGAGAACAATAACTAAACTTGAAAAGACGGGGGTGGAAGAGGTAAATCCCTCAAATGGGTCCAAATTCTCTCATATATATATATATATATATATATATATATATATATAAAAAGGGAAGCTTAAGTGTTATCAATTCAATGTTTCTTGGATCTTGTAAATAATTTCTTATCTTAATATATAATTTTATTTCTCTTTTTCCTCTTTCTTGTGTTTGTCTGGAAATATGTAAATGTGGCCTCACTGTCTCGCCATTTATAAATCATTTGGGTGAATAATATTTGGATATTCTCATTTTGCCAAAAAAATCCTTTCATTTAATGTTAATAATATTCTTCAGCTTTCCTGTATCACAGAATACAAATGACAGCAAAAATGCAGATTACAGAAAAAGACAAGCAGGAAATTTAATGCTTGTTTTACGACAATGGTTCTCCATATCCTCCAGTTTTAGTCGTTAAGTAAATGATAAATGTGAGATGTATCAGCTCCGAAAATTGTTCTGGTTTTGAATGGAAATGACAATTCAATGTATAAATTCAATTAGGAGAGTGAAATTTGGAGTTGGTTGCTATTTTAAAGATAAAACAAATACATGGTATAAAGGCAGCTTTTTTTTATTTGTCTATTCATAAGTCTGTAAGAAGAGTAATTATAAACATAGGATTTTTTAAAAAACCTGAATTCCACATTCTTGTCATTATAATCTCTCAATAAACAAAATTTAAAAAATACATAAAATTGTTGATTTTAACTAAAATCTGTTAAATGAAATACTTGAAGCATAAAATGCTTGAAAGCACTTCCAAATATTATCACTTATCTGTGATTACATGTCATTTCAATTCAGGCAACACAAATCTATTATAACAAGGAAGTTAATCAATTAACCTCACAATGACAAGAGCTATATGTAAATGTTTTCTGTTGATATTGTCAATACAATTAAACAGGAAGACTGAAAGTAAATATTGAAGGTTTGTTTTGGGAGCCAATTTTATCTCTTTCTTTGATGTTAAAAGAATTAAGTGCTTTATTTGTCACCAGAGATTAAATATTTGCATTATTCCTTTTTGGCTTGTCACCCTAAAAGGTAAAAATAAGTTAAATAAAATCAGCCCAAAACTAATGAAAACTAGCAGTACCCATGAAAATTTCATGATTTTTCTATCTGAATTTTCTAATTAATCAAAATTCTAGGTTCAGAATTCAGGAATCATGATTCTAGGTCTGAGTTCTACAACTGTAAAATACTAACAGAAATTAGCCTACTACATTGTTAAATCTTTCGACTTAACTTTTTTAATAAAATATTGCAATAACAATTATAAGTATGAATGTAAGTCATTATTTTTTTTTTTTTTTTAAAGTAAGAAGGTACAAATGAAAAGATTGAAAATTTGACAAATTTCACTGAAGCAGACATTAAATGCAGGAGAGCATGATCTGTCTTTTTTATAATTATGTATAATTTTTTTGCTCACTAAGACCAAGCAGCATCTCTGATATATCGTTTTCTTTAGTCTTTCCTTGCAATCAAAATAGGATTATTATTATTTATCTGAAGTAATGGCAGGGCGTAATGCTTGTGCTAACAGCAGAACAAACAGAATTATAATATTAATGAAAATATATAATTTATAATCTCAAATAATATAAATATAAGCTCAAATATAAATAATATAAATATAATATATTATATAATATAATATAATCTCAAATAATAATTTAGGATTATGACATGTGCTATTGTAAATTTGTGCCCTGTTCAGCCATAAGTCTCCATGTCTGAAGGTGAGCTGCTGGAAGATGGGATACAAGTTGAGGAAGGTATTCTACTTTTTACATTAATGTTGTGATAAAAAGCAACAATAAGATGAAGAAAAGACAAGCCAAAATGTAATAATTGTTATATTTTTTAATGATAATATTTGATTGCCCTCTCTTTCTAGGCTATCAATTTTGTTCAATTCTGGAAGTGTTATAAAAGCAACAACTACTATAAATGCTAGTAGTGCATCTAAGTCCAGTGCTGTGTTGACATTTCTTTCTTGTGGCTTGAGATACAGTGTCAGCAACTTTTACATCAGATCTTTTCTTTCCTATATGTATATACATTCTTATACCATTTATTGTTTTCTTTTTTTTTTTTTTACATTGTTTCACATTACAAATAATTTATTTAAAACTTTTATGGTGTTAATAATCTTTTTATGAGATCTTACAAAACAAATCCACACAGATTAACTAAAAAAAATATGAGCAGAGAATAATTTAAAAAATAGCCAAGTGAAGGTTGTTAGTACAGCTTATAAGGTGGTCATATAACATTATCTTCTCAATTTGATGAGATTTTTTATTTTTTAAAATTTTAATAATGATCTTCATTGCAAATATTCATTTTTACTGCATTATTCTGCTCTTGAGAAAAATAAAATTTATCTGTGATTTTATTGCATTTAATATTTGGATATGATTATTAAATGCTGTCTAAAAAATAGTTGGAATAATTGTTGTTATTTTTGGCTAGAATTTCTTCCAACTTAATTTCAGTTCTTTTTATTATAATTGCCATCATATGATCTGCTCTTAGTAAACAGTGTGATCAAAAATAAAGATGGTGGCTAGTGTAGATAAACAAAAAGATATGCAAAAAAAATAAAGAATAAGGTTACACTTTAGCTGGCTGACTTTTGTAGCTCAGGTGGTAGAAAAGTTGTCGTTGTCATGCTAAAATAGTTTTCCTAAAGAGGGAGTCTTTTTTTTTTTTTTTCAAGTCTATCTGAAAGCTTTATTCTTTTCTTTCCGATCTGTGCTGTTTACTGTTATAGACAGTCGTGATAAAAATGAAATAACTGAGATTAAGAAAAAAATAATTGTCAAAAATTAACAATGCTTCATCTAATAAAAGAAATTCAATTACAAATAAGGTGTATTTCTAACTTGAAAATTTTTTTTACAAATTCAGTTATCATTCCTGAAATCTCCCCACCCCCGCAGATCTGTGATCTGGCTCACAATGCCTTTGTCACGTTCTCCTCTGGTGGATCTCTTGATATTTCCTACATGGTCAATACAGATTTCCTGTATAAATAATTACTTAATTTTTTTTTTTTTTTTTTTTTTCTTCCCAATGCATTCTCTGTTGCTCACGTGATTGATGCTAAGTTTAGTGAACTTGAATATTTCCTGTATAATATGTTCAACATAATTTTCAACTTCCTTTTTGTTCACTGGAGACTTTTTAAAATATGCATCTAACCAGTTTGGTTTTCTTTACAGCATGACTGACAAGAATAAGGTAAAGATAAGCTGAGAAAGTATTATCTATGGATACAATAACTGACATTTGATGACCAGTATCATTTATGGGCGTTCACTCTCTTGACTGTAATTACTACCATTTTTTCCCCAACTGCACATAAAAACAAAAGATGTATTAAATCTTTTCATTGGCCCTTTTTCTGTTTTATTACAGACATTTTCATTGGCTGTTCAAATAGTGGGCTGTTTGATTTTTTTTTCGTTATTTTACTATCTGATGATATTTTTTAATCCTCTCAGATGTTTTCCCTATATATACTTGGGGAACATTTTATAGCTTTTCTATTGCTTACAGTTTGGTGAGTGTTATTTCTATCTGGAGGAATTTACATATCTTGGTTTTGAAAGTTGGTAAGGAGACTCACTAACCTTCCATTAAAGATTTTTTTTTTTTTAATATTTTTTATTGAGCTGTAACTATATTGTATAAATAAAACAAGGAAAATGTCAAACAAAGCAAAAAAACAAAAAATGTCTGACTCCTCACATTCTTTTAACAGGGAAAAATCTTTATATTCCCCCAACCTATTCTGGTATTTCTCTCTTCCCTATCTGCTTCACAGTTAATTGGCCAACAATTTTTATCTTACAATATTATGACTATCATTGAAAACGCTTCTGAAAGTTGCCTGTTGCTGATCCTTAAGAGATTGTAGAAACCATAAACTGAAGTTTCAGAATTTAACAGTTCTTAGTCATTTAAGGTGATTATGGCCACATCACGCTGAAACATCAGTTCTCATCCAATCACCAATGTCAATCCAGGTCAGTACCAAGATGTATAACTGTTGGGGAATACCAGGTACTGTAAGCATAGACGTGTTGTAGGTGTAATGGATAATGGCTCTGAATGAGAAATTGGAGAGCCAAGTTCGATCCTTGGGACAGGTATAAATCCGTCTCTTCTTCCCGCAGGAGACTGCTCTATTCTAAGTGTGTATCACGCATTGCACCTAAGGAAGGGATAACTTTTAAAAGACACTTGTCATGAAGAAAATGTTTCTATTCCAAATTTGGAAAGGGAAGTTTAGTTGAACAATTAAGTTAGTGGGGAAACCTGATATATTTTAAAGAATTCTTTTTGCTTCTCATAAATTGGATGTATGAAGTCTCCTGAGGATTTTCTTTTATATTGAAAAGCTCATCAATTGAGTGGTTTGCTGCAAACAGGGTTTGTACCTTTTAAGCAGTAATTTTAACTATGAAGAGATAATCTAGAGAAATCTAACTAGATATCTTGAATTTATTGCTTGCTCATACCAGAGATATCTGGATTTCTCCTTAGTTCAGGGTTATGGCTACATGTTGAAACACTGCTTCCCATACAATCACCAAAGTTAAGCAACATCAAGCATGACCAGTACTGAGATGGGTGACTGTTTGGGAATACCAGGTGCTGTAAGCTTAGATGTGGGGGTGGTGTAATAGATAATGGCTCAGAATTGTTAAACAGAGACCCAAGTTCCAATTCCAGTCAGGTTCGTTATATTCACTTACACGCAAATAACTATATCCACGTCCTGGGTAAGACAATAAACTATGTCCACCAGCAAGGCATCTGATCAGGAGGTTTTGAGGAGTGTGGAACCACATCTTAATTGATGGTGTTCCTAGGTCCACCCCACACTATGAAAGTGAAAAAATGTTTTAATACCAGAAATACTTTGTTAAAAATATTATCAGCAATACATTTTTGAAGAAAAATATTACCAGAAATAGATTTTTTTGACAAAAAAAATATTACCAGAAATAGATTTTTTTGACAAAAAAAATATTATCAGAAATAGATTTTTTTGACAAAAAAAATATTACCAGAAATAGATTTTTGAAAACAAAAAAAAATATTACCAGCAATAAAAATTTTGTCAGCACTAAATAACCCATTGAGGTTGATATGCCCTAAAACAAAACAAACTTGCAAATACCCTTGAGGAAAGCTATGAATCCACCACTTCTCCACCCAGTTCACTAAAACAATTACCTCAAAAGAAAAAATAGAATTGTGTACAAAATATTTAGATTTCAGCATTAAATAACCCATATAGGCTGATATGCTACTAACAAAATCAACCGACCAAATCCTCAGTTCAGGAATCATGGCATCAGATAATGAATAGAACCTTTTCATCATTAATGTCAGCCTTATCTGACTTTGTATAAAACAGTTTGTGATCTTATCCATCAAAATTATAGCAAAGATGAGTACTAACCCATCAAAAAAAAAAAAAAAAAAAATTTACTTTCATATGGATCAGCATGTGACACTCCCCAGCACTTCTGCCAAAGATCTGTGTAGTATCTGTGTGATTTTGTCTATCAACCAAATCTGAACAATTCGTCTGAGACATGTTAGACTTTATACAGCTCATTTAACTTGTCCTATATTTAAGAGAGAGTACTTTTCTCAATTTTTTTATTTTTCTTTTATCAACTTAACATATTCTTGTCTATAAAATCTCCTCAGACAATGCAGAAAGATGGATCTGAATTAAGACACAAATGATTGAATTGTCATGGCTCTTGGGAAAAATCATACTGGTTAAGTCTGGATTTGAATCTCAGCAAAGCCTTGCATCTACTATTGTTTAAATATCAGCCCTTTGCTTATTATATCTATTATTATATTAAACCTATTGTTACAATATAAAGAAATAAAATAGTCTGGGCTTGATTTTGACTGATAAATAGGTCACATTGTTGTATAAAAGACATCCTCAATTCAGCAGGAAACTTAAATTATTTCCATTTTCCAACTTAGAAAAACCTCAGGTTTGCATATGGGGACACAATTTTCAGGATAATTTTGTGGATAGTAAAAGCCTATCTTATATACTGTCTAGTATAACACATTGAACTTGATAGTTGTCTTTTTATATAAAAAGCATTTATATGTAAGATAATCATGAGAGGTTTTGTTTTTTTATTGAATACTCTGACACTTTAAATATTTTCAGTTGAGATTTTGTCAGATGACAGGCTCTTGATATTGTATTTGACAAACAATTCCATTGGTGATATGTTTATATTATGTTGTAAACTGCTTAAAGGTCCATAGTTATCTTTATCTTCTTTCAGTATTGATAACATATTAATAATAAATAATGTTATATTCACATTAGGTTAGTCAATAGATGTTTCTTTCAATATCTACTTGCTGCCCCACACAGGCAGGATGTGATGCAAGCTCAGATGTTTCTTTCTTATCAAAAAGTCTCTGACTCAATTAGAAAATGTTCAAGTCTTCACAACTTTTAGCTTTGAGGCCTGTTTTTAATTCCTCAGGTTCAATCAGTTTACTTTTTGGTAAATTCCCTATCCACACCTTGAAGAACTTTTAAACATTATCTTTCTCTTGTAAAACTTTGCAGGTAAAAATCTGTAATCGTAACTGTGATAGTCTACTTAAAAGATAATTGTATAATTCTTTTCGTCATTATTTGATTTTGAGAATAGGTATTTTCACACAAGTTAAATATATCACTGACTAAACTCTATAAATTTGTCTCTTTCACTCTATTCTGCATTGTCAGTTTTGTCATAAATATACAGAGATGGGAATGAACAAGGTGAAAGGACTGAAGAACAAATACAGAACAAACATCAGTAGATGGAGAGGACTTTTAGAAAAATCAGTCTTTGGAGAATGAATATAGCCTTTTTTTTTTCTTTTTTTGCATATTTTTCTTCTTTTTTATTGCATTAACCATGTCATATAGTTCTATTTCTATAATCAAAGTTTGAATTCAGTCTGGCTTTTGAGTCACTCTCTTAGGAATTCTTGGTAGTATTCTTACCAAGATTCAAAATGTAAACAGGCAAATATTATCTTACTGAGAAGTGTTGCTTTTAGAGCAGGTTGATGATTTTATTTAGAACAAAGCAATTTTAAGTCCTATGTGAAGACATAATGAGCAATGTTTTTGCTTCCATTTTGAATATGAGGTTATTTATTTAAGATCTAGTCATCTGTTTCTGCAGCAATTCTATTTTTTTACGGAGTTATACCTTTGCCAAGAAAGATAAGCAGCATTAAGTGAAATTTGAACTTGATTTGCTGTGTCTGTTTTATGTATCAGTAAACGTTATGAAACCTTGCCTCATTTTAAAACAAAAGAAATTAAGTTCAGTTTTTCAGGTAGGTATGTATGTATATTTTAATGCAGTAAATATTAATATAATCAAAAACCATTTTAAATGGTGTTAACCTAATTCTATTATTAATCCTATCTGTTTACTGTTTAAAGAAAAACTTTTAGGAAACATTCTCATATTTTTGGCATTGAATCAACGTATAAGTTGATTTCTAAACACCTGATTATGCTGTGAATTGATATATTTTTTGTCAATGTCAACTTTTAATCCTCTGCCTGTCATATTGAAATCATTTACATATGACCCACACCTCTTAAATGTCAGCTTTGGAATCCACACTTTGCTACAAAACCATCAGCTTGACCCTCTTTTCATAAGTGTGTGACATTTGCTGTTGATTAATGTTAAAACTCCTATTGTAAATGTTACTAATTTGAAGTATTTTTTCTTTTTTATTGTAATTCTTGAGAATCTGGACAGGTTCTTTTTATTTTTCATGTTGGTTCACTGATTTAAAAAGAAAAACAATCAAAAAACATTTTGTATTCTGAAAAACTCAAATTTCTTTGGATTTTTAGTTTAAATTTGTCTATTTAAGATTAAGTCAAGACTAAAATTAGTTCCTGAAATTGCAATTTTCTTTCTTTTTAAAATCTTTTTGATGCTCACAATATTGTTTCGATGGAAGGAACAGTTATTTTTCATTTGGGATAAAATAAATTGCAAAAAAGGTAGTGGTGGGGGGAATCACCACTTGATGAATAAGAGCAGAAGTTGTTTTTTTTTATTTTGTTTTAAAGGATCTAAAAAAAAAAAAAAAATTCAACTTCTTTATATTTAAAATTTAAAAATCTAGTTTGTAAGACTAAACCTATAGTATATTAAAATCCTCTCTCGTATACAAAGCCATTTGTAGATCAGGGTGATAAATACTCCCCTTCCTATATTCTGAATTCCCATGTGAAAAGACAATATTCTTATTATGAGTTCTAAAATACTCAAATAGATGCCTTTCTTTGAGATGACAATATTTCTGTAGAAATAGACTATCACAAACTAGAAAATAATTTAATTCACAGAAGTTAATGATAAACTGAAATATCAACTTCAAATGCAAATAATTTGAAGAACTAAGATTCCAGTGAAAACTGAGGAATTTTATTGGCTGTTGCTAATTTCCTAGTTTGCTCTGCAGTGAGATCAGATTTTTTGCCCTTGACTGTAAAATACATGGCAGGGATCTATTATGAGTATGCATGCCTTAGGCAATGCCAATTAATTTTACAAGCCTTAAAAAAAAAAAAAAAAAAATTCCTATCTTTATAAGGTTTTGAGTAATTTTATCAGTTAACCATTAAGATAATAAATGAGGACTCCTTAAAAGTTGGTAGTTAAAAATTTACATCTGTATTCAGAATATTAGTTCTTCATGTTAATATAATTTATATTCATTATATTGAAACTTTAAAACAGTGGTTAACCTTTTCTTATTTCAGATACTTACTCAGGTTGGTATTCCCATGTTAAAATTAACTCTGCTCCATTTACCAGTGTAATGTCACACAGTTGCATTTTAGCAGTGTCAATCACTGGATGTAAACTGTAACAAGAACACCTAAGCAGCAGTCATCAGATCAAACTGTAGAAGCTGTTGCACTTTAGAACAACATATTGGGATTAAAACTGAAGATTTAAAATGTCTAAAATATGTAAATATATAGACACGGTCTCCACCAAGAGTTGTTCTCTTTTTAAAATTGGTTGTTTGGAAAGCATAGTAAGACAATGCAGGTGATGTTACCAAGATTTATGTAGGGATTGTGGTACTAATTTACATAGAAACAGTAATGCTTGGTTGTTAGCCAATCTGTAATTGGGACCAAGCATGCTTAGTAAAGAAGATTCTTCTTCCATCCTTGCTGCTGGTTGGGAGAGAGAGCAGAAGCTTAGCTGCTATCATCCAAAGATTTTTCTCTTGTTCTTTGAATGCAAAACAGACAAAGCAATGTTGAATTGTTCTAATCAGGATTCAAAAGGTTAAATCATGTTATGGCCCTGTTAAAATTATAGCTCCATCACCAGACACTACTACCTTGAGAATTAATAGAAACACCAAAGAGGTCCTATCATTCATATTAGGAATCACTGGTACATGGTTTGATGGCAATTAGTGATCAGTGTTGTATATTTATTTAACTTAGTAGTAAAATAGTGAGAATTAAACTATATTATTAGCCTGCATGCTAAGCACAGCTCTGTAGCAGATGACTGAACAAAATATTTTAGAAGCATAAAGATTGATATTTTAAATGCAATTAAACCAATGAACCTGACCCTGTATTTAACAAGTTACTGATTAGCAAAGACATGTCCAGTAGATTATATTTGTTTAGATCAAGGCAAAATTCAAAGGGTATTTTGGGAGGGTTCAACTCGGTCTACCAATGGCTTGCAAAACTGACAGCACTAATATAATTCTCAAATGGTATGTGTCAAATAAAACTTTGGCTGATTTTGTTGGACAGAAACACTGCTGGGTGGAAGACATGAAAAGATAAGACCAACTAATTAAAACCCATTTAATATAAATCTGGCTGATTAGTAATTTTAAATTAACTCGCATACAGTAAAATGTCTCAGATTAAGTTTAGAAAATATCAATGGTGGCAACATTTTTCAATCTATTTCAAACTGTTTGGTTCATACTCAAACAAAGAAAAAGTAATTTTGTTAAATTCTATTGTCTCAATTTAAGATACAAGTTGAACAATGCAGATCAGAAAGAAAAATAGAATCTTAGCATTTATATTCATTATTTGAAAAATTAATAATTCACCTTACCTAAAATACAAGCAGAGCTCATTACTCATAGAAAAATTTAAATTGACTAGGTACCTTGCCATAGGCTGACGGTTAACAGGCTGACCTAGCAGATCATTACTACAATAGTAAATTCAATGCTCACCATGTGCTTATTTTGTGCTAGGTCAAGTTTAGTAAATAACACTAAAGTTGATGAACTACTAAAAAACAGTTTGGAATTTCATCCTGCACTTTCTTTGAACTAGAAAGGCAAAAAAAAAAAAATAATTCATGGCACAGTTCATCTCACCAATGGCTAGCATTAAACTTGTAAAATCTGCAGTAACAACATGTGATAAATGCATCACATGTTAAAGTGCAAGATACTTGTTTCTATAATCCATTAGTCATATATGAAATATTAATTCATACGACATTTTAAAAATATCATTTTTATATATAAAAAAAATGGCCAAAAATTTGTTGGTATAATCCAAGTGATTTCTAGTAATATTAGAATTTATTTACAAAAAGTAATTTGATGTATTTTATTTATACAGAGCAATATAATTAATAATCAAATTCTTTTACTTCATATGGGGAATAGACTATTTGGGCAGACGACGAAAGTGGTCATCTGTCTTTTACCCCCCCATATATATATATATATATATATATGAAATAAAATTAAAACAAATCAACCAATATCAGCTGTAAATTAAAAAAGAAAAAAAGTCTTGGATGCTGTTTGCAAATCTTCGAATTTTTTTTATAGCAGTCTAAATAAATAAATGCATGGGATGACAAGTTTAGATAACTAAATATTCACTCATTTGACCAGAAGTTTTAAAAAAAATAATTACTAACTTTGGGGAGGAGAGAAAAAAAAAAAAAAAAAACAAACAAACACTACTGGGTTTCTGTGAGGTATAAATCTTTTGTAGAGAAAAGTAAACAAGTATTACTTTTGCAATTTTTTTTTTTTTTTAAGAGATACAGAATCAATCCGATGTTTAAAAAAAAAAAAAGAATTAATGAAATAAATGGCTTTAGATTTGAATCCTTCGAAAGAACCATGATCTGTCTTTTATAGTCAACATTCCTCCTTATCACATTGCTTCTTTCTTGGATGGGGGTTAATAGATTAATATACAACATCCATCCATATCTACAGTTGGAGGGTTGAAAAATGGTATTGGTGGGAAAATAAAATAATATATATAAAGACCAGCATCATAACAGCAGAAAAGATGGGTGTTAACTTGAATGATTACAACTTTGGCTTTGTAAAGTAAATGCAATCTCCCTGCAACTGTCATCTTAAGATTTGTACTTCTCTTTAATAATGAAAGGAGACAATAAAATTTCCAGATGTCTGATCCCACCAGAAATTATTTCAGCTATATTCTTCATGGCCTGGTACCAAGTATCCCCCAACCACCAAAAAAGAAAAAAAAATTTCTAAATACAAAGAACAAGAAATTGTGGATAGCACTATCCAACAGATTATGCTGGTTTTAATTATATTAAAGAAAAAAAAAAAAAATCACTTTTTGAACAAAGCAAGAAAAAAAATAATCTGAAAATGATGTATTTGTGAAATCTGTTGTATCAGCTTAACTTCTGTAAAAAAAATAAAAATGAGTATGCCCTAAAATTGAACTTTAAACAAATTTTTTTTTTTTTTAAAATGCTTTGACAGAAAATATTTTTCTGTTCCCTAATGTATGTTTTTATTAAATTTACAGAGGTTACTTGGATTGCAACTTTGATGTATCTGTTCTCTATATTGTTGTGATATTTGAAAAAAGCCATTTTCTTGAGAGAACAGAAACTGCTGCCTTGCATGACCTCTAGATTTCTGATTTATTTTGTTCAATGTAGTTTTTCTTAATGTCTCTACAAGTTTTTGCTGTTCTGAAAGAACTTTTTCCTCTTTGTCTTTGAGCAAATGTGAAATAAATTATGAGGTTCTCCTTTTATGAAGTTGTCATTTTTGTTAAATTTCACATTAAAAAAAAAAAAAAAAAACTTGTGAAAATTTTAAGCCCATTTTTCACAGGTAAAGGGGATCAAACTTTGGAGTTTGCTGCAGTAGAATGGATATTTTGTGTTTGTGTATGTATCTATCCTTTAGTGCAGGGGTGGAGAACATGTGGCCTTGAGGCTGCATACAGCATTCTGGATCATCAGATGTGGACCTTCTGAAACTTTTGAGCTGGGCTGTGGAGTCAGATCTGAAGCCAGCAAAAAAAAAATGTACTAGCTCCAGGTTCATAAACTAGAAGTTCACAAATTTTTCTTTCTCAGCAATAATTAAATTTATCATTCTGAGCTTGTGTTACTGGTGATCAAAAATACATTACTAGTGCAGCTTGAGTTGACTAAGGTTTCTCCTCTAGTGTTAACTTGAAACCATTAAGATCTTTAATTATTCTGCTTGTAACAAGTCTTTGTTCGTGACATGTCTGTTGGTCATGCCTTGGCTAACTTTTCACCTTCCCCTTACTAACAATTTCAGCTGGGTGTATTCGTTTTTCTTATGGCAAAAGAAGACTTGATAAAAAATACTTTAAACAAAAAAAATTTTTAGCTAGAAAGAAGATCACAAAATTATTACCATCTTATCTGTGTTTATATTTAATTTTTTTCATACCATGACTATTGTAGAGAGCAACAAAACCAACTTTCCTAGCTAAATCATCAATTTATATAAAGAAATTTGCAACAAGGTGGGTGTGAAGTAAATATTCAACCAATGAGAGGCATTGTCTTGGGGAAACTAGAGAAACAATGAAATTCTTGAGCTTATGTTAGAAATAAATATTCAACCACTGAGAAACATCACTTGAGAAATTAAAGAAAAATAAATTCACAAGCTGGTGCAAGTAAATAAACTGGCTTATAAACAGATACGAAATGCTGGCAGAAGACAGTAAATATAAAAAAGACGACTTAGAATGCAAATGTAACTCAACTTATCAATGTTCTCAAACAAAAGCCAATTGCTGACAAATTTATTTCTATGACAACTTGCAAAGAGAAACTTCTACTACACAAGAACTCTTAAGTGAACAAAGTACTGCTGTAATAAATTAAAAAAAAAAATAAAATTCCATTCCCTTCTATCAATGAAAAACGCTCCTTGGTAAAATTATATGCCATTTTGCTACCAGCGTACTTACTACTTCTCAACCTATCACCTTTAAAATGCTAATCTCATACCACTTCAAATAACTTTTTTTCGAACATTGTTCTTTGGAATTTTCACTGAAACATTGAACTTATAGTTAACAAAAGATAATTGTGTTGTACTAAAATTTGTTGCTAACTTTATATTGTTATCAATAATTAATTATAGTATAATCAATATTAAGAGATTAACAAAGGCACAGTATTTTCATTAGAAATTAGATTAATATCTGTCTATTATGGCCTATGAATAGCAATAAGCAAAGTCCAACTTCAGTAAGGTATATCAATCATTACTGATAGACAAGCTAAAGCTGGGAGCTGAAGATTTAGATGTCAGCTCCACAACCCTGCTTTTGAGAAGCATTGCCAGATTACCATGACCATATTTCCCTAGGCAAGCCATTAAACTTTCTCTTTTCAACATTAAATTTACCTTTCTTATTTAATAATGACAATGCCTGCATATTTTAACTGCTTGTATTATCTTTACTAATTTTGATTATGCATACTGAACACTGATACAGATAATTAGCATGACTTTCAATAACAATGCATATATCAAGCCTAGATCTTTGTTTGCTAATATATATCTTTTTGCTTAATATTTATTTATCTTCAAAAGAAAAAAAAAAAATAATTTCCCTATTAATTTTAACCCCTTAAGTCCAAAAAATTAAAATGAACTTTGAAAGAAGAAAATAAGACCGTCAGTGATGAATGGGAATTGCAATATTTTTTAGTGTTTAACAGTAGTAAAAGGTCTTGCTTGCTTTGTGATGCAGCAATTTCAACAGTTAAAAAAAATGTAATGCACATCAACCTCATGCTAAATTGGAAGGTGAAGCTCGAAGAATTGCACTGCAGGGACTAAAGGATGGAAAGCAAAAACAGAGACAATTATTCCATTCTGAATTATATTCAGGAAATGCTGCAATAAAAGCAAAATATAAAGTTGCATATCTGCTTGAAAAAGAAAAAAAAGTAAACCATTCCATGATACAGAGCTTATAAAGGAACACATTGTAGAAGTAGTAAAATGTTTAAATCCAGATAAAGTTAACAAATATAAAAATGTGCCTCTTTCAAGAAGGACTAATACAGATCGACAGCATGAATTGGCCAGTAATGTAAAAGTAGTTCCAAAAAAAAAAAAGAAAAGAAAAGAAAGAAAGAGAGAGAGAGAAAAAAAGAGAGAAAGAAAGAAAGAGAGAGAGAGAATATATATATATATATATATATATATATATATATATATATATATATATATATATATAATTTTTCCTTAGCTTTAGATGAATTGACAGATTCCACTGTTTTGGCACAAGTATTGTATTTCATTTTTGCAATAACTGACAATTTTCAATTATTTGAAGAATTACTTGCTTTAGGCACCCTTAAAGGAAAGACAGAAATAGACATTTTTAATAAAAGAGAAATGTCATAAGGTTGGGCTGAATCTTACTAAGTGTGTGTGTGTGTGTGTACTGATGGTGCTCCAGATATGTTGGCTGAAAATGAAGGATTCCTTGCAGATCTAAAAAGAGAAACCACATCTCCAAATACATTAATTTCTGCACCGGCAACACTTCTACAAAATCTGCTATTTTAAATAACACCTTAAAAAAGATTATAAGTACTGTGAACGTGAGCAAATGCCATGAGGCATCATCAGTTTTGAAACATAATGATAAATGACGAGGTAATTAGTGTAGATTTGCCCTCTCACTCAAAGATACGCTGGTTATCGTAAGTACACGTATTGGTCAAAACTGTCTTTTGAGAGCAAATAATTTACTTTTTCAAAGAAAACATTATGTCTTGTGAATTATCAAATACAAAATTTTATAGAAATGCTGCACTGGTGTGTGATGTAATGACAAAGCAAAATGAATTAAATATTTTGTTACAAGGCAGAAATAAATCAATATATGATATGTGGCAAAAACCACTTTCCCTACTTGTCGAAAGTAATGAGTGAAAGTGAAGAGAATATCTATGAATCTTTTCAGGAATACCAGTCAGTTTTAGACTCATTAATAGAAGAATACAGTAGAAAATTCACTGATTTTGAAAAGCATAACGTCACCCTGAGACTTGCTTTTCAGCCTCACTTAGTTAACGTGTCAGATGCTCCCGAGGAGTTACAAATGGAGCTTATTGAGTTGTCTGAAGATAATCATGTGAAAACTCTGTTTGACAGCAAGAAAGAAATTTGGAAAAGGGTGGTAGAATATACTCGTGAACATGCACACCGACTTAGTTCCAGTTTTTCTTCAACATACAGTTGTGAATCCAATTTCTAATACTTGATACAAATCAAGAATTTGTTGAGAACACAGTTGACAGATAAGTATTTGGAAGACTAATTAAAACTAAAAATCACCATGTTAGAACCTGCTATTTCAAAAGAAGCAATGTCAAGGAAGTCATTAATTTGTCTAAAAGGTGAATAGAGTACTTGTCTGGACATGTCTTGCTTTTCATTTTTATAATGTGTTTTTATTAGATTATATTTATTAAATTCTATTTTATGCATTATTTACCTAAGATATAAAATGTGTAACTGTAAAAAAAAAAAATCACTTAGAGAATGCAGCCTCTATGAGGGACAATGAATTTCAATGTGGCCTTCATGCACAAAAAGGCTCCCTACCCCTGCTTTAGTGTATGAATGTCTCACTGTCATCTTCCTGGTTTATCATTTTGTACAAGTGGTGTTGAGCGGTGACATCAATTTGTTACAGTCATTTATTCTCTATTTCTTATTTGGCTGAATCATAAAGACCAGTTACAACTGTAAATTTAAAATCTTAAATCATCCATATTGAAATAAATAACATGCACAAATGTCATGAGATATGAAAACATTTTATCCATAAAAAGAAAAAAAAAATCCTTACCAAATTAGTTTATTCAGCAAATTATTTCAGTGTCACCAAAAAAAAAAATAAAAAAAAAAGCATAGCTTGGATCATTTATCACAGGATTCAGAATTAAAATAAGACCAGAGAAAGTGGATATTATCAGTACATTTAGAAGAATAACAGCAGCAGGTTAACATGTCTTATTACTGAATCAAAATAAAAAAAATATTAGACAAATTTATTTTCAGGTAATATTTTGTAAATTGGAAGAAAAAAAAGAAGATTTTTGACATTACCAGATAAAGACAGGAGTAAGTAAACGTGAAGTGTAACAGCAAAAAGAAAATTTTTATTTGTTAATTTTAAGTAAAAAGCCAAAATATATAAAAACATTTGTTTTTAATTAAAGAGGAAAAATCATTTACTTTCTAACACCTATGAAAATATTTGATACCAGATTCTAAAATTGCTCTAAAGAAATCTGAAGTGCCACTAATCATTACTCAAATCCAGCAAATTTCATTTGCAGTCAGTAAATTTGTATACTTATAAAATTTTAGGTATCTTACTTCAGAGCTTTCCAAACTGGTTTGATGAAATTATTTCTTTTTATTTACATTCAGAATTATATATTTGGCTTAGCTAACAAAACCTTAAAAAAATGCATTGCCAATATGGAAAACTCTACTAGGAGCCATTGAGAAAAATACTGTATTTTTTCTGCTTCTCCCTCATCATTGAAAATAACCAATTTGTTATCAAGATTTAACTTTCAGCTAGCTATATGCAGCATTGGTAAAGTAAAAGTTTTATGTTTTGCATAGCAATTGTGCTTGCAAATAAAAAGTTGACTTGTTAATCTCTCATCCATGGAACTAGACTAAAAACCTCCAGGTAAAGCAAAGATCATGACTTGTGTATTATTTGCTGTTACTCTTAAGAGAATTAATAGCCAAATGTTTAGATAGGACAAGTAATGCAAAATATACACAAATAATGTGAATGTGTTGAGTGATAGGCATGAAAAGCAGTCTATCAACTCAGAAATTCCTAATATAATACTATGGACAAGAACAACAATTCTTCAGGATGGCAACATTTAGCAAACAATATTCATACCAGACAAAAGACAAGTTATTTTTTCCGCATTTTTTATGAATCTGCAGAATAAGCAAGAAAGGATGTAGTCTTGTCTGTAATTAAGTGCTTACATTCATGCAAAAATAAATTCTCTTTAATATCAAGAATGCAAATCTCTAAATGAATCTAACGACATATTTCAACTGAAAACATCAGATTAAGATTAATTAAACAAGTTTTGAACTAAAGTAAAAGAAAATGGTTGTTAATTGCATTTAACAATGAATACCACTTGACAGTCACTTTAGGAGACAATTTGCTAAGTTACTCAAGTTAATGACACACAAGACATTAAAATTACAACAATATTTTCCAGTGTATAGAACAGAGCTGATGCTATTAATATATTTCAAAACATTGTATGCTTTTGTTTAATATGAAAATTAAGCAGGAATATTTGAGAATTAAGATTAATTATATCCCTTATATTCTCTTATAATTTTAGATAAGATTTGATCGGGTTTAAGATTAATAGATTTTTTCCCCAGTGTGTAATCTCTTAAAGGAAAAGGACTAATACCAAAACTTTCTACAAAGCATAAAAGGAAAAATATCAATCTTCTAT
Source organism: Acanthosepion esculentum (assembly GCA_964036315.1). Lineage (NCBI taxonomy): Eukaryota > Metazoa > Mollusca > Cephalopoda > Sepiida > Sepiidae > Acanthosepion > Acanthosepion esculentum. Next base: position 48,958,213 of record OZ038480.1, read on the forward strand.
GTACGTGTACATAGAATTGCCACCTGCTAGTTTCTGAACACAGCCATATGCTAACCAATCTCTACTGCAGATGTCAACTCGGGTACATTTGTGAATATTCAATACCTACAGTTTATGTGGTTTATTCTGCAACTATGTGGGCCTTAGAGAGAACAAAGCCAGTATACTCAAACCCTCAGTCACGTTGACTTGTGACTTTGTGCAAGCACATCCATCCATGGCCTGTGAATAGTTCTGTCTGACCAACACCATGTACAAGGCTAGGGTCAACCGGTTTGGTTTACAGGCACTTCTCAAAAGGTGTTGCATACAGAGATCACCTCCCCGGGATGATAATATCAAGATCAACTTCCTGACAAATCAACCATGGTGAGATTTGAACCTGGGTCACACACACAAACATACACTGTTGATTTAGTTTACTTATGAAACATTTTGCTTTGTAGTGGATTACCAGTCTTGTATAGGTGATTAAAATTCTTCAGAAACTAATTTCTAATTAATAGAAATAAGGTTCATTGCTTTCACTATCTGCAAATACAATCCACAATCATCTATCAAGCAAAGTAAGGATTAAACTTTGTACACAATCAAAAGGCTGCATTATCAGCCAAGAAATAACTTCTCATACCTTAAGCAAGTCTTTCAAGCTTTATGCCAACATTAATATGTTGATAGTGCTACACATTGTAAGACACTTTATTAATATATCAAGAAGTCTTTCAATCGGAAATTCACAACAGCAAGAAGATAGAAATCTTGGTGTTAAAATTATTTTCTTAATTCAATTTTTGCTACGCTACTTTCCAAACTGTTAGAAAAATAACTACTACGCCATAACTCAGTTATTAGATCATAGGAATAAAGAGCTTAAAGGTTCAATTCAGATATTACATGAACAAAGCATGATAACCTTTATTTCAAAAAATAAAAGAAGGACACTTGCTGAGCAGTAAGCAACATTAAAATGTAACTGTTGTGTGCCCTGAAAATAATGACCATCTTGAAGGAAGAGAAATGATATAACTAGTTCAGAGACACCTTATGATAAGCAACAATTGCCAAAAACCTAAACACACATCATAATGAATAGCCAACAGAAGGCATCTGAAATCTATACACTTCATGACAACTGATCAAAGAGCTAAACATATCAATGAACATACCACAGTAATTTAATCAAAGCTTTTAATATTAAGGTTAGCAAAAATCAAAAGTAGTAATAGTCAATATATGCATTATCTTGATCTTTCAAGACAACTGATTAAAAGACCAATGCGAAAAAACCATTCTGATATAATTGGTGATGCCCTAAATACATAAAAGCAATCAACACTTGAAATGGAGTGCTCCAAAGTCTAATTAGCTGAAGAGATCTGATGCAATCACAAAAATATCAATTGTTCTAAACTTACAATTCTGTAAGATACAGTGCTGAAGAGAAAAACAAAACAAAAGGAAAATAGACCAAGCCTTTTGTTATTTGTTTAAGAAATCAACCATCTTCAAAGTTAATCGCCAATTCAAAATAAATTATGAGGATTAAAATTCTCATTTTTTTCTAAATGTATATTACATGAAATGTTTTTTTTTTTTTTTTTTTTTAAGTTTTATTGTTTCAATCTAAATAAACTATAGGATATCAAGAGATTTTAAACAGGAGGATTAATCTCTCTACATTGTGCTTATTAAATTTCAACCCATAGTTTGACCTGTTCTTATGGGATGGTCAAGTATCATCATCCACACCCAGGGAAAAGAAAAACCAGCAGTAATGAACAGAGCATGTTTATGGGTTGGAATTTTATCTATTGTTCTCTCTTTGGTAGAACAGGAAACAATGGATAGAGCCACCATGAAATAATTCCTAAATAATTTTAATGCTTCAATTTGCTCATCTTTGTAATTGATCTTCATTTTTTTTTCAGCTGCCATATTATCTGGTTATTTTCAGTTACTGACCGAGTTTTGAGGTGGAACAGAAGAGAGACTGGATGAATCAAATGAACTGACATTTCTTGCATCTCCAAATTCTTATGAAACTTCTTCAGTAATCAAGAAAGCAGAAATGAGAATAAATAAGAAATTTAGTCCAGTGAAATCAAATAAAAGAACATGTCTAGATAAGAATATAACTCTTTCTAGGACACTGTCAAAAAAACAGATGATATTAACAATAAAGATTGCTGTCGTTAAATATTTGGAAGAAAAAAAAATGGTATTATGAGGAAGGGATTAAAAAATAAAGTTGGTAATTAAATGGAAGTAACGAATGCTACTAACATCTAATATGAAAAGTCACCAATCACCCTTTATAATAATTGTCTCATCTGTTCCATGAGAATTTTAAAAGGAATAGTAAAAATTTGATAATAGTAAATTAAGATCTAAAGAGATTCTTTTTACTCTTTGGATTTTCTATCATCCTTACAGTTTTTTTTAGAAGCTAAGAACTTTTTCTTATTGCCATAGATAAATAAAAGAAAAAATATATAAGCTACACACAGAAACCACAATAGAGAAGCATATTGGAAATCACTTATTAAAAAGTAATAAACAGATTATTCTGAAAGATTTTCACTGCTCGTGATTTTTTTTTTATCTCAACAAATAGTAATAATTGGTCAGTGATGGTATGAAAAAATAAAAGCAAAAAACATACAAAAAAAAATTGTTAGAGATTTTCAATCATTAATACTTAATCTACACCAGATTTTTATATATATATATATATATATATATATATATATATATAAAAATAAAACAAAGAAACACCATCATCACTTAAATCATTCACAACTATTGCACCTGAGGTATGTGCCAGAGCTTCACTAATCCGTCATCACTGCAACTTGCAATTAGACCTGGCACTTTAGGGTTCCAAGATACACAGTTGACATCTTGTGAATGTGCTTGATTTATGAAAACTACCTGTGTAAACGAAGGTTGGTTCTGATCACAATCGGGTTCCTCTCGAAATACTCTTATAGAATCATCACCACAACCTGTTACAATATCCCCAGTAAGATGGCTCCAATCTACAGCATACACTGTCCGTGAATGATAACCAGTCAGTGTGCAGACGCACTTCCAGGTTGGGTTTTTTCCATCAGTGGCCACTCCAAGTTCATTGCCTGGCAAGTAGCACTGCCATATTCTAACAGTTTTGTCATCACTGCAAGAGGCCAAACGGTTTCCTGTCATGTCAAAACAACTCATCCACACGGTAGAGTGATGAGAATCCAAAGATAACATAGTCTGCCAGTCATCAGCATCTTCTTTGAGAAATTTGATGGTGTCATCATAGCTGCTGGAAACAACAATGTCTTGGGTTGGGTGCCAAGTGACATGCTTGACATCTTGGTTATGAGCATAGATGACACTGGCACATTCATATTCTTCATCATCTGTCACTGGCGGGGGAAAAAAAAAAAATTTAGACAAATCAGAAAATTTCAGGAAACATAAAAAACAACAAATAACTTGATAAAAAGGTATTTTTTATAAAGGTCCCAGGCAAGGGGGGGGGGAATGATATTAGTTCAACCTGTCAAAGTCAATAGGAATATCACCTAAATCGGGGATCCCTGAAATTCTTAGACCATTGGCCCCTACAAGGGGATCCGCAACCACCACCCCTTCACTATCAAGACAGAAAATTTATTTTTATTTTAGAGTAGAAATTCCCTTGCCTTTACTTTCATTGTTGTCTCGTGATAAGATTCATTTTAGTTCTATGCTTTGTCATTCCTTTTTTAATTTCTATTTATATATCTATAGTAGACATGTTTGTTCATATGATAATAAAAAATATCATAAGCATACTAAAAATAAATTAATATACTTTTTTATTGAATTGGTTGACATAATAATTATGATAAAAACTTCATAAATAATATTGGTCATAATAAACACATTAAAAATAAATTACTCTTATATTTTTTTTATTGAATTGGCTGACATCATTAATGGGACAGATGTGTTTGATGAGTAGTAGCAAAAATTTTAGTTGTAAGTTACAATTTATCAACCCCCTTATGAAACCCAAGCATTTATCACCTCCTAGATAATTCCAAGGGTTGATATCAACCCCACTGGGGACCCCTGACCTAAATGAACAGTCAAGAAAGAATTAAAATTCTGATATCAGCACACTCTCCAGTCCGATTGCCATTCATATTGCAATTTTCATAAAGATATTTTTAATGATAAACAGGGACAGTGAGAATGAGGATAAGGTTGCAAAAGTCTCTCTCTGACATGGCCGATTGGTCAGTTCAAATCTTATTTTCCTGATAATGTTGTATATAGATGATTGTATTTACAAAAATCAGCATGTTTATACACATAAAAAAATTCAACATACTTTTTAAAATATTGAGTGTGGGGGTTGCTAAGTTGTAATAAACTTTTTCATTTATGATTAGTAAATATAGTTTCTACTTAACAATACCACCGAACTGGAAGAAACTAAGACAGAATTTTAAGAGATTTAAAACTTTATTATTATTAGAATAAAAAAAAAATGAAAACAATTCTTGTAAAAATTGTTTAATTTATTGAAAAAATATTTTTCTTAAGAATAGTACCCATAATATATATTATTCATGAAATCAATTAAAAGCTTTTTCTAATTAAATAATGCCTTAATTTTATTGCATTTTTTATTTTACGATTCAGAGCAAATTTTCGGTAATTGGGGGTCCTGTTTTACAAGAAATTAAAGTCTCTTAGTTCTGCTTATAAACAAAGTGAATCAAAATTTCTCAAAATTTCATAAAATTAAATAAGTGGTGAGTAACAGATGTAAAATAAGTTTTGACCAAGATTTTCTTAAAAAACTAAAAAACAAAAATTTCTAAAATAATTCATTTGTGAATAAGTCCTGAAAATTTCATTAAAATCTAGAATTCAATTATTTGAATTTTGCAAGAATTTCCAAACCAATGTGTTTTGCACCGCAAAAAAAGATGCTAAAATTTCCTATAATCTTTGGTCCCCACACTGACTCCCACTCCCAAAAAAAAGAAAAGATTTTTAACCAAAATTTCAAAGACTGTCAAAATAAAAAAAATATATAAAGGGTATTCCAATAACTTGGACCAATTTTAAATGTGAATTAAGTTGAAGTGTCTAATGATTTTTTTCTTTTAGATTTGGTGGACATTTGGGCAATATTATTTTTCACACATAATTGCCATGACTTAAATAACATGATCTAATAGAGAAATAAATAAATTTTCATCAGTAACACTGATTTATTTACAGCTGACTTTGATCAGTTTTAATGAAATGCCTTTTATTAGTTTGACAGAAGGGCCATTTAAAAATAGGTTTTATAATCATATAAAATGTTGATAGGGACAGGCAGACAAACATGAGCACTGTACTTTCAAAGTATGTTTAAGAATTAAAAGAATATGGAGGCAGGAGCAGTGAGACGAGATGGGTATACCCAATAAAATTGATTATATATATATATATATAATGTTTAACACTAGATAATGTAAGTTTTGTAAAGATTTATAAGCACATCTACAGGATAAATTGTCATCTAAATTACATAAAATTGAAAATAACACTGACATCTAATTTTAACAGATATATTTACCAAAATCACATAAAAATATCTTGAAAGACTAAAGAGTAAACTTATTCAATATAAAGGAAGAGAGAGAGAGAGAGAGAAAAAAAAAAAAAAACGCCATTGGATTGGCTTCAGTCACGGCCTTCAGACGACTCCAGAATCTCCTGCAACTCTTCTGGACTACTGAATGCTGCCATAATCATTTCCTTCAGTTCATCTTTGGTGTTACAAGTTTTGTTAGTCTTGCTCAACTGTACCCTACACATAATAATCAAGGGGGTTGTAGTCTGGGAGTTATGTGAACAGATGTAAGTGGGGATCTGGTCGCAGAAATTGTCTGACAGCTTTAACTGGGTTCTCCTGCTTGTGTGGCATGGTACAGAGTCCTGTTGCCAGACATAGGGTCTTCCAGCTGCCATTTTCTTGACCCAGGGCAGGACTACCCCCTCAAGGCACTTAATGTAGGCTGCCGTGTTGTCTGAAGATGAATGGAGGCATAACATTGCCATCACTAGTGATCACTCCAAACACCATGATATTGACTGGATATTTAGTTTTCATCACAAACGGTACATTTTTGGGGGACACAGCAACCCAACAGTTGTTGTGTGTTCACCATCTTATCCTAGCAGAAATTTTTCTCACCTGAGAAAAACCAAAGCATGTTCAGTTGGAGGGGATGCTCGAGTTTCTTCAAAAGCTTTGTAGCATGGTCTTTCCTCTTGACCTTCAGGTCTTGGGATAAAAATTGACCCATTCTCATTTTGTATAAGAAATAACAAATGTCTTCATGCACTACCTGCCAGATAAGAAACTTAGACACTCCGGTGTTAATGGCTATGGACCTGATTGACTTGGAGGTATCATTGTCAATCATGGCCTGGATCTCACCAACAAATTCGGGAATTCTTTTTTTATCAAAATGATCAGAGTGAGTTTTCCTGAGCTGGTGCACCTTCATAATCACCATTAGACTCATCCAGCTCTTTCTGAATCCTCTGATTGACACCCAAACACTTTGAAATGTTTATATTGGAGCTTCCGGCACAAACGCCAAGCAATACAGCATGTTGTTTCAAAATTTTTGACAGAGTGAACTGCATCATGGTGCCTTTTTCTCACAGATGGTGCCCAACTAACACTACTATACTGTGCAGTTGACAAAATCAAAAACAAACCTATTTGTGCAAAATTAAAAATATAATATGGCGACAATTTACCCATCGCACCCTGTATAGCAGTGGAAGTGTTAAAAAGAATTCTGTAAAAAACACCCATGAAATTTGTATTAAAACAACAAAACCAAAAAAAATTCAGAGCTAAAATACAAGAATGTATGCAAACCCATTTAACTCTAAAATTTTCATTTTATTTTTATCTCAGTCTATGTTAAAAATAGTTTTGCTGAAAAAAAAAAAAAAAAAATATATATATATATAAATATTGAAAGATATTTTAAGGCTTTGTCAGATAAAATGTTATGCAGATGTAGACAAAACCTGAATTTCATTTAACTAACTGGAGCACCAGGGATTATACTTACTATAATTGCAAAGAGGTATACAAGTTTGCTAACCATTGCCCTCTGATAGGCACCCAGAGGTTTATACACCCCTTCACACACAATCACCGACATGAATTTACTAACCATCACAAAACAGGTAATTACTCTTAGATCCTAATACAGTGAAGTGGGGAGGGGGGAGCTTTAATAATTCAGGAGGGATTAATTCTTTTCAATATGCAATAAACAAGAGGGGTCTGAAATCATTTGAAGGGTCAAAAAACTACAAAATTAATGGGATGGTCTTATTAAGCTTGGGAAAGGGACCGACCCCCCCACCAAAAAATAAAAGACTGGAATTTGAACTCAGCACCCTAATTTTTAATTCTGAGCTGCTATCCATGTTGTATGAGCATGTGTGGCATGGGATAAATTTACTATGAATTTACATAGCAAACCACTTCCTCAGCATTAACTTTATTGAAAAAATTTTTAAAAAAATTAAAAAAATGTTTGATCTATAAAGAAACGAAAAGAAAAATTGAAAAAAGTTATTTGTGGTTTCAGTGGCAATCATACTACTCCACTGAAATATTAAATATTTATCTTGGAAACCAGCTTTTTGTTATTAAATTCTGCTAATAGATTTATTCTGTCCACTTTATGATGAATAAACAGCAGGAAACAAAAGGGAATTTAGAGAATAATGAGAGAGGAAAAATTTTCAAGTACCTTCCCAAATCCACACAGTTTTGTCACGGCTACAGCTTGCAAGGAAGTTACCACTTTGGGACCAGGCAACAGTCTTCACTTCATTCTCATGTCCTTCCAGAGTAGCCAAACACTCAAATTCTCCTCCTTTTCGACTCCAAATGCTACATGTTGCATCGAAACTGGCACTGGCCAAATAATTGCCACATGGTGACCAAGCAACACTGCGAATGGTACGAGTGTGACCATCAGTCAGTACAGATTTGCAAACCCAGCGTTCACCTTCCTGTCCCCAAATCCGGATTGTTTTATCTCCACCACAAGAAGCCAATAATGTCCCTGTTGGATTCCAGGCAACACACCACACCTGCTCTTCATGGCCAGACAGAGTGGCTACATTTTCTGCCAAAATAGACATGATTCTTCTCACCTGTAAAAAGAGAAATATTCCAAATATACAAAGGCAGACTTCCTTTCAAAAAGAAAAGAACAAGATTTCTTTCCTTATTACTGTAATTTTTTAGTTTTCCTTTCTTAAATTTTTGCTGACAGCTGAATGTCTTTCTTTACATTAATTCCTTTTAACCTGTTTTTTGTTACTCTTAGTAACTTATTAGGATTTAATATCTACTTTCAAAAGTGCTAAATTGGTAATTCTGCTTAAAAGTCTTTGACTGACTAAACTGGCTTTACATATCACAATAAGTTATTGGTAAAACATGTAACAAAAACAGGAAGTTATGGAGAGCCATGATCACTCACAGACTGAAGGGACATGGCTCATCAAAGAATAAGTTAAAACAAATAATAATTACAAATTAAAATCATCAAAATGTAGTTAAGAATGGACAAGTTAATAAATAAACAAATTTAAAGTGATTTTTTATTTTCTTAAAATTTAACATAACACTAATTAGTAAATGTATTATTTTGTGATAATACAACAAAAAAATAACTGATTAAAAAAAAAATTTTTAAATTGATAAATCACCAATAAATTAATATCCAAAGCTTCTATTGACAAAGTGTGATTTTACTGGAAACTTTTTTCTGCTTTTCTAAATATATTCCAACCATGTTACAAATTTGGCATTGTAAGCTTAGCTGACAGTTTACATATTTCTGAATGGGGTTGGCAGCATGAAAAAATATGAAAATTTTGATATGATGAGACTAAGATGAATTGAGTTTTCAGGTTTTGTAGCAGTTTGCAATATTGGAGGAAACTACCACAACCTATCTATATTCTTATCTTCAATACTAAATTTGTTGAAACTGATCCATAGGTATTTGAAGTGCTTAGTATTTACTAATTCTACATCCTGGATTTTTATGAAGGATTCAGGATACGCACCATCGGTTGCATTCCAATTCCAGATCATTGTTTCCATTTTTAGAAAGGTTTATCTCAAGTCTTCTTTCTTGTTATACTTGGTAGAGGAATGAAAGTTTTTAAGAAGACTTACTTAAACTGGTGCAAAAGACTTTCTACCTGTCATCTTGTGTGATACTAAATTCATTAAATTTCTAAGCAGCTGTTAGTCAAAAATAAATAAAAATTTAATTTTGATGACAGATTATCATATAAGAGAAAAACAAGGTAAGCTAATCATCAAAAGTAATTCTTTCAAAGTTCTTTTAACTTAGCTCCCAGGTCACATATCTAGTGCCTAAACTCGTGCAACCAAATGCAGACACTTCTTTCTTGGTATTAAGTAGATGACAAATTTAACACTGAAAACACACATATGCATTTTGGCTTTTCTTAGATGCCATTAGATAAGATGTTGCCAGTGGCTATATAACTATACCTATAAACCTAGAGCAATGGCCCTGCAGATATTGTTTGTCTGATTTGGCTAGTGTATTGTGCGTCTTTTCCAGATAACATCAGCAAGATACAAATGTTCAGACTTAACTTCAGGCAACAAAATAAAATGAAACCATGTGTTTGTGTTGAATTTGTGTTAATTTTATTCTTTGTAAAGTAGACATGTTCTATAAGTATCATGGACTTAGATTTTGAAAACCGACTGCCTTAACCAGGTATTGAGTTCAATACCTGGTTAAGGCAGTGGAGAACTTGGAGAGGTGAATTAACAGGAGATAACTGATAACTGACATCCATTAGACATGGCACGTGAAACGAGAACAGTCTACCCCAGCAAGCGAAATAAAGGGTTCATTTTGACATTCCAACCACCTGAAGAAGACCAGAGCATACAACGGCCAAAACATTGTGATAAGTATGGCAAAGGAGATGAGGACAATAATAATGTAAATAGTGAAAAAAAAGAAAAAAAAAAAAGAAAAAAAAAAAAAGAAAAAAAAAAGAAAATTACTTGGTTTTAATACCACCTACCTACATGAGGCAGTACTACCTACTTTGAGATTTGCAGATCTAAAGCAAGGTCATACAGTAAACTAATGAAGTTTTGTTGAACAAACACAAATGTACCTCTGCAGGTGTCTGCAACAGGGATTGGCTAGCCGCCACAGCATACAAGTGCACTCAGAAAACGAGAGTAACTGGCCATTTTTGGTAGAACAGAAACAATATTCATAGAAGTGACAAACTGGAAGGTGGTATATCAATAATAAATTGCGACAATTAAAAAAAAAAAAAAAACAGAAAAATTAGATTTTAGATACTTTAGATTACAATATTACTCCTTTATTTTAAAAAAACAAAACACTATTCGAAGGAGATGACTTTGCTTCTTGTAGTAAACAACATCATTTGATATAAAGTGGTTGACTTCTGTGCAGAAGAAATGGTCAAATTGATAACTACTGTATCATGTGATTAAAAGGTCAAAGTAATAAAGTTGATATATATATTTGTATATCTGAACATGGAAACTAAATGTACTAAAGTAATAGACCATAGATTAGTAAATTCAAGATTTGTTAAACAATTACTCATAAATAAAAATGGTTTAAAATGTAAAATAGTTTGATAACTTTAGTAGTATAAGTTGTGAATTCAAATGTTCTATTTACCTTGTATTTAAAGGGTGCTCCAATAACTTGGACCAATTTTAAATGTGAATTAAGTCTAATGATTTTTTCTTTTACATTTAACAACTTAAGTCTTTGGCAATTTCAACCATGGAAAGATTAACAATCAAACAATCTGTTAAAGTTATTGAAGCCTATTATGAAAATGGATGTTCAAACAGAATATGAATGAGAAGTTCCCAGGTCACATCATCTCTTGAAATAGCAAAGTCAATTGGCCACCATGATCATGTGACTTCACACCTTTAGATTTTTTTTTGGGGGGGGGGGGTCATCTCAAAAGTAAGGTCTATACCAACAAGCCAACTACAATTTAACAGCTGAAGGATGAGATGAGGCATACTGGTGAGATCAAGGAGCAGCTATGCAGAGGTGTCATAAAAATTTTGACCATCGAGTGACAGTGTGCTGAAGAAGATTTGGCAGACATTTGGGCAATATTATTTTTCACACAATTGCCACGACTTAAATAACATGATCCAATAGAGAAATAAATGAATTTTCACCAATAATACCGATTTATTTACTGCTGACTTTGATCCGTCTTAATGAAACACCCTTTACAAGCAAATTTTACTTTTGTTGCCACAATTGTACCACCTAAAGAGAAACCACCTAAAACAGATCATGAATCCATACCTAATGTCTCATTTCCTTTCATTACTTGTCACCAGAGCATGTTATCTTTCAAGCATTCTTTTATCCTCCCACTCAGTTTAATCTGAATCTTAATGCTGGACTACATTCCAAGAGGAAAGAGTTTTAATGTTTATGTCTTTTCCAAGAACAGGAGTACAAAATAACACCAACACTAAATAATCTGATATAAGATAGGAAGCAAAAAAAATCTCATCAAGATTTGATTAAAAATGATAATTGTATTTGTAATTGATTTTGTTAATGGTTTATTAACGTGAGCCTGACAACACTACCAATGAAATTAACTTCCTGAGTTCATAGATACAGATAAGAAATCGAATTCAATGGAATAAAGGGCATGGTGGAATAAGGGATAAAATGTGTAAAAAGAAGTATGTTGTTCAGTGTTACCTGAATCTTCCAGCTCTTAAAACTGGCTCCAGAAGAAAATTAATGCTACAACAGTTTTGCCATTTCCAGACATCTGAAAAATTAAAAACAATGGTCATAGAAACAAAGTCTACAACAATTAGATGATATTAATATTATTTTACGGACTTCTAACTTATTAGGTATACAATAGGAACATTATGACAAATTATAAGACATTTAATATCATTCTTTCTCATCAGAAAATATTATTTTAACATGTAAAGGCAGAAATGCTGTTTTCTTTAAAAAGACAGTTATCATTCAAGATATAAACTGGAAAAGACTTTTTAATTACACTAAAGTTCAATATGCTGAATCCCCACATGTACACAAAAGAAGCATTTGAAATCTATATAATTTTTTCTTCTTGGCTTTGTATGCTTTAAATATCAGCCCATGAAATAGAAATTGAGTATCTCAAAGTAATAAACAACCAATTGGTCCACTGTACTAACTTTCACAAAACTGGTCCTAACCTCTGTTTGACAGCCACAAGTCAAATTCAACACCTGAAAATTTCTTGTTAATCCCACTCAGAGCCCCTTTTTAACATCAACAAACATTTGGAGGTAAAAGAGCCTCCAGAAATTACAGGGAGATTCAATTTTCATTGCATGCATTTTAAGAAGATTGTCAAAAACCATTTTACAAACATTAACAAATAAGATTGATTCACAAACTTGATTATATTTTAAATCTAAATTCTGTCATAATCAACAACCTGTTGGGTGCCTTCTGTATCACAGTCACTAGTAAGCCCGTATTACAGAGCCATTTGCTTGCATAGTATATTTGATCCTCATTGAATGCTCCATTACTGTGGCCTTGTACCAGATAAAGCTAAACTAACTGCTATTAGTAGACTTGCTTTATAACTGATTTAATTCTCACAAATGCTAGTGGTTGGTGTTCAAATCCAGATGAAATGTTTAGTTAGTATTTTGAATAATGATATTTATAACAAGCCGACAGATTACTTCACTTAGATTAGTGCAATACTACCTTCATTAATATTTGGCCTTGTTCTTGGACTAAGTAAAACTTAGTAAATAGCACAATCAACAAGCTTATGATATTTTGGGAATATATATATATATATAATATATATATATATATATATATATATATATATATATATATATATATATAAATAAAAAGAACATTTTAATTAATATTTTTATTTTTACAAAACAGTGCTCAATGCAAATCTACAGAGCATAAATATTATAAATTTACTTATTTAAAAATAAAAATATATGCAATATCTCATTTATTGAGGATCCAGACAACGTAAAAGTCTACATTGGATGTACAAGACATGAATTCGAAAAATGGTTTAACCAACATCAAAATTCTTTTAGGATAAATAAATACTGAAATCAGATGTGCCTATCGAAATATTTCTGGCACTTAAAAGAAACCAATAAAACACATGTGAAATGGGAATTAATAAGAAAAGCTAGAATATGTAGGTCATTAAATGGCCCATGTCCTTTGTGCATACATGAGAAACTATATACAGTGTAACCCGGATATCAGAGACCAGGATATAAGAGAAACCCGGATATAATAGAGATTTTCTCTGGTCCCAAATTAGAGCCTGTGTTAATGTATATATAATAGAACTAACCCGGATATAAGATAAACCCGGATATAAGAGACTTCTCCGGTCCCGGCAACTCTCTTATATCCGGGTTACACTGTATTACTAGGTTTATAAAAATAAAAATTTACTTAAAGAAATGAAATAGCTATTCTTTGCCAACATTTTCAAAGATTTTCCTTAAGTAATGTTTAAATAAAAAAATACCTGATAAATGAAATATACATATTTATATTTGATATTTAGATAATAATTTTTGAATAAGTTATTACATTTACTTGTTTTAAAAAAGTATAGTCTATTAGTAATTAAAATTAAGAATATTTTAAAATAGTAGTTCAATACGATGTATTCATATACAAACAACCTCTTTTAGAAAAAATCTTTATGTATACAAGTACAAATTTAACAGTGAAACAAAAGTGCCGAAAATTTTTTTGTTAAAAATGACCAGACGACATACGTTGAATGGATGTCATCTTTCGTTTGAAAAGACACCACTACCCTACCTTGACTTAACCTCTTTTCGAAAGTAACTCATAATTTTTGATGCAATAGTTGTCAGTGAAAAATAATACCATACTGCCCTTTGTTAAACTGATTGGATTTATCCATATCCATAGAAACTAATATTATGAATGTATGTGCTTATAAAACTCAGTAAATTTCAAAATAAGTTATTCCTAAATTTGCTTGAAAATGAAACATAATTCCTGTGTAGCGATGGAACCGTATTTTTAAATAAGTAAATTTACAAATATATATAATCTCAATATATAAAAAATCTATCTTGGTAATAAAAAGAAAATTGATTACAGAGAAAATACCAAGAGCAAATATTAATAAGTATAAATAATAATATAATAAATACCAATCAGAAATACTTTTTCATATCACCAATTTATATGACCTTCAGTTAAAGAATGTAAGATCCAAACATTTGCAGCTGATGCAACCTAATATTACACATTCACTTCCAATATTCATCATATTTCTCATGCAATTAAGTTGCACTCATTTACCCAATTTTTAATGCACACTTAAATTAGGCTAACATTTCAAAAGTTAAATACAAAAACAGGTCAAGAGGTAAACACGTAATACCCAAACAGCAAAATTGATATATAAATACTAACACCATAAAATGAATATATGATGGCCACATAAACCAACAAAAACAAAAAGGGATTTAAAAATCTAAACAAATTGACATTATTCCATTTAAAAAATTTCTGATGAAGCTGAACAGAGAAACACGTCAAATTTAGAAAAGTTTCCCCACTTGCTCCTTATTTAATAATTTTGTCTGATTTAATCCAGATCTTTTGGTTATGTGTGTATATATCTGTACTTGTTATTATAGGTATGTGTGTATATATATATATATATATATATATATATATATATATATATATATATATGTGTGTGTGTGTGTATATATGTGTGCATGTGTTGACACCTATCATATGTGAGCTTCTTTGTGCGTATGTGTAGGTATGTAAACTTTGGTTTGTGTCTATATGTGCGTGTGTGTGTATATATATATATATATACTTGGATGTGAGTGTACTTATATATGTGTATATGTGGATGTGTATCATCAATACTAACTAAAATCTACTTTTGTTTGATAAGGATTTTTTAATTGCTTATAGACTTAATCAACAACTGTGTATTGTTACATTTTAAAAATTATTATAGACTTTTACTGTACTTTATCATCAATAAGATAATATTGTTAGAATATGTCTAGGTTTATGTATATATATTCCTATTTTTATGTGTGTGTGTGTGTGTGTATATATATATATATATATATATATATGGATGTGTATGTGCGTATATATGTTTATATAGGTGTATGTTTAAATTTACGTTTGTATGGGTTTTTTTATATATGCATGTGTTTGTATGTTTAGTTTATATACGTAAATGTATATATATAGTTTGTTTACTTTTTTTACGTTGCTGTGTGGGTTGATATATTTATGCTTGCTTCTGTATGTGTATATATGCATATGCGTATATGTATATGTGTAGATACCTATATGTGTATGTGTGTATATATTTATCGATAGGTAGGCTTTTCTGTGCTTCTGTCTGTAGTAATGAATATGTGTACACTATACACGTATCTGTAGGTAGTTCTTATTTTCTTTCACCTAATGTATAATAAGGCGTATATATAGACATAAATGAAAAAAAAAAAAATTTTATATATATATTTGTGTGTTTGGAAGTTTCGTTTTTTATATATTAGATGTTATTTTTATACGTATATATCTGTTTCAATGTCTTTTTTTTCCCTATTCTTTGTTTCTCTGTTCTATTTGACCATTTTTATCTATGTATATTTGCCCATATAAGTTATATTTTAATAAGTGGTTAGAATTCGTTTAGTAACACTTTCAGTCTTGAATATTTCTTGGTTGTTGTATCGGACTGTCTAGGTCAATGTATGTAGGTGTATATACATGTATTTATCGGTGTCTATGTATATAGAGACTTGCATGCACATTTAATTGTGCATGTATGTGTGTGTTGGGGGGTTGTAAAGGGTCGTGGAGATGTTCCCTGTCTCGTCACTTTTTTTGTGTGTGTATATATCTAAATATGTCTGGGTGCTTATGTATTATAATCCGAGTGTGTATGTATTGTCTTTCGCAAGATGTCATCATCCCACCCCTACACTTGGAATTAAAATGTATCCATGTTGGCATGAAGTTAAGAGCAGTCGATCTTAACATCTATTCTAATGTAATTTCAATGAAAACAAAATAAATAGAATAACATGTATTTTTTCTTTTTTCCTCAGTAATTTTATAATTTATCATATAATTTAATGTGTGTGTATATATATATATATATATATATATATATATATATATGTATGGATGTGTGTATATATGTTTATATAGGTGTATGTTTAAATTTACGTTTGTATGGGTTTTTTTATATATGCATGTATTTGTATATATATATATATATATACGTGTGTATTTGTATATATATATATATATATATATATATATATATACGTGTGTATTTGTATATATATATACGTGTGTATTTGTATATATATATATACGTGTGTATTTGTATATATATATATATATATATATATATATATATATATAGGGTTTGTTTACTTTTTTACGTTGCTGTGTGGGTTGATATATTTATGCTTGCTTCTGTATTATTGGTTAGAATAAATTCTATTTTAGTAGAACCCCAACTTTA
Organism: Acanthosepion esculentum; assembly: GCA_964036315.1. Taxonomy (NCBI): domain Eukaryota; kingdom Metazoa; phylum Mollusca; class Cephalopoda; order Sepiida; family Sepiidae; genus Acanthosepion; species Acanthosepion esculentum. The sequence goes on from OZ038480.1 coordinate 48,974,950, forward strand.
AAGCATTTAATAGCTATTATAACCTTACTTTGTCAAGTTTTTTTAATTCTCGTATACTTGTATTTTGATTGGTCAATCCAGCTTATGTAACAGTATTTTTCCCTTGTGAGGGGTAGTTAATTAATTTGAACATTTTAAAACCCTTTATTCTACATTCAACATCACTTGATAAGAATCCAGAGGTGTTGAAACAAAATGGCTATTTTTGTAGTGATTTTATAACATATTTGTTATAATTTTTAAATAAATAATTATATATATTACACACACACACACACACACATCTGCTAGTGAGAAAGAGATAGACCTATACATATATGCAAAAATATATATATATATATATATATATTTGAATGTATATACAGCTCTATCTCTTTCTCACTAGCAGATGTATATATGAGGGTTTTAGAGTGGAAGCGAGACAGAAAGTCTCGCTTACTGCCTGAAGATACTGGAAGTGGTGAAACTGTGGTAGTAGAAAGGTTAGTTTTCCTGTGAAATTTTGTCTTAAATTGCACTTTCATTATTTGAATTTGCATTGAACACTTTATTCATAACTGTTCTTTAACAAATAGTTAATTTGTTTTAATGCCATTATCACTTTGTCTTTTATAGAGAGCAGAAGTGTTTATTTCATTCCTTTTATATGAATTTATTTTTAACTTTCTGAAACTGTTCAGTGTAAGACTACAATTTTTCTATTATGCCCAGAAAGAAAAGTATTAGTATAATTTTGAAATTGCACATCGCAAGCATAGCATTTTATCCTCTAAAATATATTTTCTATTTTTACACTGTCTTTATTAACAACAACTTTAATGTGCTGTGTCCCTTTAGGACGTAGGTGATCATGGCTCCCCAAAATTCCCTGTCCCTTGTAGTTTTTAATGAATTTTGGGTTTTTGTTATTTCTCCTAAATCTTGTTCCACCATCCACTTACTCAAGCTCACAAAGTTATGCATTGTTTTCTTCTCTCCCTTTTGCCTTCAATCTCTCATGTGAATATCATATTTTCCAAGCCTTCTTTCCTCATTATGTGACCCAGAAATTTCAACTGTCTCTTCCTGATGTCAAGTATAAATTTCCTTTTTATTTTCATTTTCTCTAATGCTGTGTTTATAATTATCTAACTTGAAGTACATGAATTAGGGCAGTAAGTTTCTCCTTAGCAACAAAGACTATAAAATAGACATTTTCTAGTTATACATTTCATTGGTGTCACCTTGGCAAGTTATGTGGAGCAAATATAATTTTACTATCATTATAACCAACCTTGAATTCTTTACCCTGCATGGCATACTTCAGTCAGTATCAAATATTGGGCTATTATAGCGCTTGGCATAAACTGCCTTTTAATGTCTCCCGATTGTATGTGTGCACACAAATACAGACAATAAAATAAAGGTTTGTTTGGTTTTTTGTTTTTTTTTACAATTTGGTAGAGCAGTTGAATATTTACTCAGCAGTTCACGATAGATTTGAATACAAGTTATCTTGCTTAGCAAAAATTTATTTGTGTAAAAACCTAATGTTTTTCCTTTGTAAAATATGTATCAAAATAATCCATACTGTTGCTAAGTTGGAGTGGGAAGCAGATACAATACTTGTAGACACAACCATGAAAATACATTACTACTACTACTATCATATATTTCATTTATTATTTTTTTTACACACAGACAAAAACAATGCATCTTTGTAGTGAGCAGGTTGTTTTTGTCTGTACGTAAAAAATTATAACAAAATAATTATTGCTCTACTCTTGGTATTGAGCCCTCTTTTGAATTAATGCTGTGAACGTTAAAATTTATATTATTTTCGTTCTCATTACATTCGGAGATATATGTGTGTGTGTGTGTGTGTGTGTGTGAGATAACAATATAAATTTTTATATATCAAGAACAATATTAGGGAAAAAGTATAACAAAGTTTAAAAAATTTTTTGGTGACATGTTTTATCCTTCATTACCTCTGATTAAACTTGTTATGTTGGTACAACTAGACATGTGCGCGAATGAGGGGTGCAGGGGATTTTAGAATATATATATATATATATAGCCAAATTCATTTAGTCTTTTTCATCACTTTTGTTAGTAGGTATTCCATACTGTGAAATATTAGAAAAAAAGTGAAAAAAGAAAATTTTTAAATCTCCAGCGCCCCTCATTCGTGCACGTGTAGTCATACCAACATAACAAATTTAGTCCGATGAAGTCCCGAAGGACAAAACATGTCACACCCAGGGGCAGTGCTTTTTTCTACCTACATTTATAAATGTTACAAATTAAACTAGGCACAACTGACTATTAAAGGATGAAAAATATTTTGCAGATTTTTATATCACTCTGGATCCCCCTTTTTTTGTCCAAATCCATGAATTTGTTTTGCTCATGTTATGTCTCAAAAAAAATAAAAAAATAAAAAAAAATAAAAATATAAAATTCACTATTTTTTTTATCCATGATGTTGAGTGTGTTAAATTATTTTACTTTTTAACAAGAAAAATCTCAAGTTGATGTTAAAAATTGCTCTAAAACATTGTTGATTTATTTAAAATGGAATGATCTATTAGGACAGGTTTCCAATTTGTATTTAGATATATGCGGGACAATACCCTCACACCACCCATGGTGGTCACATCATTTGTCAGAAGTCTCCATAATGTTCCACAAACCAATTCTGGTTAACTTGGACTTGATAACAAGTTGCATTATCCTTTTAGAATAACCCTTTGTTGTTGGCATACACGGAGTCCATAAATGGGTAAAAATAGTTACAAAGCCAGGCAATGTAGTAGTCACCAGTCAATGACATTACATGAACTATCAGACCCAACTCATGTCATGTGAACACCTTCCCATAACATTATGGATCCAACTGAATAGTGCCTTGTTGGAATACAGTCTCCTGCACCACACCCGAATCCTACAATCAGCCAGAAACAACTTTAACCATGACTTATTGAACTATGCCCCATGTTACCAGTCCTTCAGGATTCAATTAGCACCACTATAAGCCCAGCTGAAGTGCTATGACTGGTGTCAACAGGCTCAACCTGGTGGCTCTTCTGTATTGGAAGCTAAAGAACACAAAAACTGACTTGTTAGATTTACATTTGATACAACTGAATGTGAATGAAATTTGAGTCAGTTTTGCTTGTTTGTTACCACAGACAATTCTCACCAGTAGCCTCTGGTCACAATCCTTAAGGACCTGTGGTCTGCCACTTCACTGTCCATCATATACAATATTGAGGGATATCAAATGTCCCTACAATTTCATAAATGGAATGTCCTATTCCTTTAGCATCCACTATCATGCCCTGTTCAAACTGATAATTCATGTTGCTTTGTCATGAAGTGAACTAGCCAGTTTTTATACTAAGTCACTAGATGTCAAGATGTGGTGCCACTTAAAATTTCATACTGTTAGCCCATGGCTTTTGGCATTTCAGGTTATGTGAATATTTATACACCCAATATAGCAAGGTTATTGATAGATTAAAAAAAATAAAATAAAAGAATTGATTTCCATATCATTTTTTAATCCCTTTTTAGAATCTTCAAAATTTTGGTTAAAAATCATGTTTCTTTGGTGTCAATGCTGTACCATAAATTTATATGAGAAATTTTAGCATCTTTTCAAGGTGCAAAACACAAAGATTTTGAAATTCTTGCAAAAATTAGATAATTGTCAGATTATAAAGAAATTTTCAGGATTTATTCACAAATGAATGAATGATTTTGAAATATTTCTTTTTCAGAAAATCTTTGTAATATTTATTTATTTATTTTTTACATCTATTAACCCCCACTTATTTTTCTGAAACTTTAAGAAATTCATTTTTTGTAGCACTTAATGTTTATTAGTTATAAAGACAAGTTCTTGGAGAATTTAATTCATAGAATTTATTTTGTCAAACAGGATCACCAGTTACAGAAAATATGCTCAGATTTGTAAAATAAAAAAATGCAATAAAACTAAGACATTATTCAATTAGAAAGGCTTTTAATTGCTTTTATATATAAAATATGGACACTTTTCTTAAGAACAAAAACTTTTTTTTTCAATGAATAATGAATTTTTACAAGAATTTGTTTTCATTATTTTAAAAATTTTAATTAGAATAATTTATAAACATTTGAATCTTAAAATTCTGTATTAATTTGTAGTGGTCAAGTGAAATTAAATTAAGACTGTATTTACTAATCATAAATGGAAAATCTCACTATAATTCAACAATCTCCAATATTTTAAAAAGAATTTTGAATTTATTTTGTGTGTGTATAAACATGTCGATTTTTGTAAATACAGATGTCCAAAATGCAATGTTATCAGAAAGTAAAAACAAAAACTAAAATTTACTCGTAATTTTCTATCATTTCCTCAACAAGTGTCTTCGTAAGTTAGATTATAAGACAAGGACCTAAATCCAATAAAATATTATTGCTTAGAATATTTTATTTTCAAAGATTACTGGGTAGTTAAGAAATTATATAAAAAAGCGTTCAAGTAATTGTTAGTTATGTCCCCCTTGGAAAAAATTTCCAAACGTAAGTCTATCAAGAGAGTTGTCAACACCTCATAAAAACACCCATGTGATATTTTAAAGTAACATTTGTTTCAAATCAAATAATCTTCCTCAAATAAAGTTTGAGAAGTGTATATATTTTGTTTTTGAAAGTTTTCTTAGTAAAGAGAATAACGCTGTGTTGACATATCACTATGGAAGATTATATAACGATTTTATTAAAAACCAACAAACCAAAAAAAAAGAAAAAGAAAAAAAAAACAATTTCTATCAATAATCAGTTTGGAATACAGCAAAGTATTGTTTGATTATTGGAAATAAATGTAATTTAAGTCTATTATTTATTAGAGCTTGAAATTAAAACTAAAATAAAAGCTTCGTGATTTTCATTTAAATTGCATTTGCCTTCACTTTTCTTTAGGAGATACACACACAAAGAAAAAAGTGATCGACTTCTACTTGAACATTCTCACGGTATTATTACTGAATGATATGGACTTTCCGCTCTAATCCTTGAACTTTGAAAGATAACAGTGATTTTTAACAGGACTTTATTTTTATAGTTTTTATAGTGAACATGAGAATTTAAAAAATTTACCCTAAAATACTTAAAATCTTTGTCACGTCATTCATAAAGCAAATAAACCTTTAAAAATATTTCTCTTGAAAAATAAAAAGTGCATCAAGTAGCAAGCGAGATAATTTGCATAAAAAAACTGATGAATGAAGAGTCAGTTACTCATGACTGTAACTTTCTAAAAAAATGTATTCTGGAAACATACTACGAATTTAAGAGAAGTGTTTTATTAGATTGTGTTTGCATAGTAGCAGCTCGGGCAAGAAAGTATGTATCGAAATTTCTTATTACATATGATAAAGTAAATAAATGAATAGCCAAACTTAAATACATTTTTAAAAAGGAAATAGTTGAATTATAATTGCATACGAACACACAAAAAAGGGGAAGGAAATAATTCTGGTTACTCACGTGTAGCGCAACACAATTCATCAAATATGTACAAAAAATACCAATGTTAATAATTAATTTACGCTAAAATAAATGTCAAGAAAAAAGTATTCTTAACTAAAACATCATGCGTAAATTAAAAGCGCACGTGTTACTATTGTGAGAAGCTTCAGAAGATCCTCCTCTTTTTAAATTTTTTTTATTTATTTATTTCTTTAACGATGTCCTATTTTGCATATGGGAGCCCGTGAACGATATTAACTTTTTGGATAGCGCATTAAAATCCAAATGGACTTTTGACCGCTTAAAAAGTAATTTTTCATGAGAATGTAAACTTAAGTAAAAATATCAATTTAATACTGATAATTTTTTGTAGAAAATGAAAAATTCAGAATAATTTCCGTAATTCGGATTAATTTTAAATTAATTCTTGTGCTTAAATTCCTTGATTCTGAATAACCTATGGCGGGAAGGAAATTTTCAAAATTCTTAAATGTAAAAAAAAAAAAAAATACTAATTAATATTGGTTCTATGATGTGCGAGGAAATATCTTTAGAAGCCCTGTGCGTGAGTCAAAAGTTTTTTTTCTTTTTTTGATCCAGTGGTTCTTCCGTTATTCAAACACGGAAATATTGGACATCGATGTTCTTTTAAATTCGATAATTCAAAGAAAGAAAGTGTTTCACGCTTTCTTTGAATCATCGAATTTAAATAGTTCTTAATTTTATGAAAAATATTTAGGGTGAAGAAAGACAAAATAATTGATGAAAAAGTAAACGAAAAAAGCAAGAAGGAATTGAAAATTTATCAAAACCAAAATAAATAAAATTTCAATTGATCTTTCTTTGCCGTTTTATTTTTATGATATATGTATTCAATTTAAATGTTGGTGTACAGAAAAATAGTTTATTACAATTTTGGTAAAAAAAAAAAAAAAAATTCAAGACGAGAAAGTAAGTTTTCTTTTTTTCTTTGATCCATAAATTAAATTTAAATATTATTTTCCTTAAAATTCGATTTGATGCAACGACTTTTCTTTATTATTATTTTTAGGAAATATGAATTTAAAAAAACTTTCTAGTTTTCTTCATTCTTTTTGTTTAATTCAAGCTACACAAAGTTGCAAATTGTGAAAGAAAAAAATCAAATTGAATTAAGCAATTAGAAATTTGCACAAACAAAAAGAGTTTTTCCTTCTTCACAGTGCATTTCGCTGCTAAACAAATTGGCAAAGAAAGAGATTGAAAGACAGGTGCTGGAAAAATGTAACACCTGTCAGATCGACTCCACGAAAAAACAATGGGGGGGAGGTCCTACCATTAAGCTGGCAAAAGGGAAGAGGATAACAAAAAGAATGAGAACATTTTAATTTTGTTAAATTCTTCACTCAAGAATTTAATGTTAAATTCTTGGGTTTCCTTCTTGACTTAACAAGAAACCCAAGAATTTAACACTTTTCTTTTCTTTCAAATATTTTTAAAACTAAAAAATAGTCACTATTTTTGGAGAAGATAGTTTGCGTTTTTAAACTTGGCATTTTACTTTTAAAAAATGGAAAGAAGAATGTAATGAAGGATGAATTCTTTGAGTGAACAGGGAATTTCTTGTGAATGGGGGGGGACTGTAGCGAAAGAGAATTATTAAAGTAGAGTACGACCAGCCATCTACATATTTGTTTACTACTGCCAGTCAAATAAATTGTTTACAAGCAAGAAAATTCAACTAAAATTCCAATTTCCGCAGTTTTTCCTTAATTTTAAGTTTTATTTATACACGCGAGTAAAACCAGGAGATTTTTTTTGTATTTCAAAAATCGGTTCGGGTTAAGTTTTGCGGCTAAATGGAACTTTTACTAAAAAAAAAAAAAGTTAATTTCTCAATTTGACACGGGGAAGAAAAGGGGAGAACAGAAATTAACTCAAATACAAAAAACTGTTCAAATAAAGTAAAATAATGTTTTTTTAAATACATTTTTCCATTGCAAACAGTAACACCTAGACTCTCTAGTACAGTACACGATTTTTTGTTAATTACCCCACATGATTTTAATTTTATATTTTTTTAATATACGCTATTCTTTTTAACAAGATTTTAAAATGAAAAACAGGAAACTCAAGATAGTTTAAGATTACTACAGTAGAGAACATTTTTCCTATTTTTTTAATTTGTAAAGATAATGAGCAAAAAATAGAAAAAAAAAATCAATTCTGTTCTAAAAACTGCTTTTCAAAAACCCAAGAAGAGAGGTACCATGTATTGTAAAAACTAAACAAATTTCTTCTGTTCGATGTGAAATACAGAATTATAAAAAAAAATGTTCTGCTTGAATTCCTTATTTTTTCACGAAACAATTAGGAAAAATATTTTTTTAAAGTTTGGATCCATCCATTGAACTAAAAAGTTCAATGGATGGATCCAATTTTATTATGTTGTGAAACTAAAGTGATACATACAGGCTACCGTATTGCAAAAAAAATATCGAAAGAAAATAATAAACATACTTGCGTGTACTTCTTTAAAATCTCACGTGAAAGCCATCATCGGATGAAAAATTCCTGTACATATTTATAAACAACCAACTTAAGGAGAATGGCGGGGAAAAAAGTAAATCTTTTAGGCAGATAATTCCGACCACATTGCAAGCATGTTGTACGCCATATCAAAACCGCGCATGAATCTTGTAGTTCGATACCCGTATGCATCGTAAAAGGTAATAATAAATAGACATTTTTCTTATTTTAATAAAATATTTCCTATGATTAAATAAAACTGACAGTTATATGAAAAAAAGGCTAGCATAGATGCTTTGCTGGGTTATAAAAATCTGAAATATCTATTGGATTATTTTTTTTGTGTTTCAACGATGCGGACTAACACTTACTACTATGTAGCAAAACGTTGGAAAATGCGTGGAAAATTATAGTAGGATTAGATTACATACAATTTTTTAGTAAAATTATTTGAAATATAACAAGTAATTAGTTTATTTATTTTTAACTCTGAAAGCAAAAAAATATTTATTGGAACAATATATACTATTATCTTTTGTTTATTTTCTTAATTTTATTTTTGAGTAAACAGAAACTCAAACAAAAAAAACAAAAACTGTTAGTATTTTTACTGCTGTAACTAAAATTTCTAAAACTTGTGTTTAACGTTTTCTTAAATCTGGCAGTAGGCGATCCGAAGAAAATGTAAAGACTTACCAAGATTTATTATCGTCGAACACACCTATAACAATATAAGATACCCAAATGATTGTGATAGACTCAGAAAGGAAGCAGAAATAGACAATAAGGTAATTAAGGGAAAGCGAGATGAAAGGACTAACTATTTACTGGAAGACCATGTATGGTCGTCAGTACAAGGGGCAGCTGAATTGACTGATTTTTCATTTTCTATGGCTTATCAACTCAGGTTATTTAAAACCAGAAAATATTTTTATAATGTAAGATTTTTTTTTTTTTGAGATAATAATGTTTATACAATTCTTACTAATTAGCTCATAGCTGGGAGGAAGAGCTGGATTCATACTTTTCCCAAGCAACAGCAATTGGAACACGACTCTCCAAATAACAATTCCAAGCCATTATCCATTACAACACCCACACATCCAAGCACTTGATATTCATAAGTGGTCACCCACTAGGCTCAACGTTGCTTAACTTTGGAGATTGTATGAAAAACTGGTGTGGCAACAGAAGGTGTAAGTTACAAAATAGTGATTTCAGAATCAAGCAAGTATAGAAATTTAAATATCTGGATAGACATATGACACAGAAATCCAAAGGTGCATTGGAATATAGAAAGAATGATGGGGGGAGGCATAAAAATGTACTTGGTTTATTAGGCACACTCACAAAAAATATATTTATTTACAATAAGTATATAAGAATAGAAGTGTTTGAAGACTTGCTCAAAAAATTCTTTTGAGAACCTGATAAAAATTAAACCACCAGGTAGAGAAAAAATGTTTGTGAAAGTGGGACTTACATTAAATGGTAAATTTAAAAAGTTGTTCTTTGTAAAGAGATACAGTGAAAATTCACACATTCTAGTTAATGTTCTGACCTGTCAGGGGTCGATAGGTCAATTGTAGTTGCAAAGCATCTGTTGTTGAGTGAAGAGTGACAAATGTAGAATTATGGTAGTGGTGATGTTATAAAAATTTTAACTCTAAATCCTAAATTTCATGTGTCAAACACAAAAACCTAATTAGTAGGAATAGAATGAGAAAAGAGATGTGAAAATAGATACAAGACTCAACCACTGCATAAAATCTTAAAGGAAAAACATTACATTAGTATAGACAAAAAAGGTAAAAATACAAAATTTGTAGAAAAATTTCCTTTTGTGCACTTATTAAGGCAAGATAACAATTTCTGATATGTTGCAAAAAAGGAGTACCATTGAAAATGAAAAACTGTTGTAGGTATGATGATAAACAACATCCATGTCTTGGGTAAGACGATAAACTATGTCCCACAGCAAGGCCTCTGATCAGGAGGTTTTGAGGAGCATGGATCCACCTCTTAATTGCTGGTGTTCCCAGGTTCACCATGACTTGGGATGGCAGCAATATTTATTACTGTAAAATACACAGTAAATGTGGCGCAAGGCCAAAAATGGGGGTTGGGAAAGGAAGGTCATCAATTGTCTTAAAATTAAACTTAGCTAGTCGCAAGCACTGACCCAAGCATACAAGACAATATTCCTTTCACCAAAACACCACATTCATACATACCATTCTTTCTACAACCACCAAAATACCTCATTGTCTCTATGAAAGTCCTAAATAACCCCATATGTACAATAAAGTCTGTGGGGGGCGGGAGTAAAAATTTAACAATAAAAGAATCCCCAATGTAATATATACAATATGAATACAAATATTTACATGAAACTAAACAAAATCATGTTAGTAATAACCCCCCCCCCCACAATTCCTAAATGTGACAGTAAAATCAGTTAACTGGGCGAAATCGACACGGGACTTTAAAAAATATAGATAAACATTTATCCAACTTGGGATGGCAGCATCTGTTAGAGTCCCAGCAATGGATAAATAGTTAACCTCCAAACTGGGATCAAAACACTATGAAAGTGTAAAAATAGGTTTTAGTACCAGAAATACTTTGTAAAAAATTATTACCAGCGATAAATTTTTGAAAAAAAAACTTTACCAACTATGCTGATGTGAAGTTGAGGTTTAGCACTAGTCCATCGCTAAGCTTGTCTTTCCTCCACGTTATTCTCAGTGACGAGTTATATAGGCTTTCTCTTGCACTTATGCAAATTAGGCATATTAATTTGCCAGTGTCATTACATATACATTTAAAAAAAAAAATTACCAGCAATAAAAATCTTGTTGGCATTAAATAACCCATTGAGTTTGATATGCTGTAAAACAAACCCAACCAAACCAAACAAAAATGAAAAAAGGATTACAATTTAAAAAAAGATACAAGGATTCAATTTAAAAAAATGACAAAAAGAGAAAGCACGGTCAAGAAGGCAGTAAAACAAAGATGCAACCGCCTTTTAGAAAAACAAAAAAATTACAACGTTTACTTGTCCCACAAGGATCTCTGAGGTTTATAGCAATTTTGGAAATGTTTTTTATATTCATGCTGTTCATACTTCACTGAGACTTTTGTGAAATTTTCTTTGTGTTCTTTTTTCTCTGTTGTCCAACTGCAGGAGAATTTTCACTTGTGAACATCAAAATTCTTTAGGCTCTCTGCAACTGTCTTGTAACTCTGTGCCTTCTCGTCTAAATATCTAGATGCATTCTTCTTGATTTCAAATGCCTTCTGGAATTATCTGCACACTGGAGTTCTCTTTATTTAAAAAAAGAGGATCGCAAAATGCTCCATTCAGGTTTTCACAGGGGCTTGAGACCACGTCTCTCATTGGCCAAAAAATAGGAAAAAATATTTTTCCCAAATTAAAAATTTAACAATTTTGGTGGTTTTTAACCACTGAGCCTAAAACACATGCAATATTTTTTTTTTTTTTTTACAAACCATCTGGCTTTCTTAAAACATACATTTCTCTCAAAAGAACATGTATAAAAAAAACAACCTAGATGATTAAACAAATTATTTAAGACTAAGATAATTTTAAAGTAATAAAAATAAAATTTTTATCATGTATCTTTCAGGAGGATTTGACCTGCTTGAAGGTAATTTTAAAAGAACAAATTGTTAGTTTTTAGTTTCGGTATGCTACCCGGTGTTTTTGATTGACCAATCACATTTGAGGCTAAATGCTGTTATAGTGGACATATGGTTGTAAAGGAAAGCACAAACAAGGATTAAAGTTACAATAGTGTGCATTGATCAATTTTCAGAATATATATGTAGTTGTGCAAAAGGTGACAAAATTGTTGGTATGTGATTCTTTAGTTGCCTTTGGTAAGAGAAGCGATAAGGTGTAAAGGTGTTGTTAGTAAGATTGTGTGCAGGTAGTGTGTCAATTGAAAAAGCCTGGAATGGATTAATGAAGCCATGTGGTAGCATGAGTGGAGTGTCGTTGGAAGATTTGATCCATCTATCTTCAGGTTTAAAATTGACACCAGTGAGGTGTGTGAATGGGTTAGCAGTTGTGTGACGAGGTCGAAGTGTTGAGCAGAAATTCCTGTTATCAGCGAGGTGAAATTTTATTTTTTTATATCTACGATTTAACAGGTGCGGGCTCCCGGGCTCATCCATTTTTTTTTTTTCATTTTTTTTGGCAGTAACACTTGTGATTGGCTATTGTATTTTAGATTTTTGCAGGGATTTGTTTTGTGGACCAGATGTGATGTTCGGAATGCCTGCACAAAAGATGACTTTTTTATTTTGGGTTTTTCTTTCTTAGCAGTCACATCTGGCCGACATTTCTAATGAAGTGTATTTGTGAATCAGAAAGAGATCTTGATTAAAGTAGTATAACAACCTTCTCAGTTGAAAATGTTAATTAATATGCTTGGCCTCTCAGTGCTGACTATCCACTCTGATGAGGTGTGAATGAATGACGATTTTAACCATCCTTCTTTATATTTAGGTAGGTAGGTTCCTAAAAGTATCTGTTTGAATTATTGCAGGTTTCAAATTTCATTCTTCTTTTCTGTTGGAAAAAATCCAAAGGATCAGTTTTCTTCTTAGCTTTTTTTTTTCCAGAAAATTCAATTTTTATTAACCTGAGCCAGATACAGTGTTAACATAAACAGGCTCAATATCAAAGATTATTATGAAAGGTCCTGTCTGAATACTGCATTTGTTAATAACATCTTTGCTTTTAAGTAGTCGTAAGGGCCATAGAGTTGTATATATTTTTATTTTAATATTTAAATTTTTATAAAAGATGCCATCCAGAAACTAAACCAAGTATTAAGAGATAGGAAAATTTTGTTAGAAACAAAGAAAAGAGTGTTGAACTAATATTTAATATGTATCCTCCTGTATAGCAGTGAATGCTAGATGATTTCCTCACAGCTGAAGATAAAACAAAAAGCAACAGAGATCTGATTCTACAGAAGGATGCTGATAATACCGTGGACAGAATGTGTGAGAAGCAAGGAAGTTTTAAGGAAAATAGAAATGAAAAGAGTACTTATACTTGCAATCAGAAAGTGTTGAAATTGTGGGGACACCTAATAAGAAAAGAGGGCTTAGAGATTTTACCTCTAGCAAGACATATTGAAGGTAAGAGAGGCAAAAGAAAATGCTGAGTAACCCATGTAACAACTTTGTGTAAATGAATGGCAAAACAGAGGTTGGGAGGGACGATAAGCGGAGAAATGTTGCTTAGAGCTACAAAGAACAGGAACTTATGGAAAGCCATTATCATCAACCTCTTAAAGGGGCATAGCACAAAAAAAGTAAGGGGTGTTTGTACAGAATGTACATGTATACACACAATGATGAGGAAAAAAAACATTTATTTTACAAAACAAATAATTTAAAATTGTCAATGCACTTAATTCAGTGGTGAATATTAATCACATTGATTGAGGATTATAGTGAAAATTTCAGATCAAAATTCAGCTTATAAATGTGTATGGCTAAGGGCTTCTTGATATTCACTCTCTCTCTCTATATATATATAGAGAGAGAGAGTGAGAGAAGGAGAAATAGATGGGGGATAAAAATCAATATATCATATATCAGTCTAATCGTGGGTAAATGAATGTCAAAACAAAAAAATCCTATGTTGTGCACCCACTGGCATATGGTAGGTTTTGACTGCAGTTTAAACTATTGCACATCCTCCTTAGCCATGGGCTGTTAGAAATTCTAGTTTTGTATGTATTTTTTCAACCTAATTAAGTTTTTTGCAGTCCTAAAATTTTAGAGACTGGGGTAATTGCCCAACTGGCCCTATAAACACGATGTATGCATTTCGTCCTTCAAAAGGACTTCTTCAGACTAATAATTTATTTATTGAAGGATATATATATATATATATATATATATATATATATATATATATATATATATATATATATTATGTATTTATTTATTTATTTTAGGATATTAAAACAAAAATGTTAAAAATCACTATACAATTACAATTATATTTCAACACTAAAAATGTGTCTCCTTGGACAATGGTAAACTACTAGTGAGTGAATGATTATTTTTTATTTTAAAAAGCAGAATACGTCCACTTTTTTCTTGAGAAAAAAACAGAATTAAAAATAGGCTTTACCATGATTAACCAATTGAATGTCACCTATGCTAAATTCAAACTCACTGAAAAAAAAATTTTTTATTATATAAATAGGTCATGACATGAAGTTGACTGCATATAAATCCTAGACAATTTCATTATGGACAGATACCAATGGTTAAATTAAATCAAATTAAATGGAATTATACTCCACTTATTCTCATTTTATCTGGAACATACTTTTTAATATATTGTCTTAATAAATTTAAACTTTATTGAGATTTCTTAAGTGAGTGCACAGGCTGAGAGATATAATACACACTGTTTAAAGTAAAAATAAAAATGGAGCATTTATTTCAAATAAGAGCGTTCACTGTAATAATGTTTGAAGTAATAAAATTGTCAGATTAAAAATAAATTCATTAAATTATTAGAAATGAGGTCAACACCAAGTGGCGAGAGTCTGTTTCATGCTTTAATCCAATCTTCAGGCCAGGTGTGTTGTGTTTTTGGCTTGACTATTTATTCTAGTCCGTAGCACATTCTGATCTGCATATATAAATAGTTGAGCCAAAACACAACACACATGGCTTGAAGATTTCATTGAAGCATTTTATTTTGTCTTGTAGGGTATATTATTCCTGTTCCTCAATTTGTCATGTCATGTGTCACACTAAGAGATTTTGAAGTTATTAAAGGATATCTGTTATATTGTTATTCCCACCAGGTAGTGTCTTGATAATGTTGCTGACAATAATTTTTTATTTTATTAGTGGCTGACAATAGAAGATATTTGAGTGGAAGTTGCATGGGTAGAAGTGGACATTGTTTGGGGATCCACTAAATAATACTGAAGGGACTGAGGGTGGGAGGCCCAAAAAAGAATGGACAATAGTCTAGTTGATTTAAGCATTGGTTCATGAATTTGGTGACATATTAATTGTGAGTTTAATTGCTGGGTTGAGTAGTGGAGATTTAGACTCAGTGGAAGCAATAACTGAACAGCATTAAATAAGAAAAAACAAGATATCTGTAGACATGGCAGCAGAATAAGAACAATCTACTCCTGTAATCCTTCCCCATCTTTTGAACAGGAGCAGATGTTTATCCCTTGTTTCCTTTTTAGGATTGGGTTTCCAGTTCCTTCTAAAGTCTTCTCATTCTCTTTCAATCCTAGTAACCACTTGTGTCTTACTGGTTGCCTAGGATGAAATGTTTTAAAAAAATAATAAATAAAGAGTTCATTTTGAAATGCCCTGAAGGTTACACAGATCAATAAGCACCAGATAAAGGCTGGAAGACACAAAGGCTGAAATTGTATGATGATAACAACAAAGATGAGGACAATAGTCTGAGTGTAAATAGAGTAAATAATAACTCCTCATCTTAGAAATTCAGATAGAAAGAAGTTAGATATATGTAATGAATAAGTATCAAGGGAGAAATGCAATTAGAAATGCAATTAGTGGGACTAGGGACAGTTTTCAATAATAGTATGTCATCAGATTGTCACAGTATGAAGTCAGAAAGTCACCATGTACCTCATGAAGCATCAAGTAAAATATAGTAAAAACAGTTAGGGTCTTTTTATTGCTTGTAATAAAAGAAAACTGAACTGTCAATGTTATTATAACCTCAACTCTAATTTCATTGATCAGTCATGCACTGTCCCAAAAACATGGTATTCTTGGCATTGTCATTTGGTGGTGTTTTTGACCATGCACCTTCACCTAAAAACTACACACAAAATCCACAACCTTGTTAACATCCACAGCCATAATAAAGAGTGAAGATTTCCTGCTACTAGTGACAGGAATCAGACTGACACTATAAAATATAACAAAAAGCATCAAGTTTTATTGGCAAGTGTTCCATCTCATGCTGGAAAAGGTAAGCAGATTTTATGGTCATTGTGGTTCTTGCTGAGAATGCAGCTGTGGTAACTTCTTTGTCTCTGCTGAAAACTAATTACCCAGCACAAACCAGTAAAATCTGTTAATAGTTAAACAACAGATTTAATACAGTATTTACATTAGTCGGACTATTGGAGTATCTTTGTCGCCATATTTGTCACACCGTTTCAGCCGTTGTACGCTCCGGCCTTCTTCAGGTGGTTGGAATTTCGAACTGAACCCTTTATTTCGATCACTGGGGTAGTTCCACGTGCCATGGATGTCAGTTATCAGTTATCTCCTGCTAATTTTCCCTCTGAAAGTTCTCCACTGCCTTAACTGGGTATTGAACTCACACTCTTTGGGTCTGTCACTGGTTCTAACCAATGCCTTTATCCACTGTGCCATGTGTCCTTGAGGACATCTGGGTATGAATTTCTGGGTATTATAAACCTAATGTTTTCAGTAACCATTTTTTACCAGTGCTCATATTGCAATTTTTGCTGTTATCATTGCATGTTTTTACCAGAGCTCATATTGCAACTTTGTTATCATTGCTTTTCTCTGGCACTCCTTATTACTGGTTCCCATATTGTATCTATTTCTATGCTTGGTCGACTCAGGAGATTTTTGTGGCCTAGCATATGTGCTGATTCCTTAAGTTTACAAATTTTCCAATGGTATTCCCTGTCTATGATCTCAACATGATCCCACAGGGGACGGTGATCTCCCTTCTCTCTCCATATGTGGTCAGCCACGCCTGATTTTTCTACCTCCCCTCGCGTTACTGGTGTTCTTGAAGCCTTACCTTGAGGGGGCAGCCTGTCTCTCCTTTATATTCCTTTCCGCAGCTGCACGGGATAGCGTACACACAGTCTTTAGTCATGTTCTCCTCTATGGGGGGGTCTCACTCGAGAGAGATATCTGCGAAGTGTTGTCACACTTTTGAAGGTTGTCCTGATGTTATATGGACTGCAGATCCTTTGTATTTTCTCTGATAACCCCTTCACATAAGGCAGGCAGACTGTTTTCTGAGTGTTGTTGTCCTCCTCCTCCTCTTGTACCCGCCTATCCCAGTTTTTGGGGGCTGCTGCCATGTACCCAGGGTAGTTGTTACGTTGTAGGGTACTACTTATACTGACCAATTCCTTATCTAACATCTCTGGGTCGCCACTTATGACTTTTGCTCGGTGTTGTAAGCAACGGACGATCCCTTTCTTTACGCTGTATGGATGGTGGGAGTTGAAATTGAGGTACTGTTCGGTGAATGTCGGTTTACGGTATACGGATGTCTTGAACCCATGCTCTGTTCGAGATATTAGTACATCCAGGAATGGGAGTGTGTTGTTACTCTCTTTCTCCATTGTGAACTGTATTGAAGGTCTTATTGAGTTCACATGGTCCAGTAGAACATGGACATCTTCTCGGTGTGGCCAGAGTATGAAGGTGTCATCTACGTACCTTAACCATATAGTTGGCTTTAGAGATATAGATTCTAATGCCATTTCTTCAAAGTATTCCATGTATATATTTGCCATTGCTGGTGATAATGGCGAGCCCATTGCTAAGCCCTCATCCTGTCGATATATGTGTGATCCCATTCCGAAGTGTGTTGTTTGTGTACAGAAAGTCAACATCTCCATCAGATTATCTATTGGAATACTGGTCCGTTCTTCTTGGGAAGAGTCAGAGGTCAATCTGTCTCTGACTACTGAGAGTGCCTCCTCTGTGGGTACCTTGGTGAACAAACTCACCACGTCCAAGCTCACCATCTGGTTGGATAGGATGGGAGCATCTTTGATTATTTCCATGAAGTGGGCAGAGTTTCGGACATATGAAGGAGACTTTCCGATCAATGGGCCAATTATATCTACAAGGAAGCGACTCAGAGGGTGGCACACAGAGCCTTGGCAACTAACAATCGGTCTGAGCGGAATACCATCTTTGTGAATCTTAGAGAGACCATAAATGTGAGGTAGCTTGGTGTAATACTGCGATAACTGCCTATACATTTTGGGTGCGAAGTGATCCTTGTTCTTGATTAGTATCTGTGACAGTTTGCGTTCCGCTTTCATAGTAGGATCCTTTTTCACTTTGCTGTAGCTACCATTGCTAATGAGGTCTTCCAGTTTTCTTGTATACTCTGATTTGTCCATCACTACAGTCACATTACCTTTGTCAGCCGGTAGTATGATGATGTTTTCGTTCCTCTGTAGGGATCCAATTGCTAGTCTCTCCAGTTTTGTTATGTTAGACCTGGGAAGCTTGGCTCTCTCCAAGGTCTGTCTCACTTTCCATCTCAGTTCATCCGCCTGAGCCTGAGGGATGTTCAAGGCCACCTCCTCGACTCTGGCAATGATGTCCAAGTATGGCACCCGCCTGATGGTTGTGGTGAAGTTGAGACCCTTATTCAATACTGACTCCTCGGAGGCACTCAGTTGATATTGGCTGGTGTTGACTACTGCTTTCACTGGTGGGTGATGGACCTTGTGCGTCACCTTCTGATCTTTCAATCTATTTAATTTTTGCACTTGGCGAGCCTTGACTACATTGAATTCATGTCTGAAGGATTTATCCAGGTCATTTTGGATCCTTCTCTGGTCTTCTTCATTAGTAATTCTGTTGAAGAAATCCTTGAGCGTCTGGGAGATATGAGCTTGTAGTCGATGTTTTATCCAACAATTGTACTGGATTCTCTCTCGGACAAGGGCATGTCCCGCTTTCTCTGCGACCCGACGAGCTCTCCTTGAATTGATGGGAAGTCTTGGTGCCAAGCCTGAAGGGATGAGTTGTACTGTACATAATACCTCATCTCAGAAATATAGACAGACTCTGAAGGATCGGTACGGACCCGATATACCAAAAATATGGAGACAAATTGAGAAATCCTACCAGAAACTGGCACGAATATCGAACCATCTGACATTCCTACACCGATGCAGAGACCTACAACTCATCACATTATTTGGACTATTGTCACCACATAGCACAGTGGATAAAGGCATTGGTTAGATCCAGTGACAGGACCAAAAGAGTGTGAGTTCAATACCCGGTTATGGCAGTGGAGAACTTTCAGACGGAAAATTAACAGGCGATAACTGATAACTGACATCCATTAAACATGGCACGTGGAACTAGAACAGTCTACCCCAGTGAGCCAAATAAAGGGTTCAGTTCGACATTCCAAACACCTGAAGAAGGCCGGAGCGTACAACAGCCGAAACATTGTAATAAATATAGCAACGAAGATGAGGACAATAGTCCAAATAATGTAAATAATGTTAAAAGTACATAATCAGTAAAGAATTATTAATCTTCCTATGTAGCCTGGTTGATGAATTTTTGGCATAAAAGCTATTCTCGCAATAAAATATTAAACCAGTATTAATACCCTGTTATAACACAGACTAAAATACCAGTTTAGATGAATTTCTGTATGTTTATTTTTACTTTTGTTGGCCATGTGGGAAAATGAAATAAAAGCAATAAATAAAATAATAATAAAGAATAAAAAAATAAATTCATTCATTTTCCCATGATGCAAGTTATGAAGAAACCAGAAAGGTTTCTGGTCACATGTATGATTTTATGACCCAACTTCCAGAAAGGACAGACTCTTTCTTTTCTCACTTTTCAACAAGATTGTTCAGACGTGTTTTCAGCAGCCCTACTCATCAAGTAGAGATTTGGTCATCTTTACCCTTGAGCTCAGCCATCTTTACCCTTTCTTATCCTTACTTCCCATAAAATATTTCTGAAATTAAAAGGAAAACGGACAAACTCAAGAGACATCTAACTTTATTTCAATACAGACAATATAGAAGAAATAAAAATGCTATTAAAAGTAGAATTATCCAATCAGAATCCAGAGAATGAACTGGGTATTTTTAATATGTTAATTGTGAGTTTAGTGTATCAACTGAACAATCTTTCAATAGGAAGGTCACCTAAAATCTGTAAAGAGTAGTGCTGTAAACTTTTGGCAATTTGAAGTTACATTATGTACAACAGAGTGTACACAGAACCTAACAATACAAAGCTGATATGCTATAATGGAAACCATATTGTTCTAATAAAAACAATTACCCATTTTCTAAAAGAGAAAATGCCAATTTGTTGATAGCTGTAATCTTAATATTAGAAGTAACATTTACTGAACAGCATCAAAGCTCAACACCTGACAATTTGGACAACACCAGTTAATCTATCATCTGCCAATAAGAATACAATGTCAATTACTACATTGTTAATTGTCTGTTGAAAGGTTGAGCAAGCAAGCTATAATATAAGCCTTAACAAGACAGTTAAATCAATAAAAATCAGAGTAAAAAAAGAAACAAATCTCATATAACAGATAAAGAAGAATCATTCACATCATTTTGTTAATATTCAAATGCTTTTTACTGTCATATTCCAAACATTATAAATGAATATTGCTGCCACTAATGTCAGGTTCTCCTGCTATATATTTAGAGATTTTTGATAAAATCCAAAGAATAATCAGCAATATTATTGGTCCTGACCAGGCATCATGATTTTAGTCATTTTCCCATCACTATAATTTAGCTTACCTGTACTTTTTCTATAAATACTTCATGGTAATTGTTCTGGTGAACTTTGCTCTACAGTACCTAGACTTTATTAATTTAAATGCAGTACTAGATTGGCAGCAAGGTCCCATCATTTTACAGTTGAATTGGTTAGATGCAACCACACGTCCAATGCCAACAGTTTCTTTTCTTACACTTTTCACCTGTGGAATTCATTTCCAGCTTCTTGTGCTCCCGCCAACTTTGATCTTCAAAAATTTAAATGCAATGTCAATGATTATCTACTGTGTTCTTGATTCTTTTATTGTTTTCAAATCCTTAATAATGTTTTTCTTTTTCTTAATTTTTCACAGTCCTTGTGTCTTACTGGCTTTATTGCCTTACTTGGGGGTGACATGATTAAAAAAAAATGTATATAATAAAACATTACAACTGACATATCATAAACTGGTTATATAATAAGACATTACTGCCAATATATAAGACATAATAAAACATTACTGCCACCATATCATAAGACAGGTTATATAATAAGTTATTACTGCCACTATGTCATAAGAGGATATATAATTTCATTAATAACAACATATCATAAGACATGATATAATAGAACATTACTGCCACTATATGCTTATAAGTTATTACCACCACCATATCATAAGACAGATGATATAGTACGTCGTTAGTACCAATAACATGGTTTAGCTTCGCAAAATGAAGATCAAGAGGGAGTCTGTACATGTTACTTGCAGGCTCATTTGTGACTGATAAATCCAATGGGAGAGGCATACACAGTCACAGTAGTTGCAGCTGAAAGTTCAGCCTGGGATTGATGACATAGCATTGCAGTACTTCCTCCTCTGCCTCTTGTCCCTGCAAGTACGAATATACTATAAAACATATGTAAAATAAGAAAAAAACAAAAAAAAACAGAACATATTGAAAAATATCACTCACCAATAAGCATTGTTTATTCAGTCCTTTTGGATTGTGTGAAGAATATCAATTCAGAAAATATATGGCCATTTTGCAAAAGGAATTTCTCCCACTATTCATTGATAGTTATTTGAATAAGAACAATACGATTTTCTATGGAGGATGGCTTACTATACCATATAGCAGAAAACATTCAAGAACAGTAAGGCTTCAAAAATATTAAGTGACTCTCTCTAGATATGAATCCTACTAAAAATCTTTAGACAATTTGGAATAAAAAATGTCTAGTAAAGCTTTAAAAAAGAAGTGTGGCTACTACAGTACTTAGACTTTATTAATTTAAATGCAGTACTGGATTGGTGGCAAGGTCCCATCATTTTACTGTTGAATTGGCTAGATGCAACCATAAGTTCTGGCTTTCAAGGCAGTATGGTCAAATATTTGATAGGAGAAATTAAAGATCTGAAAAATTTGATGTCTTCAAGAGTAAAAAATTACAAGTTTGCAAATGGTCACTTCTCTAAATATTTATTTGTACAATAAAGTATTTTTGAATCACTTAGATCTTAAATAAAGGGCCTAGTTTAATAACAGAGGTATTTATTATTAATATATATATATATATATATATATATATATATATATATATATATATATATGATAAAAGAAAATACATTTCTTTATCTCTTTCTCACTCTTACTCACACACACACACACACACACATTGGGCTGTTATAAAATAATGAAGTTTATTTGTTTCAACATATATTTTTTAAAAATAAAACCTTATGGGAAGTGATTAAAATTATATATCTTTCTAATGCTCATTTTTTCCTTCTATTTATCCCATCTATAATATAAATTGATTTCTTGTCAATTTTCAAATCTTTAAAGTTATGATGTCAAAACAGGATTTTTAACAAAATTTATATGAAAAGTTTGAACTTGGCTACAGTTCAGCTCAAATGATTAGAAACATCAATGTTTTTGGGGGGCCAAGGAAAATATTAAAGAATTTGCAGT
This sequence comes from Acanthosepion esculentum, assembly GCA_964036315.1. Taxonomy (NCBI): domain Eukaryota; kingdom Metazoa; phylum Mollusca; class Cephalopoda; order Sepiida; family Sepiidae; genus Acanthosepion; species Acanthosepion esculentum. The sequence goes on from OZ038480.1 coordinate 48,997,506, forward strand.
GCAATGTTGGTTTCAAAAATTCCCTTGTCGTGAGTTTACTCTTGAAGATATGGAAGTTTGCAGATGTTCTGTCATAGATGACAATGAATTGAAGGTGTTGTGAGATTGTACTGATGATATATTGGCCTTGTCTAAATGTACTATTTTTTTTATATATATGTAATTTAGTTTGGGAGTTAAAAAGGCATCATCAGCCCCAAAACAGAAATATATAAATTACAAACAAATCATATGCAAGATACAAAACAATAAGTGTAAATAAAAACAATAAATGGCTTTTGTGTATATTTCAGAGAAAGTTGTATATTTTCAAGAACATATATGTATACAGAGATAAAAAGATTATGCTTATCTGTTTTATTAGCATATTGTCTGTCAGAGTGCTTTCCCCAGATATCTGTTTCATTTGACCATTGAAGGTGAAGAGACAGAAAATTTTGATTTCTGTTTCAATTGGTGGCAACTGGTGGATGATGGGATTTTTCATATTTATTTAACTATTTTTTTTTATAATCTTACTTTTTATTTATTTATTGCTATTTATCATTCTTATGTATATTTTAAAGTAATTTTATTAACTTTTAATTCTTTTTTATTATTTATTATTTTGGTTCCATACTCCTACATCGTCTAGTACTAATGGTTAGAGGTTATTTAATGATTTATTTGTTGCTATTACTACAAAGGATTTGATGGAGGCAAATCATTGTACAACTGTTCAAGAGCTTGCAGGAAAACCAGATGTAAGCATTGGAACAATTTATGAACATTTGAACCAAATTGAAATTTGAAGAAACTTAAAAAACGGGTGCTATAGCCTTTGAATGAAAACCAGAAAAATCACTGTTATGAAGTCTTCGCTTTGCTTGTTTTGGGCAACAAAAACAACATATTTCTTGATTGCATTGTGACAGGCAATGAAAAGTGGATCCTATACAACAACCAATTTTCCAAGCCCAAAAGAAGGTCATGGTGATATTTTGGTGGTATGCAGCTGGATTAATCCATTACAGCTTTCTGAATTCTGGTTAAACAATCACAATGAAATCAATGAAATGCAGAAAAAAATTGTGGTGTATGTGTCCAGAACTGGTCAATAGAAAATCCTCTTGCATAACACTGCTTGACTAGATGTCAAACACTGAATCGTCCAAAATTTGAATAAACTAGACTACAAAACTTTGCTTCATCCAGCACACTCACCAGACCTTTTACCAACCAAGTACCATTTTCTCAAGCATTTTGACAATTTCTTCGAAGGAAAAGTTTTCAACAATCAAATAGCTGCAAAAAACTTCAGAATTCTATATTACTGGAATAAATAAACTTGTATCTTGTTGGGCACATGGAAGAATGGTTAGAACATTAACTTTATGGCCATGGGACCCTGGTTCAAATCTCACCATAGTCAATTTGTCAGGAAGGTGACTTCTTGATGTCATTGGCCTTGGGAAGTGATCCCAGCATGCCACACCTTTGGAAAGTGCTTGAAAACCATATCACAAGCCTTGTGAATGAAATTAAGTAGACAGAACTGTTTGTGAGCTGTCAAAGGCTGTGCTAGCATGAACTAACAAGTCATTGTAAATGATGGTTTGAGCATATTGGCTTTGTTTGGACTGTTGATCACACCAGAATAATGTGTTCTCCTCCAAAAAATGCAATTAAGGTCTGCTCAGCATAGTTGAAATATAAATCACAGGTTGGCTCTGTAGGTGTTGAACAAACACAAATATGCTTGAGCAGGTGTCTGCAAAAGGGATTGGTTAGCTACTCTAATAGATAGACATGCTCAGATAAAAGCAGCCATTATTATTATTATTATTATTATTATTATCTTGTTAGTACAAATGTGCAGATTCTAATGGTTTTCATTTTGATCAATAAAGTTTATGCCTGTTAATATCTCTGAGATGAGGTATTATGAATACTTACATTATTTACATTATTTGGACTGTTTTATTTTATTTTATTTTTTTTTTTATCTTATATATTTATTTATTTATTTTTTGTTTTGATCGGTGTTTTTTATTAACATAGTAAAAATTTGTTTATATAGCTTATTGTTGGTAGTCTATTATGGCGGTCATTTACCGGAAGTCGTTTATTTGCTTATAGACTACCAACAATAAGCTATATAAACAAATTTTTACTACGTTAATAAAAAACACTGATCAAAACAAAAAATAAATAAATATATAAGATAAAAAATAAAAATAAAAATAAAAATAAAAAAACAAAAAAAAAACAAGCAAAATAATTTGACATAAATAAATAAATAAACAAATAAGCGACTTCCGGTAAAAGTAACTGCCAAAATAGATTACCCACAATGCACCACTGACCCTTATATATAAATAGCCGAGAAAAATAACAACACTAGCTGCCTGACGATTGCACTAGCATGAAACAGACTGTCGCCTCTAAGTGTTGACTTCTATGTTCACTTTTATATATATATATATATATATATATATATATATAATACAAAATTTTTATAACTACAAATATTATTATAGTGGACACTTCTTATTTGAAATAATTTCTATTTATTAAACTGTTTATTACATCTCGAGAAATCTATGTATCCTCCGACAGGGATTGAACATTTGTCTCTCTTTGTAGGAGAAACTACCATTTGATCTGGCATGCTTTACATTCTTTCCTTAAATAGGGTAAAAAGAGACTCACTTACTGTGAAGTTTTTCATGTCTGAGCAGTAAAGTATGCTGGTTCAGATACAAAGGTTCAATCCCTGCTGGTGGATACATATATATATATATATATCTATATATATATATATATATATATATATATATATGTATGTTACAGTGCTGTTCGATAAAAATGACTCACCTGATTTCTTTTACTTAAAAATTTTTTCACCTGTTGTTATTGGGGTCAAACTAATTTTTAATCTTACTACTATAAAGACCCCTTCCTGACCACCGAGTAAAAAAGTTTACTCACCCTAAGGTATTCTATTGATAATTATAATTTTGGATATAAATGAGATTTAGGGAAAAACTCTGTGCAAAAAATGTGACTCATTTATTTCCTGCAACTAGTAATCAATAGAAACATAACCGAACAGCTTTAAATAAAGAATAATAGAGGTATAATTTATTTATAATAGGTAATATAGTTTGAAATATTTAATAATCTATGGGTCCTCCTTTATTTTGAATAACCCTTTCAACCTTTTTTGGCATTGACTTGATTAGGTTCTGGCAAATCTCATCTCTAAGCATTGAATTCCATTTGGATATGAAATTCCGAATCAAATTCTCTTTGTTGCTCAACTGCTTTCTCGAGAGCCTGTATTCTATAAAGCTCCATAAGTTTTCTATGGAGTTGAGGTGAGAAGATTGGGGTGGCCATGTCATAACAATCACCTGCTTCTCATCAAAGTATTCCTTCATCAATTTTGATTTGTGACAGGGAGCATTAACTCTAAAATTCTCTTGTACTGCTTGCTCCTGAGGGTCTTTTATATATATGCTTGGATGTGTGCGTACTTATATATGTATGTATATATGTATGTGTGTGTGTGTGTGTATATATATGCTTGGATGTGTGCGTACTTATATATGTATATATGTGGATGTGTTGATACATGATTATATATATGTATATGTGGATGTAGGTTTGTATGTCTTTGTATATGTATGTCATAATAATAATATGGCTCAAGTTCATAAGTTGGTTTGTCAGATCAAGACTTCCATATGGATGTCAAGCATGGTGCCAAATCCATTCAGAAATATCTAAACTGTCAGTTGTATACAACCACTTCCTAAGATCAATGTTGAAAAATGGCTTTGAACAAGTCAAGTCTGAGGTTCTCGGCAAAGATCATCCTGTTTTGAACATTGTAGATGGGTGCTACAGAATCACAAAAACTGTACAAAATAACAGAAACCACATCATCTGACAGCAGCAACAACTAAAAAAGATAGCAGAGAAGAAAAAATAATGATATAATCAAGATGTTAACATTCCATATCACATCAAATAAGCAGTTCAGAAGGAAACCTTCATCAATAGCTACTGGAAATGAGAAACGTATTTTCTTAAAAAGTGTTTTAAAAAAAGATTTTATAAATTTCAACCTAAAACAGTACTGGCTGCTCGATCAATCAATGCAAAATGTTTCTTAATAGAGAAAAGGATGATATTGTTTAAATTTTATTTTAAAAATCATTACCATTATGTGGGAGGTATTTCTGCTACACTCTGTATTTAAAAAAAAAAATAGATGTAAGGGGAATAACTCTTTGTAATAGCAAATGATATTATCTCCCTTATATGCAAAGTTCAACTCAATGGATGTTTTGGTTTTATGTTCTGAAAACGATTCCGTACATATTTTCATCTATTTTTTAAACCATTATCTTCTTGTCTGTTTCATTTTAACACAAAATTCCTGTTTAGCTTTAAGATTCTGCTAAATTAGTATATTCTCTCTGAAAAGACGAACAAGAAGAGAAAAGCGACACATAAAGATCGAAACTGGGCACTTCGACGTGGCGTAAATGGCAATGATTAAGCTTGTCCTGCTATAATATATCATTACAACTGAGTAGTGAGTCCGATACTCACTGGGTGCTCCTTAATCTCGGTCTTGTGCCACAACTATTCAATGCTTAGTATGTTAGTGTTCCGCGCCAAAACGAAATTCAAAATGGCTAAGGCGGGAAAAAGTTTCTCCAGGAAGAAAGTTCCAGAACAGTCAATTTATACGGAATATTATGCATACACAACAAAGAAAATACTCACTGCGAGATTTTTGTAATGTGTATGTAATGTTATATTTTTAAGGTACTGGTTCGTAATGGTTAGAGTTCAAAGAATATGAGACGTTCTCTTTCTGGTGTTGTTGACGGTTTCAAAGTTCCCTGGTCATGGACGAAGGCAGGCTCGAACAAGATGTTCGCATCAGGACGAGAAATAACTCATCGAAAAAGGTAATGTGATGACAGTGTCGTAAGCGCTAAGGTTACACGCGACGAGCCATGAGGGACTAAGCAATATTTGCTGGTAGGATATCCCTGTCTGATATATGGTTGACAGACGAGGAATAAATGAGTCAACTCTCCGGTTCAGTGTCCTGGCAGCGACTAAATTCGAAAGCAGTTTGTGTCCTTGACGTCAGAGAAAAAGCGCGGGAAAACATCAGCATTCCTCACGTCAGCTACAGCACAACCGTTTACTGCTATTACTAGCTGAAAGTGGAAGGAAGGGATGGAAAAACACGCGCGCGCGTAAAACGTAGGTGGAAATACGGTGTTATTCCACACATCCATCTCAAGCACTCACACAGACACGCACTCATTCTGACACAACAACAAATACGAAAAACATACATGCGAAACGAAAGGCGCCCTGCATCCACCAGAGAACTGACACATAACGAGGGAGGGGGAATTAAACTAAAGGAAAAGAAAAAGGGACAAAAATAAAAGGGGCCAATGAGCAAACACACCCTAGCTAAGTTTACTGGAAAAGAAAAGAAAAACTAAGGAGTCAAATACCAAAAATCTACTCTAGCCTAAATCCAGGGATGGGTGGCCCAAGTCCACCCCAGGAAAACAATATCTTGATGCCTAACTGGCATCAAAATGCCACTCCAGGTCAGCACCTTTTACTCGGCACAAGCGTGCAAGATTCACCCACCTTTTGCCAAATTCTGATGAGGTGAGCCGCCGCATTTCCGTCCTAATCTTGACTAAGCTGATGCTTAAAGTACAAGATCATTTGGGAAAAAGTGAACTTCTCGCCATCATAGAATTCCTTCTGACGCGTCGTCCAAATCACGACTCTCATAACACCTAGTAAGCCACAGAATACATAATGTTCAGCCTTCGTCATCTGTGGCATCACATTGCTACAAAAAGAACTGGCCTCAAGGACAAAGAACTTTCTCTGCAGCATGCGAACAATGAGGCCTCCGACAAACTTGCACAACGGCACTACCGCCTTGCAATGAAAGAAGGCGTGACCAATGGTCTCGACCTCTCCAGTACAGCGACGGTAGTTTGGATATTTCTCCAAGCCTGCTGAACAAAGTCTCTTGGCGACCCAGAGGGCCCCACGAATCACCAGCCAGGTGAATGATGCCTCATCATTATTGAGGCATTTCAACATCGAGCGAGCCTCCTGCTTCGTAAGACCGCGCTCGTCAATCAGATCATCCTGAACGCCACACCCCCTGACTAACACTTGATACAATGCCCTACGAGACAACGACGTTGGAGAGGCCATCCGAAGCACGTGAGAGACGTTTCAGAGCATGACGACATTCGCGGTAGAAGGAGCATTCAGCTCGGGGTGTACGGCCTGCCTCCTCCCGGCACGAGTGCACACTTCTCAGGGATGGGAAATGTTTACGGACGTCTTCCTTCCAGAAGGCGCCATCCTCATCCTATCCGCGACACATTCGGTCTAGAAAGTTGATGCGAAGCATATATTGACGAATCTCAATGCTAGATATACCCAGACCGACCTCAGAGAGATGAAGGCAACAGATCTCGCGAGATACCATAGCGGCTTTGTCTCTCCATAAGAAAGAGAACAAGAGCCTTACTAATAATATTAGTCTGGTAGACGGGAGTGGAATTACAGAGAGTCGGTAAAGGAGAATCGGGTAGATGTGTGAAACACATACTTCCGCGCTCCCCTTCAAAGAAAGCCTCTTCCGAGACCACAGATTAACCGCGATCTCGGCCTTCCCTTGTACCTCCGACCAATTCATTTCCAACTGGAGATCAGGACCGAACCCGACATCGAGTATCTTGATCGGCCCATCCGTCCAGAAAAAAGTGCCGGGAAGAGAAGCTCCCTTCCACGCACCCAACTGCAAACCAACAGACTTATCGCGGTTGATCTTGGACCCTGTCACCATCTCATACCCACTGATCTCTTTGCTGACTTCGTCAATCTCGGCTCTGCTTGACACAAGAACCGAAACGTCGTCAGCATAGGCAGAATACCTGGCTGAGGTGGTAGCCCCAGGCAAGGAAATTCCGCGCAGGACCGGATTCGCCTTTAACTTGCGAAGGAAAGGTTCCAACGCAAGAACGTAAAGCAAAGGCGAAAGCGGACAACCTTGACGAATGGACAATACGAAAGGCTTCGATCTTACCCCATTCATCTCCACCAGCGCACCGGGGGTCGCATACAAAAGTCGGATCCAGGAGTGAAAGTCGGCTCCGAAACTGGCCGCCGAAAGGACAGCCTCCAGAAACTGATGGTCAAACCTATCTTGATCAGCGCGGCTTCACTGTCGACTTGTTCTAAGATCAAGCGTACCATATGAAGGTTGTCTTGAATAGTCCTGCCCTTCACAGCACAAGTCTGTTCGGAACCAATCAGACTAGACAGGACAAGCTGCAAACGATGGGCTAAGATCTTCGCCAAAATCTTTAACTCTGTGTTTAACATGGTTAAAGGGCAAAAGTTATCTAACCCATCCCAACCGTTCTTGTCCTTACGCAACAACTTGATCACACCCCTGGTGAAGTGTTGGGGTATAGATCCCTGCTTCATGCAGTTGTTGAAGATCAGTTCCAGCAAAGGAACAAAAACGGGCGATTGCCTCAAGTAAACTTCGTAGGGAAGACCATCTAGTCCCGGAGATTTATCCAGGCCAACCTGCTTCAGCGCTTCCCAGATTTCCGACTCTGTGATGGGACCCTCGCAACCAGCCGCTTCAACTGCCTCGAGGCAGGGAAAGTCGGCCAAATAAGATCCTGAAAGTAATCCCGAAAGGCCTCACATATGCCTGCGTTTGTAGTCACGGTCCGATTATCCGGCAATGTGACGCACGCGATATGTCGCCGAGCAGCGCTCCGATTTTCCTCTGCTCGCAATTCAGCTGCCATATTCGTTGCCTCAGAGGACATTCTTTTTAACCTAGCCCTAACTACCAGAGCTTGATCCTTCTTGATAAGCATAGAGGACAACTTTGCCTTAGCTAAGGCTATTTCCCCACTATTACGGGATTTCACTGCTCGATCAACTTTTTGTTCTAAAGCCGTTTGCGCCGCTAATCTATCTAGATTGAGTCGACGACTAAAATCGGCAGCAAACGTTCTACTCTTGGATTTTAATTTATCCCACCAGGCGTTCCCTAAAACCGCCCCGTCAAATTCCATCTGTATCATTAGTAGCAGCTGCTCCCGGAAATCCTGCTCATCAAATAGTGAGCAGTTTAATTCCCAGTACTCAGCCAACCTAACTTTAGGCTTATCTAAGTTTATACGGACCCAGACAAGCCTATGATCCGTATAAACTATATAATGGAAGCTTGGACACCCTAAGAGCCCTACATCGACTCACCTAAATAAAACTCGGTCGAGGTAGCTAGCAAGCGTCCCAGGAGCCGAGTTGCCACTATTTGTCCAAGTCCATACTACCTCCCGAGGGTGCTCATTCCGGTACTTATCGACAAATTTAAACTCGCCGATAAAGTCCCGAAATGGTTTCACGTCCCGGATGTTAGTACCCGAATTTTGCCCTATACGATCTATATCGGGGTCAAGGACGGCATTCCAATCCCCCGCTAAAACTACCCGACGAGATGTCGTCAAAAACGGCCCGATCTGCCGAAACAATGCAGGCCGCTCGGATTGGTTATTGGGTACATTAACCCCCAATGTGTCGTAAAGCCTTATCCTTTATGGTAACATCCAGCACGCAAAGCCTGCCCGCCGGATCTGCGAAGACAAGAGTACATGCAGCCTTCAAAGACTTGCTCACTAGCCAAGAGAGACCCCTCGAACGACCATCAAAACATGCTGAATAAAGGGAGAACCCCTTAGACAGTATGTCCTCACAGTCATGAGAAGAAAACCGGGTCTCTTGCACACAACAAACATTCACCCCAAGGCGCTGAAGGTTACGAGAGAGCCTCGCCCTACGAGACTCGGACCTCAGGCCCCGCACATTTATACTTGCTAACCAGAGAGCCATAGTGAAGACCGGTTAGTGTTGAAGTACTGGTTTGAACATGGCCGGGGTAAGGATACCGACAGCCTCTCCCATAGACCCATGGCCCATCTCAATCTTGATGGTACCGTGTTGGGAGATTCCGCCGATATCCCAGGGGAAAGTCAATTTAAGAGCTCTATATAGGGAGGGGTGAACTAAAACTGGGCCCCTCCCTGCACAAAATTGTTTTAAATTTTTTAACTGCTGGTTTTGGACGATTGCGATTGGTAGAGCCATTTTGTAAGACATGATAGCCTCATCAAGCATTGCCCAAATCTGCTTTGCTCCAGCTCCTGTTCTGATTACTGTAAGAACCCTTTGGGCAAGCGGGAAATTTTGAGGCACTTCAATGTCTTGGTCGGCAAACTGCCTTATAGAGAGCAAGTATTTGAGATCTTTTATCCGGTTTCCATAATCCCGGGCTTTCTCAGCCTGGGCAGGGGAAATGCGACAAACATCCTCTCCCATGTTGAAAATGAGCTTCTGTGTCTTTTTCTTTTTATCTTTTAGCTCCTGTGTGGGGCTTCTCTGCCGTTTGGAAGAGGGGGGAGGCATTTCTGGGTTTTTTTTAACAGGGGAAGGACTGTGAGTATGCAGAGAGGTATGGGGGATCTTTGTTTAACAGGGGAAGGGCTGAGAGTATGAAGGGGAGTGTGAAAGGTTCTAAGTTTATAAGGGCTGGGATCTCTGCTGGGAGGACGAGATTTGGACGGTGTTGTCAGAGAGGAAGGTTTCTTCTTGGGTGAAGGTGCGGACCGGGCAGAGGACATGGAGGGAATAGGATTTGGGTGTTGAGTCTGTTTTTGTTTATCTAACTTCATTTTTAGGACCTTTATTTTTTCTGATTTTTCGTATCCAGGATCATATTTCCTTTGTTGGTCTTGGAAGGATTGCTGAGAGTCCGGGGCATCACCCTTAACGTTGCCAGAGGGAGTGGGACTGTGTGTGTCTTTCGTCCTTGGGGCTTCAGGGGACTGAGGACCCGCTGTCTGGCGCTTCCCTCTGGCCATACCAGCTACCAGCTTCTCCGCAACTGCACTAGCAGCGGGTGAAGGCTCTTTGGAGAATGTGGCCTTAGATGTTTCGCCAACCGGAGGATTAACCGACCCGGTTCCGGAAGCTGACACGCCCATTACAGGCGAGGCGGAAGGTAAAGACGCGATCAGAGGGGGATTTGGGTCTACTGGAGTTTGACTTCCAGAGGCCTTCTTCTCTGGTCAGGAAGAGGAGAGGTGACCAGGCTCTCCACACTTCCAACATGCCGGTTTGCGGCCGGTCACAATGACCGGCAGCTTCAAGCGTCCAATATCAAGACACTTGGGGATGGAGCGGAAGGCTTTTTCGTCCAACATGATTTCAAAGCTCTACCCCCCGTTCAGGCTATCGCAGGAAGCGCCCAGAATTTCGCCATACTGGGACAAAAACGCAGCGAGATGTTCCTTGATAACCTGAAGAGGGACCTCGTATACTTCTACGTGGTCCTTCTTCGGCCTTCATACTCCGTGCGCAAGATAAAATCTTTTGTTATTAAGTCACGGGTCGATGCCGCAACGCAGTCTTCCGGCGTGGGTAACAATACGTCCCACATGAAAAATCCGGCTCCCTTAACTATTCTGAGGGGCTTGATCCCCAAGGACTCCAGTGCTTTCAACACTGTTTTACGTCGAGCGACAAATTTTGCGCGTACGCTTGTCGACGATGAAAACTGACACTATTCTTTTGTCAATTTTTCTCAATTCTATGGGGTCTTCTAAGAGTCCACCTTCTACGACAAGGTGAGCGTAACTCTTAGCTCGCTCCAAGAACTCCGCTAAATTGATAATACAGTTTGGAGGGGACTTCCAACAAGAGGGCGATTCCCCGTCCTCTGAATTATCTTTAATCATGTCTTTGTTTGGGCTTCTATTAGCCTCCATATTTTTCTCATTATGGCCATTATACTTTTTAGACTGTGGCCATTTTTGGCTTCCATACTTTTTTTTACCCAAGTCTTCATTCACAGCTCTATCTGCTAAGACTGGGTACTCCGCCAGATCATCTTTATGAGGTGTTTTTTTCTTTATGGAAAATAAATGTTTCTTAACAGACTTCATAAAGTCAGCCATGATAGGCATTTTTCTTTTTAATAAGGAAGGATGTTACTTTATATTTTTTATTTTTTTCCATTTTTTATAAAATTTATACAACGAGAAGGGAAGGGGAGGAGTGGAAAGAAACAAAGACCGCCTATAGGCGGGGGAAAAATGCTAAATAAAGTTCGCCTAGTAGCGAAAATTTACAATGACAACGAAAATAAAGCAGTTAAACAAAATACAAAAATCGCCCGAAAGCGAGACAGCAAGTAAAAAAATTAATTACAAAAACAAAGAACAGATAAATACAAAAATCACATGACAAACGAGAAAAAAATAAAACAAGGTTCACCTAACGGCAACAAAAAAATTAACTCGTACAAAAATTAAAGAACAAAGTTTGCCTAACGGCGAAACAATAAATTAAAATAAAAGAAAACACGTAAAGAAAAAACGAAAACGCTAGACAAGTAAACAACAAAGAAATATGAAACTTACAAAAACAGACGGAGCTAGTTACAAAAACAAATAAACAAAAGAAAATAGACAATACAAAGGTTAGAATAAAATAAATGGACAAATAGACAGAACAAGGGTTATTACGGAATAAGTAAACAATACAAAAAATGGAAACGAAAAACAAAACACGAAAAACTTAAAGGATATTAAAAGGAAAGAAATACGGAATTAACGGTTAGTCAAAAATTAAAGCGAAAAACGGACCGACGTTACAAATAAAAGAAAAACGAAGATATAATTAAAAGAGAAATTAAGGAAAAAGAAAATTGAAAAAGAAAAACTGGAATAAAAAGAAAAAGGAGAAAAAATAAAGGGGGTAAAATTAAAAAATGTGGAGGAAAAAAAAGGAAAAGAAAAAATCAAAATTTTTCAAAACAGTCGTAAAAAATAAAAGACAGTAATAAAGTCACACTTAACAGAAATAAAGTTCAAACGCAATAAGGGTAATTTCCAAAAAATCGATAGCAAAACAGCAGTCAGAAAAGGTCAACAACTTTCGAGGGTGAATTTCTGACTGGTTCGAAGCGATTCGGACGCTTCTATTTATTGAGAACTGGGTCTAAAAATCGGCTCAAAAACATTAGGCGTGAAAAGATATTTTCGCCTAAACTTGCTACAGTTTTAGAGGTCTGAGCCAATGAAAAGTCCAATTTGCTGAAACTAAGATGCTGATTGGTTAATAGGTGATTATTGGTGTAAAGTGCATTATCCCGGAGGGGTGAAAGGTAGGTATGGACTATTCCATCAAATTTATCTAAAAACTTAAAATAAAACAAGAAATCTGAAGAATATATCTGCCGAAACATTGCGCTCAAAAATAATTATGAAAATTCTTCTTTCTTCTATGTGCCGTGTATCTTCAGGACATGGGGGAGAATAGTCTCTACAATTTCCTATCCTTTGAAGCTCTTAGCAATATTTGTCTTTTTACTATCTCTCCCATTCCTTGTTTTGCCATCCATTTACACTAACTCATTAGGTAAATTACTCGCTGTTTCCCTCTCTTGTCTTCAACATGATCTCTGAGTATCAAATTTTCCCAGCCTTCTTGATAAAAATATGTTATCTCCCCTTGATTGATAAGACCTACTGATAGAACATGGGTTCATTTATGTGATAACAATGGGTAAGACCCAAAATTAGGCGCCAAATTGAATTTAGGCGCGGAAGCTGAGAGACCCTGAAGACCAGGAACGGAATAGACGTGTTTTTCGCCTACTCCTACGCCACGAAAAACCTGAATAATACAAGGACAAGCAGCAATCGGAAGAAGAATATGAGCCACATCAGATAAATGTTTCAATCAATTTGAAACAGATACATGTATTTGGATTTCGCTACTGATGCCATGACTTTCACTGCTAAAGGGATATGTTTTTAGCAATTCTATATTCTCATTCTCGTTCTATAATGTATTTCTTATATAAAGTATGCTTTTTAAAATTGTTCAATTGTCTTGTTATTGTTCATCACCCACGATTCAATTTGAGGAGTCGCTAAATTTCCCACATTTTGCGAAAAACGTATCTGCAAATCAGCAATTTTGCCAAACACATACGCAATTTCACTAAACGAAAAAGCAATTTGATGTATATGTGCAATTTGCTGAACGTATAAAGCAATTTTGTTGGCATGATGACAGAGAATTAAAAAAAAAACGGGACAGATTTGAGCTTAAAGGCATCGAAAGAGAAAATATATCCTAGTCTGCTGTCTTTTTATATATAAAAAATAATTTTTTGCCTTCACAGTTCAGTGAAGTTAATCCGGACACGTGGCGTCCAATATATATATATATATATATTTGTAATTTTGCCTTCACCGTTCAGTGAAATAAATCCGGACCCGTGGTGTCCAAAATATCATTTAAAAAGTAATTTTAATTTATTCTCTATTTCAAGATGGTTAATTACAAGGACTTATTGACTTATAGAACATTTTAAAACCGAATATTAATTTTAGTTTAGAATTACTGGGCAAGATAAAAACTTAAAGAAAAAAAATTTAAAGAGGAAGAAAGGAACGAATTCGGTTGTCAAGTCAGTGTCAATAATCAACTTGCTGAGGAATCTGTTCGAGAAACGAGTATTTCCCACGGCAGTTCAGCACTCTCCTGTTTGCTTCTAACGTAATTTTGTCGTTTCTTAATGCTTTTGGAAGGCATCTTTTGCTATTCGGATGTTGTTGTCACATTTTCTGTCGTCTATTAAAATATATGTAAACTTGTTCTTGATTTTCGCATCTCCAATTCACAGTTCACATCTAGGATTATTTTTCTTGTTGGCAACCATATTTCTGTCTTCTTGCAATTGATGATTAGTCTATTATTCTCGCTTTTCTTTATTACCTATGAAATATGAAGATACTTCTCTAAAAAAAAAGAGAGATAGAACGATAAATTCAATTTTCAAATTACCCGGACACGTTGCTTTTTTCTCAGCGCGAAAGTAACCTCATCGTATATGCTATGCGCATCACAATTTTTGGAGGCACCGCACCAAATGCTTGTAAGCTGGTTAGTGAAATTGGCATCTTACCGTATTCTCGCGATCTGACTACTCTGCTGCTTACATATCGAAGAACTTACTGTTGTGTTGGATTCTAATCTTCAAAACCGAAAAAGATTTAAAATGAACGAAGGAGCACTATTAGTCCAAAGCAAATTGATTAATGTTATCGTAATGAATACTGAATATGAACTTCGAAGTTAAATAGACATTTCCATTATTAGCATCAAATTTATTCGTCATATCTAAAAAATGTAACTTTTAAATTGTAGTTTTATTACTTTTGACATTCGAAATTTATACCTGCATGTAGTAATATTATGACTTACTACTGCAATTAAACTTGTGCAATATACATATTAAAGCTTGAAATCAAATTTTCACCTTGTTCTTATTGACTTTATTTTCATGTACTATTTGCGCAAGTTACTTTAGCAGTAAATGTGGAGATAACTTAGTAACTGAGTACATGGCCTTATGACCACTAAGTTGGATGAAAACAAGGACACGTAATAAATTTCGTCTTCGGTAAAAATCAAAACTATCCACCAAAAGCCTCAAGGTTAAGTGTTTATATATATATATATATATATATATATATATATATATATATATATATAAAGACCTATCTATCTGCTAAGTTGACCAATGGGCTGTGCGGTAAGTTTTCATGAATACATATTGCAGGTGGTTTCATAAGAATATTAGTTTTCGGAAAGTATGTTATCAGTCATTTTTCTGCGAACATCAGATAGAAATTAACATTTATATTCGCAATACAGCCCTTGTCCCAATCAACGGCTTCCCATTGAAATAAAAGAAAATACATCCTGCCGCTGCTTGAAATGAAATGCGCCCAGTCACTATGTACAGTGCCCACCGCTAGGTGTCTCTTGATTTGCTGTTGGGTCTATTGTTTACCATTTAAACGTATGTCGTTATTCTCTGCATGCCCGCCAGCTTTTGCCATTCCATAAGAGCAGCGATAATTCTCATTTTCCTCGGTATATCACAGCTTGATTATCTTCTCATATACTGGTAAAGATTAATTGACCACAACTTCTTTCAAGCGTGACTGGCTGAAAGGTCATGTATGTGGAATGTGCTTGGCGGTACAGTAAGGAGAAATGCACGTACAAGTGTTGTGAAAAATCAACCAGAATGTGAGTATCTGCTTGTCTGTCTATTTGTCTATGAAGGGCTAGTTTTTATAGGCGTCCATGACTAAAAGGGCCGCTGACTAAAGGGGTTTGTGACTCAAAAAATAATAGACATTCTTTTACAAATGTAATGTCATGCTAGTAACGTCAGATAAGAATACTAAATTTTTCATACGTAAATTGGCTGTCGAGAGTGTAGTTTCCGGAACTTTCTTCAAGCGTTCGAACTTCTCACGAGGATGTGAGGGATTGTCTAGTGACGCCTACACACACCACGCCTACAAATTACTCAACAGCAATTGGACAATAAATAAACAGTACTATTCGTAAAGACAATTTACGCATCGCACGAGCCGCATGAACATTTCTCGTGTTTTGTTTCAACCAAACTTGCTATAGTAAAAAATCAACAATTGGTCGATTTTTGGCCAATCACATAAATTGACACTTTCTTCAATATTCTTCCTGCGCTCGTTCTGGGAGCCTACTTGACTGTATATAAATAAGAAATTTAAGGAAGAAAATTTAGTAGTAGATCAGTAGATTATAAATTTTCACAACCAAAACGTGTATTCTCGCAATCTTCTACTCACACACACACAGACATTAACTACATTCACACTCACAATGAACTGCCTGTTATCAAACCAAGCGAACTATTCAGAACTTTAACATTCTTTTGCACAAACATCTAACTTTCAAATTCAAACATAAAATATTCTTAAACACTAAACAAATCAACAAACTCCTTACAACATAAACTTGTATTTCCCACACGGTACAAGCGAAATCACTTTTTATGACTTAATCTTTATTGTCATTGTATATGTATTTGTTTCAATATACATTTTACTCGTTGAACTTTCAACTATCTCTTGTCCTTTTCTGTGTTTTCTTTGCAAATTGAATGTGGAGTGTTAATTTTAAAAACTCAACATTCGACAAAAACTTTCTGATAATTTCTTACCAACCATTAGCGCCCCACAAACCCACTGAGGCACTTATTTCTCTTGGCGATCTGATGTGACATTGAGTACAAAGATTACTTTGGTGTCTCTTTGGGTTAACCCATTACATATTAGGGTCACCAGAGATCGACTATTTTTAAATCAAAAGTTCCAGATTCAGACCTCTGGTATTTCCAAATATGAATTATATACTACACAAAGAGAAATGTTAGATCAGCAAAACTAAAAAAAAAAAAAAAATCCAGCAGAAAAAGAAAAGAAAAGCAACTACATGAAAATTCATAGAAAAAAAATCTGTAAACGAAATGACGTTGTCACTGTTGCACAGAGGCTACTTGAAAGCGAACTGGAAACTCTATTGATAGCAGCTCAGCACAAGTGAATAATTTTAAGATTTCAGGAGACAAGATAATGCACACGAGTAATTATCGCATGAATAAATATAAATATATACATGACTGGGTAGGAACCGAAACACATAGGGAATTGTGCAAGCTACAGGGGTTTGACCGTGCAAATCAGTGGTATATGCATAAACCAGAAGCCTCATGATTTTAATGTATTGTTTCTTAAATATAGAACAAAAATATTTCCTGTCCTCAAAATTTACTAAACTTATTAAAATATTCAGAACAAGTAATGTAAATACTCAAGGCAAAATGAGAAGAGATGAGGAGATCATGTTCCGTTAAGCGAAGACCCACAGCGGTCTACGTTGAAAACCAGGATTGAGAATCATGCGTTTGAACATTGAACATTGAAATTAAAATTCATCTGACATCAAAATTCTTTTTTGAGATATAGTTCAAGGGAAGTAACTGCTATTCTAATAATAAGAGTTATCTTTCTTGTCCTTGTCTCCGCGATCAGTTGATTTTTTACGTGAAACTATAAAAATGTTGTTGTCGATTTAACTTTTATGGAAGATCAAAGAAAATTTCAAACATTTTAAATATTTACATCGTATCTTGTGTTAAATCTTAATTGGATTTAACCATTATTTACTATTTTCTGCGCGATTTTTTTTCTTTCTTTTTGAACCCACAAATATAGGGAAATATCGAAACCTAGATAAATGGTCATCGGAGAAAGTTATCTTTGCTTTTTCATCCATCAGTATGAAGATGACAATTGTTTGCTTGTATGGACCCTATGGTCAGCCAAACGGCTGGATCCTGGATGCTAAAAATTAGTTCATAAGAGTAACTTGAGTCAAGGATGATGTAGAAAATTGAAGAAGAAATAAAGTGGAGAAAAAATAAAAATTTTTCTAGAGAGAGATATAGTGTGGAGAAAAAACATTTTTTTTTCTCGAGAGATATAGTGTCTCTTGTGTGTCGGTGTGGAGGGTGATGTTAAAGACCCAAATTTAAATGAAAAATTAAATTCTCAATCAAATTTAAATTTTACCCGTATACGATCTTAAAGTAATATTTGAATTATAATTTAATACACAGGACTAAACTGCTGATTTCGTTCTCGGCTTCTTCAAAGGAAATCAACAACAAACCCACTCAATGAAGCAGACGATCTTATAAACAACTATACCGTTAGTGTTCACAGATAAATATTTATTTAAACAAATCAAAATTACTTGCATATTGTTCCATATGCTAAGCGGGTAACAAACAAAAATAAACAAAAGGATTTTTACTTACAAAGCAATGTTGTCAGCAAGCAGACAACACAAACATCTTTCAACCTTTTCTTTACGACAAACAATATTGTTAAAGCATTTTTTTTTTTTACAATCAATTCAATTTCTTTTGTGTTTCTTCTTTCTTCAAATATTTCTTTTTCTTTCTTTGAAACTCTCTTTTTCACATCCTCTGAAGCTGAAAGAGTGAATTGTAAAACACAAATACTAACTAGGATCTTAAAATCTTATTTCATGAAGAATATCCTTCAAAACATTTTAAATCTTTAGCTTTGGAATTCTTTTAAATCTTATTTTAATAAAGAACGTGAATAGGGGCAGAATTCCCCGCATCGAATGACCCTGTCAAACAAATAGAAACGTTGATTCTCCGAATCAACAAACAAATAAATCAAATGGAATAATTTCCCTTCTAGGGAATAAAATTACTTCTTTTAGCTTTTGAATTCTACCGAAGCTAACAAATCTTTTCTTCCAATTTTCTCGCATATAAACAAATCTTAGCTACGGAATTTTACCGAAGCTAACAAATCTTTTCCTCCAAGTTTCTCACATATAAACAAATCTTAGCTACGGAATTCTACCGAAGCTAATAAATCTTCTCTTCTAAAATTTCACATATTTAAAACAAATCTTAACTACGGAATTCTACCGAAGCTGAACAAATCTTCTCTTCAAAGTTTTTCAAATATAAACAAATCTTAGCTACGGATTTCTACCGAAGCCAATTAAATTTTCTCACAATGCCCTTCGGTGCGAAAACTCACCCTCCCCTATTCCCATCCATAAATAAAATCAGTAATATAGCTATTAAAATCTAAATAAATATTAATTCTATAAACTTTAAAGGTAAATAATTCGATACTGTAATTCGAATTATTTAAGGTAACACTAATATACGTGGCAAACTAGAATAGTTCACAACGAAGCCAGAATAAACTCGTCTTTAACGTTCGAGGATAAAAATCTGACTGAAGATAAAATCTTCTGATACAAAGGAGTCGTCTTTAGCTTCCAAATTGCATGAAAAAGCGTGGCAACAAAATTACCGTCTGTCTCGCCAACAGGCGCTAACGACTCAAAACATCAATATAACATATCTCACCACCGAAGTCATTGAAAGATGTCTTCTCACACTTATATGTTAAATTTCTGTCAATAAAAATTTCCAAAATGAACATAGGCTATGTGGCGCCGTCGTCTGAAATCACTGGGAAAGGATAGAGACGCAGTTGTTATTCCTTTTCAAATTGGAAAAAGGTACATGAGACGCTGTTTAAAACGAAATATTCCTGATTATAGGAGTCTTATATATGTATTTATTTATTTAAAAAAATGTCGTGCTGGTAGCCAAGCGGTTAATAATATGGAAAACGGAATTAGTGAACAGAGTTTAAACTCCGATATATAATCTGCGTTCATTTCACACGATTATCCTTGGGAAAGGCATAAGTAAGAATAAATTATGTAAATGACATTAAAAATATCTTCATTAATTATGGAAATTAGCGCAGAATTTTGCCAAAATAGCAAAAAAATCAAAAGCAATACAGAAACAAGCGGCTTTTCCATTAATTGTTTTTAAGGAAATGTAAGAATGAAGTTGCATTTTAGGTCCTATATTTGTTTATGAATATGTGTGCTTTTGCAAATTTTATAAAATCAAAATGTTATCTGGAAGCAACAATTCTGTTAGAATCAACATTCCTGGATCAACTGAAGAATGTTATCAACTTCTAAAATTAATTTACGCAAAGTATGGTGAAGTCATGGGGTTGGTGGGGATCCTTATCTGTAGTAAAGGCAGACTGATTAGTAAGAAAAAAATCTCCGATATAAAAACCATATTGTGAGGATATAAATTCCAAGTTGGTATCTGTAGAGATGAAGAAAACCGAATAAATTTCAACAATGCGATATTTTCACATGTTTTTATATACATTATTATGCATGTAAAAGAAAAAAGATAGCAATTGTGTGTGTGTGTGTGTGTGTGTGTGTGTGTGTGTGTGTGTGTGTGTGTGTTCAGTCACTAAGGGGAAATATGTCCCTATGCTCGGGACAAAGTCTCGAGTTGGTGTTGCTTCTACCGCCTGCTAGAAGAAAAAGAGAAAAGAGAAATAAAACAGGAAGTGTCCGGTTTTTATAACTTTTTTAGACCCCACCTAACAGGTAACCCACACTCGCACGAGTAGACTAACTTTATGAAAGAGGAAGGCTTTCTTTAAACCTGCTTGTGCATAAGTCTTTCCAGTTACAGTATCGGAAGATGCTCTAATTAGCATGGGGGAATAGGCTGATAAAATTAGTATAAAAATGTTGAAAACAAAGATTTTCGGACTCATGCGAAAGAGAGCAGATCAGCAGCCCGGGACTGATGTGAAAGCAGCGATCAGAGGATCACTACAAGAGCCTCGGACTAGGTTATTACACGCGGCCAGAAGAAAATAATGGGATCAATCAAAGTCGGGCTTTTTGAAGGGAAGTAACTCATGTTAATGTGTAGTCTGCCGTCGGTGGAAATAGCGAAATTATGGTATTGACCTCGTGTGATATTTGTACATATTAGATACCCGATAAAGGCCGTTTACTTCTGTTTGTTTCAAATAGAATTTAAAGAAAATATTCATTCACGTGACCTTCTCGATTGATAGTTTTATTCATTCACAAAATTTGATGGATAGCCTCGAACTTTAAGTTAAAATGATTCTTTCGAACCATGTTCCTTTCATTATTAACCACCCTGGATTTATCCATTTTAACTATGAGCTTTAAGACTACCATAGAACGTGAATGCTATTATTCAATGAATGCAAGCATTCTTTTGAAATTCTCGAACCACCATTTTAAGTCTCTTTTTCACCTCCGGGTTCGGATATAATATACCAACTGCACCCCGCTACCATATATCCTGATAAAGGATAAAAATAGAGATAACTTTAGTGTTACCAAGAAATATCCTATTGGTCTCAAAAATCATTTTAAATCACATTTCAACCTTGACCTCACTAAACTTAAGATGCCCGCGGAAATAGAACATATGCCAATATACATCCACTCATTACAAAATCTGCTCCAAAACATAAACAACAATGAACCTACTGACGAGGAAGTTAAGAAAGCTATTAAAAAACTAAGGAATAATAAAACATCACTTGACATTGTGCCTGAACTTTTGAAAATAGCTTACTTCCTCCCCTATTCAATAAGAAGTTCCTCTATTTCATGAAAGGAGTCTAGGATGAGAAATACACCCCCAAAAGTGGGGTTTATTACTCATTAATGCATTATGGAAACAGAAAAGTAGTTATTACACATACAGAGATATCTCAATTGGATCCATTATGGTGAAAGTATTAATGAATATTATATTAACTAGGCTCTCATCGTTTTATGAAAGTCAACTCTTCACGATCCAGTTTGGTTTTCGTTCTGGTATGGGATGCAATGATGGTATATATGTCATCAAACAACTTCAGGAAATTGTTAAATTCTCTAATAGGGAGAATATACCTTCTTTTTCGGCCTCACCACAGCATATGACTACATCAATAGAGACCTCTTTTTCTTATCCATTAGAAATCGCCTTCCAAGTTCCGAATCCACTGAGTGCATCTAATAGAGGAACTGTATCAATCTATAAAATTTTACATGTCTGGCGAGAACCCCAATACGGAAACATTTAAAAAGACATCAGGAGTACAAGGAGGAGGAAATAAGAGTCACTGTCTATTTAATTTTTTCCGAGATTATACTCAAATACGCAAATTGACAAACACAGATGTGAAGTGATTGGCACTGATCATTTAAGTATTCTATATTATTCCAAAATGAAACGATAAATAGATGACGACGATCCTGCTTTCCTCCCGAGGCTAATGTACTAGTGATCAGATGAGAGTGGAGCTATGCTGATGACATAGATATTCATAGTTGGGATAAGAATGATCTTGAGCAGAAAATCAACATCCTCTATTAAGTGTTTCAAGAAATATGAAAAAAAAAAAACAGAAACTGAAATGGAAAAAGCAAATTGGACCTAGAATATGTTGCATCAGAGGTAGTTTTACCCAACAACGCAAATTGCTACGAAAGCAAAACATCAACCTGAAAACTAAAGTAATGTTCTTAAATAGATTCGTGAGATCAAAGCTTTAATATGGATGCCATGCATAGCATCAAACCTGTTCAGAAATATCTAAACTTTGAAATTTGTGGAATGGGGATAAAGAATCGCAAACAAAGAACTGTACCAAATAACAGAAACCACATGACTTTAGGACTACCAACAGCGCCAACAACAAAAATGGATAGTATATGTAACTTGAAGAGAAAATAATGATCAAGGCTCTCATATGGATGTCATGCATGGTCCCAAACTCATTCAGAAATTCTAAACTGTCAACTGTATACAACCGCTTTCTCAGATTAATGGTCAAATGGCTTTGAGGGAATGAAGCCTGAAGGATATGGCAAAGACTAACCCTCTTTGAATATTGTGGAATGGCAATACGGAATCACAAACAAAGAACTGTACCAAATAACAGTAACCACATCACTTGAAGATTACCAACAGCGGCAACAACTAAAATGGATAGCATATGTAACTCGAAGAGAAAATAATGACATAATCAAAATGTTGGCCATTCCACACTATTTAAAATCAAGGTTTAAGAAGGAAACTCCGCATCAATATTGGAAAGAGTGATAACAGCTGCCGGACTTGAGAAACCTATTTTCCTTGAAAGATTGTTTTAAGAGAAAGATTTTATAAATTTCAACCTTGTAGGGAAACGGCTAATATTATTACCAATAACTTTTTTTCAAGTGAAAGACTTTTGACTTCTGCTTATAGTATATATTTATACAGTTGAATTCAGGTCGTTTATACAGTTTTCAGCGAATAACTGTCCCCATAAAATCATGTCTACTTAAAAGAAAATCTCCAGTTTGCAGTATTCACGGATAATAAGTGTTTTGCCTTTTTGTTCATTTAGACGACACAAAATGCAGCTTGGAATGTAAGCAATATAATAATAATAATAATAATAATAATAATAATAATAATATTATATAATAATATAATGATGTAATTATTATAATATAATAATAATATTAATATATGTAATATTATATAATAATTATTATAATATAATAATAATATAATATATAATAATGTAATATATAATAATATAATGATGTAATTATTGTCATAATAATTATTATAGCATTATAATAATATATAATATTATGTAATAACATAATAATATAATTATTATCATAATAATTATAATAATATTATAATATATAATATTATATAATAATAATAATAATTTATTATTCTTTCTTGGTTCACAATCCTCACAAATACACAGGAATGATTGCTTTGTAAGATGAAAATAAAGAAGGTGAACATTTATTTGCAAAAAGTCATGAAGTAAGAATAAATATTATTGTTTATAAGCCGACGAAGTGGCGTACGCGATTTATTTTATAAGTAACTCTACTAAAAGTTGACTAAATCACTAAGCAGTCTCTTTAGCAACTCCATTGCTAACGTCAATGTGGCTTAAGCAAGTGAAGAAAAGAAAAGAAATATTAATGAAAGAGTTATTAAATCTGTTATTTAATACTTCATTCAAGAATTCTACCCATTCTACTAGTTACATTGAAATGTCATTTTTAGTGAATAGATACACGCATAAACACAATTAAGTAACCATTTAACAAACTTGAGTACTAATTCTTGCGCAAAAAATAAGCAGACCTAAAAAAGTGGAATTCGTATATACGATTCATTGCTGAAGATTCTGGAAAAATGGTCGGTTCCTTGTATCGCTTCAGAAATTACTTGACTTCTCCTGCTATACTCTATCTTTACATGAGCCAGATCAGACCAAAAATAGAGTCCTGCTACCATGTCTGGGCTGGGGCTGCCCTGTCCCCCACTTTCCAGTCTTGATAGATTTCAAATGCGTCTACGTATACTTGTGGGTTATTAACTATATTCCACTAGAGATAAAACGTTGCAAGCTTCTCGCTACTCTATCACTATTTACATGATAAATGTTCTGACGAGATACAGTCATCAGTTCCAACAGTTCAGACCATCACGTCTAAATCCTGACATGCCACATATAATATGACAAATCATCAGTCATTCCTTTCGTATTCCATCGGTAAGAAGGAAGTTCCATTCTTACCGTTTTTTCCCAAGAACCGGTAGAACTTCTCTGATCACTATAACCTTAATCTATTCGAGTCTAGGATCAACGGTTATTCTTTCTACATATCCTCATAATCTGCACTTCTTATCCTTTCATCTTATGTTGAAACAACAAACTCAGTAATACTCTACCTTGAGTGGTTCTTGGGCCTTGTATTGGATGAAAAATTAGTACATATATATATATATATAATATATATATATATATATATATATATATATATATATATATATATATATATATATGCATTAATCAATTCACCCCAAGCAAGGTGATAATGCCACTAAGACGCAAGGGGGCTACCGGGAGTGAAAGAGAATGGGAAACGTTTAGAAGGAAGCGTAAACCCAATCCTAAACAGGAAACAAAGAATAAATATCTAATCTAGTTCAAAAGACTGTGGAGGAGTATGAACCGGGCGATAGGTAAACGTATCTATTCCTATTGTAGAATAAGATAACTAATAAATAGTAAATAAGGTTCAGAGTTCAAGCGGAGACGTCAGAAGTATACAGAATCGAAGTAGACTTTAGAAGGAACCAGACAACCAATCCTAGACTGGAAACAAAGGATAAACCTCTAGTACCGCGCACTCGCGTGTGCGTATGTTTCTGTGTGTGTGTGTGTGTGTGTGTGTGTGTGTGTGTGTGTGTGTGTGTGTGTGTGTGTGTGTGTGTGTGAAAGGGAGGAGAGAGAGTCATTTATTTGATGCATTTTTTTAAAAAAATGCTTTTTCCTGTGGTGAAAGGCACTTTATTTAATGCGAATTAAATGAATTATCTTTCACCACGGGAGAAGGCATTTTAAAATGTGCATAAAATCTTTAAAATGCGTATAAAATAATTATAAAACATAGAAAATATTTCTGTTGTTGTCAAGCCTCTGAAACTATTCTGCACATGACGTTCCTTATACGCAGTGACTGTGCTAGGGACTCATGCACCCACGCCCCAATTTATGATACCGGGACGCCACTGACAATTCTCATAAAGTAGTATTCATATAAAAGGCAGATTTTATTGAAACTTAGTTATGTGCAATAATCATCACTATAATATTATATAAGAAATAATATTGTGAATCATTTCCAACATGTGGAAAATAAAAATAAACATTACCGATGGAGGAAAATAAAAAGGAAAACATTGCTATGTATGCTTTTCTTCTTGGTCACCTGCAAGAAACTTTCTGTGACTAGCGAAATAACTGAACTTGTCATGGCCACCCTCCAATGTCAGGAGGTGCATTACGACTTTTATAAGAAAACAGTACAAATACAGGAAAAGATGGCGTATTATTATAATTGATGATGGGAAATTTAACGTAGGTAGAAAAAAAAAGTAAATGTAAAATAAAAGTAGTTGAGGTCCCCAGAACCCTCCTAAAGCCTTCTCTTTCGCACCCTACCACAGGCTTTTCTCACCCAGTCGGGGGCTTTGGGGATAGTTAGCGCCAGCCTGGCTCATACAGTAACTGTTTAATTAAATATGAAATGTAATGTTGGCAAAAAGAAAAAAAGTATATAGCAAACAAACTCTTGCCGACGATACTGACAACATTTAATTTCTGATAACGTGAAAGTTTTCTCTTATCCTACGTGCCGTGTATCTTCAGGACATTGGTGATCATGGTTCTCCACAATTTCCTGTCTTTTGTAGCTCTTAATAAATTTTTTCTTTTTGTTATTTCTCCTAAACACTGTCCCGCCATCCATTTACTCAAGCTCGCTAAGTAGGTTATGCGTTGTTTTCCTCGGTTTCTCTTGCCTTCAATCTGTCCTTTGAGTATCTAATTTTCCAAGCCCACTTTCCACATTATGTGTCCTAGAGATTTGGACAATTTATTCACGATTTTGAGCCGGATGTACAACAACTCTATTTTGTAAAAAATTGTAAAATTATATAATTAAATAGATAGACTTTGTCGGTTGAATTTAATACGCCTTGTTTAAATGAATTTTTGTTGTCTAACACGCAAGCACACATACACTATAACAAAAAAACCTTGCACCAATGAAAAGTGCACATAAAAAGAAAAATTGAGAAATATAAACAGTCAATTGCTGATGCCCTCTGACGAGTAGACGGCGTCATTCCCGGAGGGTCCGTCTACGAACCGCTGGAGTCTGGATGCTGAAGGTAACATCAATCAACTCCGTGAGAAACCTTTTACTTGTATTAATTTTCTCCCCCTTCTTTCTCCCTCTGTCTCTGTCTCTGTCTCTGTCTCTGTCTCTCTCTCTCTCTCTCTCTCTCTCTATATATATATATATATATATATATATATATTTTAGAATTGGACATAGTCCGACAATTTATTTAAAGACATTTATATTATGTTTAACGTTCTTTTTATAGATACAAGTATTTAAGCAAATGCTCTGTTTTTATAATAAACAGTATTAAATAACATTTACCGGCCTGAATGTCCGAGAAATTTTCATAGAAAATTTTCGCTCTCCGAAAGTTTAACCAGACGCTCATTGCTAACCAGACGCTCATCTGTGGCCGAACGGTTAAGGCACATCACGATAAATGATGGTTCCGTATAGGATACATGTTCGATTCCTGTCGGAGAGCGAAAATTTCTCGGACATTCAGGCCGGTAAATGTTATTTAATACTGTTTATTATAAAAACAGAGCATTTGCTTAAATACTTGTATCTATAAAAAGAACGTTAAACATAATATAAATGTCTTTAAATATATATATATATATATATATATATATATATATATATATATATATATATATATATACGTGTGTGTGTATATATATATATATATATATATATATATATATATATATATATATGTATATATACACACACACACTAGGTGTATCAAAAATACTTTTACAAACTTTAGGGCGGGTTCCACAACAAAACAAGGACAAAAGTCCATATAAACATATGTCTGCAAATCCTTCGTTTTTAGTTATTAAGTTTAAAGAAAGTTTACGGTAGATAGTGCTATGTTGCCATGTAGGCTTAGTTACATTTGTTATTCGTGTACATTTGTAGCTAGTCTGTCTTCAACGTTTAGCGTGTGTAGTAGTAAGTTAACTGAGAAGTGTTCCGTTTAACAATGGCAGGATATTCATATCGCGAGCAGGCAGATATGATTTTTACATACGGTCGCGCAAATGGTAATGGACGCGAGGCTGCACGACTGTATCAGATTGCGTTTCCAGACCGAAGGCAGCCAAGTCATCCAACCTTTGCTGGTGTTTATCAACGCGTTGCTGAGACAGGATCTGTAACACCACAAACTATGGATCGAGGAAGACCAAGATCCGCTCGTACGCCTGACCACGAAGAAAACATTCTACAGGCTGTCGGAGACGATCTAGTGGCCCTAGTATGTCGTACATCTCATAGTACAACATGGAAGATATTTCAAGAGCAGCTCCTGTGTCCATATAATTTGCATCGTGTGCAGAGTCTTTCGCCCTTTGATCTCTCACCATGGGATAACATTCGCCGATGATTTATTGCACAAACTACCGATCTGTTGTTTGTCTCTTCAGTCTTGTTTATGGATGAGGCAATATTTGGAAAAGATGGAATAACAAATTTACACAACCAACATTTGTGTACAATACAGGCTAGACACCAGTATCAGTTTACGATTAATGTGTAAGCTGGAATTGTAGGTGACTCTCTGGTTCTCCAGGAACGTCTTACAGGAGCTGTCTACAAGGACTTTATTTCGAACACGATTCCTGAACAGCTAGAGCACGCACCCTTGCTAATACGAAGACGCATATGGTTCATGCATGATGGTGCTCCAGTACGTTTTAGTCACATTGTTCACGCTGACATCTACCATGAAAGATGGATAGATAGGGGAGGACCGGTTCATGGCCTGTACACCCATCACCCCGAAGTCAATCCTTTGGACTTTATCTGTGGAGCCACGTAAAACAATTGGTTTATGCAGCAGACATTAATAATGCAGATGCTCTTCATCAACGTGTCATGGGGTCTGAGAAACCATTCGACAGCGCGTGGGATTATTTGAAAGGGCTCGCCATTAAGTGATTCGACGAGTGCATGCCTGTGTAGAAGCAAACGGAGGATATTTTATACATTTGTTATGATTTGCTGTATTGAGGCATAGCAATGGCCTTTTGGACATATGCTTAGAT
>OZ038480.1:49028255-49043255 GCA_964036315.1 Acanthosepion esculentum
TCAGATGCAATTTTGAAAAAAAAAAGTCAAAATACTTAATAGCGAACATCTTTAAAAGATTTTCAGTTGCAAAAGATATTTGTTGGAAATGTAATCTTAAGCTGTTTTGAGTTTAAAGATTTTTAGATAAAGTAGTATTCATAATTAATTTAGACTTCTTTTTTCTTCATCTTTTTCTTATTTTTATCACAACACTCGCTGACGACATCTATATACAAAAATATCAGTTAATTAATATCTCTTTTGGTGTACAGTAAAAAAGGACAGTTAGTGAGAAATTAAAATAGAAAATATTGTTTATTTACAATGATCAATACGAAAAGAAGAAGAGTGTAGAGGCTTGTTTAAAATATTCTTTTGGGTGCCTAAACGTATTAAAGTAGGTAGACAAAATGTTCATAAGAAAATATGTAATTACTATAGTAGTAGAAGTTATACAATTCCTTGGTTGAGAATGTAAAATGACGGCAAAGTTCATGAGTTTTCAATTCTTGCCTCGTTGTTTGGAAGACTGATAGGTCATCACGAGAGAAGCGTCTGTTGTTGAATGGAAAGAGTTACCGAATAAATGTCTTTTGTAATAAAAATTTAGAGGTTGGCATAACTTTGTAGAATTATAGTTGCTGTGAGTGAGTTGTCTTGTGTCATCAAGGAAAACTTTATCCGATTGTGAATTAGTCTCAAATGAACAAGTTCAAATTATCTGTTTTGTGTGATGTCTCGGAATTGTTTCCTGCTCATGTGGTATTTGGCAATCCAGCTTCCTCCTTTCACAGCTCACTGCTGAGAGTTAACTTGATTTACTGACTTCGTCTCTTGTGACTAACTTCACAGAGTTGTATCATGAAGGATAATACGTTTCTTGTACATTAGTGCCGACCGACTCACTAAGCTACTTTTCGCAGGTTTCAAATTTTGTCCTTCTAATTAGTTGAAAACAATTTTGAGAAGGAGTTCTTTTAGTAAGTATTTTTCCATTACATTCATTTTTTATTACCCTGCATCAGACCCAGTGTCGCCATAATCAGGATCAGAAGGAACAGTTCCAAACACTTCCCATCCGAACACCCCATTTGTTGGAAATGTCTTCGCTCTAGATTGTGGACAGGTGCAGAGAGTCGTTTTTTGTTGTTGTTTTTTTTTATATTAAAATTTTAATACATACTTTTCTACGGTTAAGGTAAACAATATGAAATCGAAATAAGAAATTAGAACCTGAGATCTGAATTCGCATTTCATAACTCGTTTTACATGGACGACATTCTAACCAATTTGGTCAGAGGATCTTATAGCCAGGCATTGTTCTTTAATGTCTCAGTCACTAGTTCTCATTTTTATTCTGATTTTATGCTGGTTACTTAAGAAGGTCGACTTAAAAGGTTCTGATGAAAATGAAAAAGGAAGAGTAGTAAAAAAAAAATAATAGTGAAAATCTCAGAATCTCTAAGCAAATTAAGGCTATTAATACTACTACTTCTTAGGTGTAAACAAACAATATAACGGAGCAAAACTTGGAAAGAAGTTAAAGGATATTAGCGAAATTATTATGAAGTTTCAACTGTGTTGATAGTTTTACGTGGAAGAAGGCCACTAGCTTTTGTGCGCTGGTAGTACGCCCACTGAGTTTGAGAAATAGGCCTTGTTGAGTTGAGATTATCGCATATTTGTAGTTTCTTGGCAAAAATAGAAAAAATAAATAAATAAAACAAGTTACAATGATATATCATAAATAAAAAAAATAATCATTTAACATATATTTTTTGCTTTTCAGAATCTAAATAGTTCCATAAAGAGAAATGTCGTCTTTAAATGCATTCGGTAATATTGCTTTCTTTTGTGCGTCAGGAAGAAAATATTTTGTATGAATTCGACTTGTAAGATAAAAGTTACAGAAATCAATTACTTTCGAATTAGGTCGAGTTTTTAGTTTGATTTGGAAGAAGTAAAGGCAAGCCGTGTATGGATAAAATTCTAATTTACAAAAATTTTTTCTTACTGTTAGCTGTCATCTAAATCAGTTGATATTGATATTGGGTGGTGTTAGGTTTTTCCTTGCCATGGTGACAAGGGGAGTATTTCTAAACACGAACGACTCCTGACTTTCTATACTTTGGGTCAATCTATGTGGTTAAGAATTTAAGTGACTTTTTAAAATATCTGCCCCCATATAAGTGGATTAGGTAGATGTGTTTCTTTAATTTTTGTTGTTGAAAAACAATTGTACTTTTTAATGCTTAGTCGATTATGTCGAATTGGTAATTATTTCTCTGGCGGGTTTTTGTTGGTTGTTAACACGAGGGACTAAGGTATGTAGATCGTCAGAACACATGCCGTGGATATAGCGATAGAGCAGCGAGACTTTTATCTACTTATCTATTTATATTTCTCGAGCTGTCATGGTTTGCTGTTATCACTTTCATTTCCTTAGGTATCTCCCATTGTTTTATATATATCTACCTATCTACACATATGTACACACAGTAATTACATTTAGCCCAAATTGTTTTATTTTTTATATCCACGGCCTGGATTGATTATAGGAAGCACTTAATATGTTTCAATAAATAAGCGCATAAAAAAAAACCCAGAAGGGACGAAGGAATGAATAATATAACGTGTGTCCACTTTCTTGTCAGCAAAAGAATGACTTTCTCAGAGGTCTACATTAATTTTAAGTGCAACAGAGGAAATAACAACTTTGGCAATCATAAAAGAAGATTAGTTTTTTTTTTAATTACATTTTGGCGGGTGAAAGCAGAAATTTAATTCAATAAAACACGCATGAATACTCTCTTCACTCACACACACTTGCATCTCTCTCTCTCTCTCTCTTTCTTTCTTTCTTTCTCTCTCTCTCTCTCTCTCTATATATATATATATATATATATATATATATATACACGTGTGAGTGTGTGGTCAGAGACGGGTAGAATAAAATGGAATAAGAGATCCAGAGAGAGAGAGAGAGAGAGAGAGAGAGAGAGAGAGAGAGAGAGAGAGAGAGAGAGGGGGGAGGCGGAGGAGGCGGATTAACGAGAGTCAGCGACGCCAATGATGACATCAACATTAACGACGATGAAGTCTTACCGGAAGCGGAAGCTGAAACTGAAACTATCATATGTAACGTCTTGCTTCAGGCTATATGAATGTTGTCGACAACTTCTGTCAAGTTAGTGTCACAGCCTAAGCAATAAGTGTTTGATTCTGTCTAAATTTTCTTCTTTTATATTTTCATGGATAACACATTAAAAAAGAAAGAAAAGTCAGTTTCTCATGCAACTTGAACAACATTGAGTTTAGAAAAAAATTATAGAAAATGTGTTACCATCAAATGTTAGGATGGGAATTAAACGAGACCAAATATCCAGCGTCAAACAATTTAACCAACAATTTAATACTTAGTAAATTTAATAAATAAGTTTAATATTATAATAGTTAAATATTTAATATCAGTTTAATATCACTTTAATAGCAGTTTAATATGAATTTAATATTTAAAAATTTAAAAGCAATGTCAATCCCAAATGTCTGTCTTCTTGAACTTTGTTCCTTTCCTTTTCCTCACTTCTCTTCACTTCAAGTTTTCTCCTTCTCTTTCATTACCTGTAACTCCCTGCGTCCTAGTGGCATTATCACGTTGCCTGGAGTAGAATGATTAAAAAGTATCAGTTTAATATTTAATATCCGTTAAATATTTTAATATCAGTTTAATATATTAATATGAGTTTAATATTGTTTTTAGAGATTTTTTATCTCGGTTCACTGAATTTATTGTTATTTATTTTTTTCAATAAGTTAAATAAGAAATCATTTATTGAACAAAGTAACTAATAATAAAAAAACAAAAGTCATTGAAACAAAGCAAGTTCAGTCGACCATTGATGACAATTCCAGAACAACGTAACTATAAACAATTTTTTCTATCCTCTGCCAGCCGCAATGATGGAGAAAGCATTACCTCGAAGGAGTTTATTAGTTTAATATCAGAATAATATTAATATTTTAATACCAGTTTACCATCATTTTAATATTTTAATATTAGTATAATATCAGTTTAATATTGAATATAAGTTTCATATTTTAGTATGTGTTTAATATCTAATATCAGTTTAGTATCATTTTAATACATTATCCATACAATAAATCAATATTTGCATATGTGTAGATATTATTGAGGGCTAACTTTATGGAACTGGATAAACACCATTATGAGGAAGAAAACCTTGACGTTTACTGAGTTTAGCTTAGCATAGAACAAAGTTTAATCGGAAGGAGTAGAAAGAATGTCTTACATTAGTCTTTCAATTAGCTAGTACCATCCTTGAAAATCTGCATTCGAAATCATAGATTGTATGTGATATCTATGGGAAATGTATAACTAATTCAGTGACGAGGAATAAACTTGCTTTAGTCTTTCATAAGGACGTGTGTAACATCTGGCGAATATCACTCATTAAAATCGTATTAATCCGTGATAATAACTCGTTAACCAGTACACAACGAAGATACAATAAAAGTAAGAGAACGTATATGGTACACTTCTAAAACCCTCGATGGCTAGAGAGTGGCGACTAATATCTCTTCCGATCTTGTACAAACTACCCAATGGAGTAAAGACTGGCTGGTCATATTCAATGCCTCGAAGACCAAGCTAGTTATGTTTCATCATCGCCGATCTGACCTCGAACTATCACCAATCAAGATGAACGGAGTTCCTACCAGGAAAAAGAAACTGTTAGCATAGAATTTACGGTTACTTCCAGCCAACTCAATTGTAAATTGATGAGATCTCTATGTCAGTCTAGTACGGCGCTTAAATTCAAAGAGACTTGGCACCGTAGTGAAGAGTTCCTCCGAACAATTACCATAGAAGTCTTTATAGAAAAGGCAAAGGGAGGCAACCTTACGGCCGTGGGAAAGTGAGTGAAACTGAAACGCCAGATTAGGACCAATAATATTGTTGATTCTTCTTTGGATTTTATCAAGGAGCTCTAGATAAATAGCAGGAGCACCGGGCTATATGTGGCAGCAATATTCTAAGCACGGACGAATGGTAGACGTATAGATATATATGATAGATTATGGAAAGAAAAATTGTCTAGCACGACACAGTGAACCAATTTTCTTAGCAGCAAACCTAGCAATGGATTCAATATAGTCTTTCAATTTCATGTCAGCCGAGAATGTTAGCCCAAGTAGGTGCAACGAGTCATTCTCCTGGAGGTCAATATCAGCCAGAATTTACTGTGCCTTTAACATGTGATAAAGGTAAAGAAGTTATTGAGTTGATTTTGACACATTTTACCATATCTGCAGCTTTGCAGCAAGATTTGTTGTCATTTTTCTGTCTCATCGCACGAAGAACCAAGTCGGCATGAACAAAGCATAACGGTTTCCTTTCTTTCATTAGAGAATTGTTTGATCTCGTTGTTCACTGTTGAACGTGGATTTCCCCATTATTGTGCTATTCGACGCTGGCCCATTTCACCTTCGAATGGACCAAGGTTGATTTCCACCTTGAAAGAGATTGCGTGTTTATTGCTTTTGCGGTTTTATAGCAAACTAGCAATTATATCTTTTCCTTTGACCCGATACGCTACATTTCTATGTATGAAAGATTTGCATCTGTCGTAAAATGAGTTCAACAAAATCGTTGTAATTAATGCAATTCGATTGGTTCAAAACATTTTGGCATTCATTTTAGATAGGACATGTTATTATCATTTATAATCTTTTATAGATTTTTCGAAATGTAAAATTACAAATATCATGATTGCTTAGTACCTTTTATACATAACCTACGCTTCTTTACCCCAAAGCTTTAATCTAAATACTATGACGGCTACTACTTTCATGTTTGACAATAACTTTATTCGAATAACTAAGCAATTAAATTATACGAGCCATCAACAAAACGATCTGTTAGAGATAAAGATCTCAAAAGACCAGATTGAAAAGGTATAACAAAATAAGGTTATTATTGAAAATTGATTTTTAAAACTGAATATACAAATTATCTTCGTTAATCAAAATCTGTTAAGTTGGATAAGATATAAGACACACGTTGGTAAATATAAATATCTAGCAGGGACTACCCGGCGTTGCCCGGGTGTCAAATACGTTGAACATACTCAGCAATTCCATTTCTTTACCCTGTTACCACCCCACAGGACGTGGAGCAGAGGTTGGCTTTTAGGAGGCAAAAGGGTTCTTGCAAAATCATCAGTTCGACACACTGTGAAGAAAGACATCTGAGTTGTTGATCGTGGATTTACAATTCTATCCGCGGCATTACTTTGACTAAAGTATATCCTCTATCCATTTTCGAGATGGACTGACAGTTGAATAACCGGGGGATGATGTGCATGTATGTGGAAGTTAAGTATTCTCCAAATGGCTTCATTGATTGATATACATCAGCCAGTTTCATATTTCTTAAGTTCATTGTGATTATTCCTTTCAGTTGTGGGGATAGCTTGGCCACTTCCTTTATAATAGATTTCACACCGTTACAATATTCGACATTGATATGGGCATTAAAAATCTACAAAGGAGACTATTGTATGGTACAATCCAACGGTTGTCCATTGTAATGTAGGGTAGTTGTTGTCTCAAAGCCTCCAGTCTCAGTAGATCATCTGCAATATTGTGGGTAGCCACCACTATCAGACTGAGCTGATTAATATATATATATATATATATATATATATATATATATATATATATATATATGTATATATATATATATATATTTTATTTTAATAACTGCCTTGCAGCATTTTCCATCCTCCATGCATGCTGAACGTCTGTTTATATTTCCACACGACCCATGAATTATGCGATGTGTAATGATATCATGTAAAACTGGATCGACTACAGGGTCTGGAATTTCTGCATTGATAACAGAGCCAATGTCAAAGGCTCTTAACTTATCTCCAAGCCAAACCAAACAATGAGCATATGGCAATCCCCTTTTTTTGGCCACTCAACAGTGTACACGTAAGCTAGTACCGCTCCAAAGATGATACAGCCTTTGGTTATCTATTGGATAAGGATACATAGTTTCTGATGAAAACCTCTTGCTATAAGGTCATGACGATCATGTGGTACTTGATTTTGAAGGAGTTCATGGATAATATCAAGCCATTTTGGATTGAAGGTAAAATTTATAAATAAATTTTCAGTTTCATGCTTTCTAACATGCACTATCGCATCTTGGGTGCGTTCATGCATATATCAAGGTCCTCCAGTAAACGTTTCTGGTAGGATTTTCAGTTGTCCGACATTTTCTACATTGCTATCATTAGTTAGGGACCCTCTCAAATGAATGTAGTTGGCTCTGAGGTCCTTTTGATGATTCTTAATATATAGAAGCCTCTCATGCTCTATTTTGGTATACGTATCGATTATGTACTGATGGAATAAATTCTTACATTTACTTAGCATGATTTAACTCCTTTCACGCATCATTAACCTGTATGAATAGAAATCATTAACAGATACCTTTTTTCCCCCTAACAATTGTTTTGTTTGAGAACTTGTTCGCCAAACTTTGAAATTATATCCTTCTTGACCTTCCTAGTGAATTATTGGATACTGCAAGGCATCATATGCCTAAGTTATTTCCAATATGCATTGAAGTTGATTGCTTCGTAGATATAAAATGATGTCACGATGATGGAACTCTTGCCCAACCATTACAATGGCAACCTCCGGTGTTTGTGGAATATTATAGCACCGTTCATGCTATCCTCTTGGACTTCTGTCAGCATGGATAACCACTTTAAATTCTTCACCTCGACCATGATCTATATCTATCTTGTACTCTCTGGCATATTTATTTTCTCGGTGAAGCATATTTTGGAGGTTAAGAACAATACTTAACTCTGTATTTCTAATATTGTTACATCTGATTGATGTTTGTTGCTATTCATGACCAAGAAAATAAATTTGGAAAAAACTTAGACGTTTCACCTTCAATGGGTAGCAAGGAACCCATTCTATGACAAACCTGTCCACAAACCTTAAATCTAGGCATATAGCAAGCCTCGTGTATTTTCTCCGCCCCAAAGTTGGACATTGTGAAACAATGGTTGTAAATTCGAATGTTGTGCAAAAAATGTATCGAATCAGGCGAAGTGTTATCTATAAAAAAACTTTTAATGGTCCCGGGGGTGTCCCTAAATCTAACAGAAGAACTTTCCCACCAGAACAACACATACCATCACATTCTCTCACTCATTTTTGACTCCGCATTTGGTACATGTTTTTCCGTTGCTCATAGTACCTATTTGCAATTCTACATGAAGTTGATAATCACGCTGACAGTCATAATTGAGTCCTTCATTTAACCAGAATCTTGACTGAGGTAAAACGGTTTTCGATGCACAAACCTGAATTGCTGCAAATATATAATTTCTGTTTATTTCTACAGCATTTGCTCCGTGCTTGGCAACTTTTTCTGTCTCAATTTCTTCAGCTGTTTCTATGGCCCGTCGATGACGTGCCCTGACACGTTCTGTATCCCACAGTTCCCGTGACTGTTCAGCTGTCTCCATGGCTCGTTAGTGACGTGACCTGATGCGGTCGACATCCCGCTGTTCCCGTGAAAGTGCGAGAAACCTTTCTTGATTTTGTTCATTTTTTTCGTTTTGAAATTTTCTTTTTTGTCCAGTTTGCTTGTGATTATAACTGCCAAATGAAGACTTTTTGTGAGGTATAGTGATAATTTGTAACTCAAGGATATTTAACATTTTTGGCAATTTACTGTTTTTGGTAATTTCCTGAAAGAGAATAATGTATGGAAAAATTATAGCAATAAAAAAATTGAAAGATTAAAGAAATCGAAACACGTGTGAGAAGGTTTTACAAAATCTTTGACGTGTAACAATAATCGTTATGTTGATGTTATCGCTTTGAAGCTCGGAAATAAATTTGCATTTTTTAAATATAATTTTTTTCTGGTGTCGATAAAAATCAAATAAATAAACAAAAACAAAGTTTATTTTATTCACTTTTTATTTATGATCTCATTTATGTGTGTCCCCAAAATCGGTTTTCCACATTGTAAGTACCTCCACGAATTCAGTATACGTAAGGTTTAAAATGAATTTAAAAAAATGTAAAATCTTTCCTGAAGTTTTCAATTTAGCTTTAAATGAAAGCTAAAGGATTAAATTTACTATATCCGGTAAACAAAATACTTTGGTGTATTTCAGATTGAAATTATATGGATTGGAATAGAGTTCCATTATTTTCAGTAAAATCGATCACGTCAGCTATTTTTAAGACATTTGTAAACAAAACTTAATTTTCCGTTTTAAAAATCTCGCAAAAATAAGATATATATTTCTGAAACGTTATTTGAGGAAATCTAGCAAATTTAAAGTTAATTTAATCTAATTTGAAACAAATATTACTTACTTATAGCATAAAATGTGGCATACAATCATTTCCTAACCACGGAGTCTTGTTTTTCTGGCGTGTTAATAATTATCTATGATGGAGCAGACGACAATCTTCATTAGGTTTTTTCTCGTAAGGGCAGACAACCCTTAAAACACGTGATCTTTTATTAATAGATTTATCGGTTTGTATATCAATATTTAAAAAATTCTGCATCGATATACATATATAAAAGCATAAATCGAAATTCTTTTAAAAATTGTCGGAGTCTTCAGATTGTAATAAGCTTTAAAATATATTATTAGGAAATATAGTTTTACTTAACAATATTCACTAAAAATTATTTCATCGAAATTTAACTTTAAAACATTTAAAAACTTTATAAATTATTCAATTTTAAATTGTAAAAAAATGAAAACAAATCTTTCAAAAATTCATTTTTCATCGAATTTTTTTTTCTTCAGACAGTAATGTCTTTAATATATATTATTCATGAAAGCAATTAAAAGCTTCTCTAATTAAATAATGTCTTAGTTTTATTGCTTTTTTATTCTCTGATTCAGATTTTCGATAAGACTGGGTCTGATTTTGCAAAAATAAAAATATCGGGGATTTAAATTCTTCAAAAAATTCAGCTTTTAACTAATATAGTCACAACAAACTATCCTGATGAATTTCTGAAGATTTCATAAAATTAAATAAGAGGGAGAAACACATGTAAAAAATACTTTTACCAAGATTTTCTAATAAAAAAACTTAAAAAATAATTTAATTCATTTGTGTATAGATCCTGAAAATTTCAAAAAGATCCAACAATTATTTGATTTTTGCAAGAATTTCCAAATTAATGTGCTTTTCACCGCAAAAAATAGGCGAAAATTTGCTATGTTAAAAGTTAGTACAACCACTGACGCAAGAAAAACAAATTTTTTATCACAATTTCGAATGTTCTAAAAAGGAGTAAAATTAAAAAAATAATTTAAAATACTTTGCTCCTTCCTCTTAATAATAACATAACGATTTTGACGATAAAACTATATTTTCATTACATTTGGAGAATGTTTTAATCACTGTATGCTGGTTTTTAGCGTTTTCGTTGAGGTAGAAGACACGTTATTTTTTTTAAATTTAGTTTTGAATTAAAAATATCCACAAACTTATGTCATATTTTTTTGTACGATAAGAAAATGTAACAGATGCAAGTTTGAGAAGAATTTAGTTATGAATAAAAATAAAAAAAATCAACAAACTTATGTTTGTTTATATTTTTTAGTCAGATAAGAAAATAAAGAGAAAGTAAAAGTGTTGTTAGCTATGAAGTTAATTGTTTGTTCCGGAAGCTCGGAAATAAATTTACATTTTTTAAATATAATTTTTTCTGGTGTCGATAAAAATTCTATAAATAAACATATTTTATTCACATTTTATTAATGAACTCATTTATGCGTGTCCACCCTTCAATAATTAATGCACTGTTCACTGGTTAGACAGAATAAAATCGGCTTT
Organism: Acanthosepion esculentum; assembly: GCA_964036315.1. NCBI lineage: Eukaryota > Metazoa > Mollusca > Cephalopoda > Sepiida > Sepiidae > Acanthosepion > Acanthosepion esculentum. The sequence goes on from OZ038480.1 coordinate 49,039,167, forward strand.
CCATTTTATATTATAGATAAAACGGCATTTATTTGATGTGCTAATTTTAATTAGATTTTGGCGTTTTTGAGCGGACGCAAATACACAAACTTTGAGTAATAACTTTATTAACTATACTCTTCTAATACCGGATTGGCCTTAATTCTTCTTGGCATGAATTCTACGATGTTTTGGAAGAATTCTTTCCAAATTTGGGTCCACGCTGTTATGGTATCACGCAGCTCTAGAATGATTGGCTGCACATCAAAATTCGAATGTTATTTTCAACCACATACCAAATGTGCTTATGGGATTGAGATCCGGTGATTGTGAAGGTTACTTTAACACAGAAAACACATTGCTGTGTTCCATGAAAACAATCTGCCAATATTTTTGATTTGTGAGATGGTGAGTTCTTCCACTGGAAGTGGGCAGCAAAGGATGGGTGCACCATAGTTGTAAACTGAGGCATGCAATCAGCCAAAATACTTAGGTAAGCTGTGGCATTTAAGCAATCTTTTATTGATACCAATATATGCCAAGTAAATATTCCCTCCGCCATTACCACCCTGAACTGTTGATACGAGGTAGGATGGATCCATACTTTCATGTTTGCACCAAATTTTGGTTCTATCATCCACAGCAGAATTCGAGACTCGTCAGACCAGGCAATGTTTTTCTAATCTTTTGTTGTTCAATTTTTGTGATCCCTGATGAATTGTGACCTCAGTTTCTTATTCTTATCTAACAGGAGTGGCACTAGGTGCATTCCTCTGCTGCTGTCGTCCAACTTCCTCTAGGTTTGACACATTCTGTGTTCAGAGATGCTTTTCTGTATATCCTCCTTTGGTAAAGATTGGTCTATTTATTAAAATACTGCAAAATGTTAAACATTGCATTGTGACTAGCTTTTCACCTTCATGCATACAGAAAGGAGTGAAATGCAAAAGAGATTATAATCAGTTTCATGACTATTTCCTTCTTTTCAGATTATTTTTGTTGTTTCCCCAACATTTTTTTCTTTTAAATCAAAACATAGTTCTGTTTACATTTTACAATTGTTAAACAAACCGATGGCTCCAAAGGATTATGGATTCAAGTTAGCATCTCCTTGAAAGCTAAATCTTCATTTCCAATCAGTGCTGTTTGCTTAACTTTGAACATTGTGATAACAAACAACAACAAAAGAGAAACAAAATAAAATTAAACGAGGAACTAGTAAAAGAATATATATAAATAATAATAATAATAATAATAATAATAATAATAATAATAATAATAATAACAAGAAATTAATAAAATAAAAATTTTATTTGAAACTTTAACAAAAAAAAATTATTACCACTGGTTAAACATTCACACGTCACCAGCTGAAAAGTAACAGACTTTCTAGAAAACCCGTGTCTAATGAACCAATAAAATATTTATTGAATTCAACAGAATGAAATGAAATGCAAAAGACAAGAGATTATAATCAGTTTCCTGACTCTTTCCTCTTTTCAGCTTATTTTTTATCCTTTCTTGAAGTTTTCGAGAAAATAATCTGAATGAAGCGACTTTAACACAGAAAACCCATTGTTGCGTTCCATGAATCATTCAGTCATTGCTTTTGAATTATGAGACGGCGTGTTCTTCCACTGGAAGTGGCCAACAAAGGATTAGTGCACCATAATCATAAATTGAGGTACATGGTCAGCCACAATAATGAGAAAGGCTGTGGCATTTAAAGAATCTGTTATTGGTACCAATAGTCAAGAAATACCATTACACCACCAGCAGCCTGAACCGTTGATACAAGTCAGAAGGGATCCATATTTTCATGCTGGCTATGCTATATATATTCTGGCCTTACTCTCCCAATGTCACATGAGAAATCGTAACTAATTAGAACATGAAATATTGTCCAATTTTTTTGATCCTTAGCGAATTGTAACTTCAGTTTCTTGTTCTTATCTGACACGAGTGACTCCCGGCATAGTCTTCTTATGTTGTAGTCCGTCGGCTTCAAGGTTCTGACGTGTTGTGCATTTAGAGATATACTTCGGCATGCCTCTATTGTAAAGAGAGGTTATTTAAGTTACTGTTGTCTTTCTATCGTCTTAAACGAGTCTGGCCATTTTCATCTGATCTTCATCAACAAGAAGATCTCCACCTATAGAATTGCTGGTCACTTATTTTCTTTTTCTTTTTCTTTTTCTCACCATTCTTTGTAAACCTTAGAAATGGTTGTTCATAAAAATCCTAGTAATTCAGTTTTTGAAATACACAAACCCGCCTGATTAAGACACTTAAAGCATTTTTCTTCTCCATACCAATGCAAGTCGCCATGATCATTTTTAAATACCTCTATCCATTAAATCACTGTCTCGTCAGTGGCTGATTAAAACTTAGCATAAAAGGGCATTTGTCCACGTGTACTTAATTAAGTGGCCAGCGAGTGTATATTAGATAAAGTAGCTGTCAATGAATATATCTTTAAAATAAATAATGGTAATATTTAACTTACATATATGTAAATTTGGCACAAGGCCGAAAGAGAGCGAAAGAGATGTTAATCGTCACTTTTCTACTTTACAGCTAATTATAAATGTGTGCAGATGTTTTAAGTGCTCTTATTTGTAGACTATATCTCAAACACACATGTCTACTTAAACATTATTCTTTAGTGGATTCTTGTATTTGATAGATGCTCCGTTTATTTATTAAATAGTATCTTTATTTCTTTTCGTCGTCTGAATATTCGAGAGTTCATATTTTTCTCTAATAAGATTTCTCGAATATTCAGGCCGGTAGACGAAAATAAATGAACATACAGTTTAATAAATAAACGGGCCATCTACACAAATACGGGTTATCGATCGGTTATTAGTAACCTTGTCTAGCAAATCATTCGCTAGTTCAGTGAGTTCGAGCCTTACTCGGATTAACACCATTTTAGTCTGTTTCAGGATAGAGTCATTTAGTAAATACCATAAAGACACCGTGCAGCGATATAATCAAAGAATTTCGAAAGATGCCCTTTAGGCATTTACAACTTTTAAATAGTATGCTCATTCTGTGTTGTAAATTCAATCCTCAGTGAGGAAGCACTTGATTGTAGCCTTGATCGATAAGTGGCACTAGGTGCATTCCTCTGCTGCTGTCGTCCAACTTCCTCTAGGTTTGACACATTCTGTGTTCAGAGATGCTTTTCTGTATATCCTCCTTTGGTAAAGATTGGTCTATTTATTAAAATACTGCTAAACTAAGTAAATATCTCTAAGACACTTCCTGGAGAGTTACTTATAAAGTATTGTAAGTGTAGTGAGTTTGACCCTCACTGACTGCTCCATAATTATGTTCTTGTGCCAGACTAAAATTCGAAATTTAACATAAATAACATAAGGAGTAATGGATAGCAGTTCGGACTGAGGAATCGTAGAGCTGAGTTCGAATCTCAGCAAGATCCATTACATTCACTTACGTAAAAAGCAGGGCAGATTGGATTCACTTACGTATAAAGCAGGGCAGATTGGATTCTGTAGCTTTGGGTGGCGACCGGTCTAGGTAAAAGTAACTCTGAATTCAAAATTGTATGTAGCCTTGGCGTAGCACATACTATAAACCTAAAGAAAGGATCGTTCGCATACTGATCCCGACTACAGTTGAATGATGATGATGTGTTTCTTTATTCTTATAAAAATTCTAGCGTTTTAACACTTCATTTTAATTTCTTTCACTAATAAAACTTAGTAAAAAAAATATAAATTTAAAAATGTTAATACCTACCAAAAAAAAAAGAAGAAAAATAATAACAAAAATATAATATATAATAATAATAATAAAATGGTCAGCTACTCGTTTTCAAACACACACGTCTGCGAGGACGGCTGGCCTATCCCTATTGCAAACACCTGCAACGTTGCAAACGCCTCAGGCTTTCCTGTGGTTTATACTGCAACGATGCTGATTGGGCATAAGTTGCAGTTTCTGGAATATAATGCATATTCTTTCATGATCAACAGTTTGGACAAAGCCAGTGCACGCACTCAATCCCTCGGTCACGATGACTTGTGACTTCATGCTAGGACAACCATCGACGGTCGCCGAATAGTTCTGCCGAACCAATTT